>BLSH010122549.1:685956-725578 GCA_018402905.1 Glandirana rugosa | reverse complement strand
TCCATGTGTATTGTGCGCTGCTGTGACCTTTGCTCTATATTACAAATGAACAGTTGCTAGTTTCCTGATGATGAAACAGCTGCTGAGGCCCTCTGCTGTTTGCAAGCAATTTTTTATGCCTAGTACATTCATAGAATTCCTAGAACAGATACAGATTTTTGCATAAGGTATACCTACATCCTGAGTTATACCAATTACAGGTAAATTTGGGGACATATTTATTAACGGGATTTTAGCAAAAAAATATACACCAAATAGAGTCTTTATTTGAGCTATAAGAAGTGTTTTAGATATATGAATTTCCTAAAATATCCTTGTGACAGTGTAAAGACCCCCCATCCAACCCACTGTTACCGCTCCAAAATCCTCTACTGCTCTTAGCCAGCAATAGCAAAATATGATATGGGGGGGGGGGGGGACGACATATGGCCTCCACCCATGATGTTGTGCTTGGGCCTAGTCACTAAACTAAGAACTGTCACATGATGGAGAGGGTGACATCACTGCTCTCTCTAATTTCTGAGCACCAAGTATTTTGGCAGTGGCTGTGGTAGAAGAAGGATTGGGTGGGGATCACCAGAGAAAATGACTACAGTGATTTGGGGAGAGAGAGCTTTTAGCCTCGGTTCGCACTGCAGCGATGCGGGAACCCTGCGAATTCACTGCGGGTTCTCGCATCTCATGTCTCTGGGCGGCAGTTCACACTGCCATATGCGAACTCTGGGGAGTGTCAATACAATGTTAATGACACCCCCAAATCAGTACGCATATCACACTGCGACTTGCAAACTCGCACAGGAACCAGATCGCATGGTATCAACCACCATGAGATCCGATTCTGACCCTGCGAGTTTTACAATCTCTATGGCTGATTTTGCATCGCACAGAGATCGCATATGGTTCACACTGCAGTGCGGTGCAAAATCATATGCGATCTCTGAGATCGGAGCAGTGTGAACCCAGCCTTACACAGACACTGTCAACTTATTTACTAAAACTGGTGCATACAGAATCTGGTGCAGCTGTGGATAGTAACCAGTCAGCTTCTAACTTCAGCTTGTTCAATTAAGCTTTGACAATAAACCCATGTTCACATTGGGCCGATTTGGCATGCGATTTCACATGTCAAATCCCATGCCAAATCGGAGCCTATTGCCGGCAATGGTACCGTATGACGCTGACTTTGTGGCGCCACACCAATTTCCAAAGTAGTTTCTGCACTGCTTTTGGCGACTTTGGGGTGATTTCAATAGACATCTGTGCATGATGCACAGATGTATGTCAAATCGGCCCCAAAGTCAGACTGAAATGCCGGTTTGAAATTGTGCGATTTCAAACCCGCCCTCAGTGCGAACGTGGGTTAAAACCTGGAAACCGATTGGTTTCCATGAAGAGCTGCACCATATTCCATGTGCACCAGTTTTTTTTTTTAAATCTCCCCCAGTATGTGTTTTGTGACAGTACCAGAGGCTTGTTAGATACACAACAGTAAGGCCCCTTTCACACACACGGACCGTTTGTCCGTTTTTCATTCATCCGTTGACGGATGAAAAACGGACATCAATGCAACTCTATGGAAAAATGGATGACAGCTCATGATCATTCATTTGCATCCGTTTTCATCCGCTTCCGTCAGCATCCATTTTTTTGAACGGATGAAAGTCCTATTTTTCATCCGTCGAAAAAACAGATCGGACGAAAAACGGATGTGAACGGACGAACGGTCAGTTTTTCATCTGTTTTTGCATTGGTAGTGAATGTAAAAAAAAACTGATGAAAAACTGATGACCACAGATGAAAAAACGGATGAAAAAAACGGATAAAAAAACGGATGAAAAACGGATGAACTGATGAATTGATGAACTGATGAACGGTCCGTGTGTGTGAAAGGACCCTTAGGTCCCTTTCACGCGGCCGATTAGTTCCACCTGTCAGTTTTTCAGGCGGGCCTGATTAGATGCTCCATTCAGCCCTATGGAGCCGCAGATGTCAGTGGTGACATGTCCGCTGCTATCCGATCCTGTCCGTGAAATCCAGACAGATGTTGGTCCTATTTTCCATCCGTCTGATCGGATCGGATGGGATCAAATGAAAATGGACAGTTTTCATCTGATCTCCCCATAGAGGAGAGCGGGGCTTTGACGGGTCTGTCTCAGCACAGTGAGCAGAGACGGACCTGTCATCTGCCTGCTCAGGGCGGATCAGCGGATCGATCCTCCACTGAGCAAAGTATAGTATAGTACAGTTACTGGATATAGTGGATAGATAAAAATGTTAAAGGATAGGTTCATATTTTCACAAAAAATGCAAAGGTGACCTAAGTTCAAATATCCTGGCCACCCATTAGGACCCTGTTGCATTTAGCGGCTTTGAAGCCCCAAGCTACCAGTGTAGCATACTGTAAACCACAATACACTGGACACAATACTTATATTTTACAAGTGCTGACTAATTCTGTCAGCTGTTGATTTTATTTTCCCTCAAAACTGAAAACGAAAGCTATAAATATATTTTAATACATTTATAGGGGTTGTATTATATTTGTTTAGCTTAAAAATAAAAAGCATTTGCTTACCAATTGCTATAGGTTTTTATGGCACAGTAACAGTTTACACTTGAATGTAATCTTGAATGATCTTGTGCATTTCCAGTATATGCAAGTTTGTCTTTTATGTCACATTTTATAAGTGGATGGCAGCAGTCTCTCTCCCTTAGGCCCCTTTCACACTGGGGCATTATTACAGCGTTATAGCACTAAAATTAGTGCTCAAATAATGCAAAAAAAATAATATTCATGCATCTCAATGAATGCTTTCTCACTTAGGCGTTGCGCTAGCGCGGCGTTGAAGAAAATCATGCAAGCATGATTTTTGAGGAATGTGGAGAGCGGTGTATACACCGCTCCTCCACCGCCCCTGCCATTGGAATGAATGGGCAACGCTCCCGAAGCGGCTGTACACCGCTCTCTATGGAGCCGGTTCACACATCTCCGCAGCAGGTCTGGTGCGGTTTGCACAAAGACGATGTGTGTCTTTTGGACCGTTTCAGGTCCGAATTAAGCCCAAAATGTGGGCTGAAATCTGACCTGAAACTGTGAACCAGCAGGCATCGGACCCATGCTGGGAGCCATTGCGCCTTAGTCTTCAGAATTGATGCTGTGTTAGTTATGTACATTTTCATTGCAATTTAGAGATTAGGGTGAATTTTCTATCATGCTTACTGTATTTTTAGACTGAACACAAATGAAGTCTCACTATTATTATATTTTTTTGTACAGGCCGTGCTCCCGGACAGTTAAAGCATGGGTGGAGGCACAGCGGGTAAGATGCCGCAGGGCACATGCTGTGCAGACGCTCAACGCGCAGATGGAGCGTCTCCCTGCAGGTGTCCGAGAATTTGTGATAAGAGGAGCTGAATTGTGTGATCCCCAAAACATCCACGTATGTGATGGGTCACTGTCTGAAAATGACACCCTTGTGACCTTATTACAGCAGGAGGGAATGCTGAAGAAATTAAGCAAGTACTCTAACTGGTAAGATGCCATTTCCATAATGTTACATTATAGCCAAAGTTATAGTTATAGCCATAGCAGACCTTGCCACTGACATGGGGCCTAGAGCTGTTTGGCTACCCCAGGGGTGCTCAACTTTTTGAAGAGCTAGGGAGACTTAAGTGATTTGGTAACTGATCATGGGCCACAATGAACTATGGGATTTTACCTCCCCCCAAACCGCCAATGTAAACGAGTCCATACTATCCTAAACCCCCCCAGTAAGGCTACTTTCACATTGATGCACGGGTACAGCGCAGTGCACCTGTGGTTTCCCTGCGGGTTAGCTGCACTTTTCCATAGACTTCTATTACATCTTGGGGGTGTGGTGCACGTTTTGAAAGCACACCAAAACTCCTGCATTCAGGATATAATAGAAGTCTATGGCTCAGTGTAGCTAACCTGCAGGAAAACCGCAGGTGCTCTGAGCTGCACCTGTGGATCAGTGTGAAAGCAGCCTAATAACCCTTCTTTATAAATGCTAATATGCCCATTGCAAAAGTGCAGTGCATGTGATGTTTAATACACTGACCTTCTACTCTTCCAGCTTTTGCTGGTATCTCTCTCCAGGCTGCTACAAAGGTCCCAGGCGAAGTGTATTTGGTATCCCTCTGCCTGGGACAGGAGCTGGAGCTGCAGAGGAAGTATCAACTTATGAGCTCCTGCTTCTAATGCAACCCATAGATCGTGATCAGGGCTTTCCAACCCACTATGCCAGAGCATGGGCATGCGCTTCCCTGGTTTGAAGTCGCAGGCCACATCAGAGGCCTCCACAGGCCCCGTGTGGCCCGCGGGCCAAGAGTTAAGCACCCCTGGGTTACAAAATGATTTATGCAGGAATATTCTTTCAAATACATTTTTGGATACAGAATTTAGGAAATTCTACATGATTGCAATTAAATTAATTTGTATTAGGTAGGGCACCTTTAAGAGTTTAAAGCGGAAGGGGGCCTTTAGTGTTTTTTTATGGGGTCCTATCACACAAAGTTTTGGCCTTAATTTCAACCAGTTTTCTTGGGCATGTTTTCATGATTGCTTATTTTATTAGTTCCCATTCTTTTTCAGTGTGTCCTTGTTGATATTGCTCAGTTTTTTTAAAAGCTTTGGTTGACTTTCTACTTAGGCAACAAATTCAACTTTTATGGTTTTATCTTTTTTCCTGTTATCTAGCTGGCTGGCAAGAACTGACCCAAAAGATGTAGCCCGAGTAGAGAGTAAGACTGTTATAGTGACTGACAAACAAAGGGACACTGTGCCAATTCCACTGGAAGGTGCAAAAGGACAGCTGGGAAATTGGATGTCCCCTCAAGACTTTGATCGAGCAAAGAGTGAACGTTTCCCTGGCTGCATGAAAGGTTTGTATCATTGTTTGGGGTTTGTTAAAAGACTGCACCAGTCTGTTCATGATGCAAGTGCCACAAATGATTCCAGTGCAATCATGTGACAATCTAACATGTGTGGAATGTAAATTATGTCAGCCTAGCACTTTAGGAAATAGGTTACACTGAGGAAATCTGTCCAAATCCTATTTAGTCATTGGGTGGTCCGGTTTTTACCACTTTGCCCACCATCCTTTGAAAAATTTAATTAACGGGGCGCAACATTGTAAGCCGAAAAACACCTGTATCCAATCAGATGCAGACACCCTTCTGGTATAAGTGCCCGTTCACATAGGGGCGACTTGCGATCCGACTTGAGTTGCCTCAAGTCGCCCCAAGTCGCTTGACATTTGAAATCCCATTGAAATGAATGGGAGCCATCTTAATATACACGACTGAAGTCGCTCCGACTTCAAGGCGACTTCTGAAAAGGTTCCTGTACTACTTCTAGGCGACTTCTATCCGACTTGTGCCCATAGAATTCAATAGAAGTCGCCTCCAAGTCGGATCCCCCATCTACATAGAAGCGACTTTACAGTCAAAAGAATAGAATTTATTTTTAGGCAGCCCCCTCCCTCCCTTCTCTGATTGGTCAAGTCAAAGTCGCCTGGCAAAAGTCGTGTTGTAAAGTCGCCTGAGGTCTTTGAAGTCGCGCTGGAAGTCGCGCTGAAAGTCGCGCTTAAATCGCCTAGCGAAGTCGCGCTGAAATCGTGTCGCCCCTATGTGAATGCAGCCTTACAGTCCACTGTGCTGGCTGTCAGAATACAATAGCCGCAGCAGCAGATTTGTCCATCTTCGAAAGGAAACTATACTTTTATTCAGTTTTAGTGTTTCATTCTTTCTCCATATATTCTCCACTCTTATTTCATATATATCCTCTCTCATCTGATTGTCTCTTGCCTTATTCATGTGTTTGATTTGTTTTTCTTAGGTCGCACAATGTATGTACTACCATTCAGTATGGGTCCAGTTGGTTCCCCACTGGCTAAGTATGGGGTACAGCTCACAGATTCTCCCTATGTAGTCGCCAGCATGCGCATCATGACTCGGATGGGTAAACCAGTGTTAGACGCACTGGGAGATGGTGAATTTGTAAAATGCTTGCACTCTGTGGGACAGCCACTTCCTCTGAAAGGTAGGATAAAATCTTTGTTATTCTTTGATCATTGTGCATCATATAAATATATATGTTATATCTGGTGACTCTTTATTTTTTTTTTTTTTGAACAGCCCCCCTTGTGAATTCCTGGCCCTGCAACCCTGAAAAGACACTAATTGCCCATGTCCCCGATAACCGTGAAATTGTGTCCTTCGGCAGTGGATACGGAGGAAACTCTCTGTTGGGAAAAAAATGCTTCGCTCTGCGTATTGCCTCCCGAATCGCAAAGGATGAGGGCTGGTTGGCGGAGCATATGCTGGTGAGAGAGGAGCTTATAGCACCCTATACACTCTCTCCTGCACTAGACCCTCTGTCTTCTGTTTCCTGAGCCTTTTCCTGTTACTGTACATTCTTCTGTTATGGGGTTTTTTTCCCATGTTAGATTTTGGGGATCACAAACCCTGCTGGACGTAAGCGGTACATCGCAGCTGCTTTCCCAAGTGCATGTGGAAAAACAAATCTGGCCATGATGAGGCCATCGCTGCCTGGCTGGAAAGTACAGTGTGTGGGAGATGACATTGCCTGGATGAAATTTGACAGTGAAGGTGAGTGGTACAATTGGTTTTTTAGTGGAGCTGCCAACAGGGAACACAGTGAACTATGCAGTAAGATTAAAATAGCAAGGGCAAAATCAGCGAAGATGGATGCATTTTCCTTGTTACTTTAAAGTTCAAGTCCTTACAGACATGAAAATGTGTAATTCAATATACACATAGGGAATGCACCCTCCTGTACAGTGCATCTAATATTAATTATGTCATTATGTGCACCAGATTGCCCCAGGCTGCAAAGGTAGCCAGAAACCCAGTCTCCTAGCACACTCTCATCCACCTCCCTACACCTGAAAACAAAAGGAAGAATGGATCTTAATGGACACCTGTTTAAGAAAACTATGTAGGCAGCTATTGCTAACCTTTCTGTAAATGGCTGCTTTTAGGACTTGAATACTTAGTGAGTCTCTGCCCTAGAACAGGTATGCATATATGAGAAATAAGGACTACATATCTACTAAATTTGCTGTATACTTTTTATGTTTTATGAAAGTACTTAATCCAGAGAAGGTCAGATTAGTAGAAGGAGACCATTGAAGAAAACCTGTATTGGAAAAACATGGGGCGCCCATTGCTGACCATGCTGAAAATGGCAGTTGTCTGGCTGTCACATTGAAACAGTGGCTTTAAGACCCCTTTCACACTGAGGCAGTTTTCAGTCATTTTAGCACTAGAAATAGCGCCTGTAAAGCGCCTGAAAACTGCCTCCCATTCATTGTAATGGGTGCTTTCACACTGTGGCAGTGCGCTTGCGGGATGTTTGGAAAAGTCCTGCAAGCAGCATCTTTGGGGTGAGTTGGGAGCGCTGTAATTAGCGCTCCCAAAACGCCCCTGCCCATTGCAATGAATGGGCAGCGTTTCCGAAGCGCCTAAGAGGAGCTTCAGAAGCACCGCAAAATGGGGCTTTTTACTTTTCTTTTTTTTTTGTGTAATAAAGCCGCTCCGCTAGCGGCCAAATACCGCCGCTAAAACGCCACTAAAGCACAGACAAAATGGCTGGTGCTTTAGCACTGTTTTACTGGCTGCCTCAGTGTGAAAGAGGTCTAACAGTTTCTAAAGTACAGACCTGGTAAGAAAGCATGTAGGTCAGAAGTTTAGACTTCACTCTAACTTTATAATCTGCATTTTTGTTCAGGTCAGTGACTGAGAAAGTACTAAGGTCAGAGACAGTCAGGCAACTAGTATTTTCAGAAATAAGTACAGGCAGCCTGCAAACATCTGTACAATTTTGTTTCATACCAAAACACTGCATTGAAATATATATATACATATTCTGTGTCCTCTCAGCTCTGTACAGTAGGGTCCTGTTCACACCTAGTATACTGCAATAGAATGTGTGCTCCTGCCTGCTACTGCAACATGTGTATGCACATTGACAGTCATTTTGAATGGCACCACAATGCACATAAGCAACACACCTACATGCGCTGCAGTACACAAAAGGAGGATGCAGTGTGCTGCAGTGAAAAAAATACTGCAGCCAAGTTTTTTTTTTTGTGTTGAGGCCCATTCAAAATGAATGGGCTGCAATAACGTAGCACAGCTTGACCTATGATGAAGTGTGTTGCAGCACATGCGTTATGGTAGCACAGCATACTGTAGACAGGACCTATGAGCAATGTAAAATCATTATCTGTATTTGTTTCTGGTGTAGATAACCTGGTACTACCCACTCTACACTATTAGATTACTTAATTTCCCTCCTTCATTCTTCCTTGTATGCTGACCATCTGCTGCGAGATATTGGCAACAGTTCTCTTCCTCGCTGTTTATTACTTTGTCCTGCAAGATCTGCTTTAATATGGCCTTTCTGATAATACATATCCACAATCCCACCCTTGTCTACCCCATTTCAGTCTGTTTGCAGAAAGGTATAGATGAGCAAATCAGTTTTTAAATCAGGCAAATCTGCAAACTGCTATTTTTTTACCTAAATCTATATGTGCATATAGATTTGCTCAGTCTATGAAGAATTATACAGTTCATGACTCACAGTTGCTGGATTCTAAATTGTGATAATCCCTATAGATCTGACAGATCTTCTTGTATGTAGATAATGGAAATAACAAATATGCAAATTCTGATTTTTCTGATTTAATCATCAAGATACACAGGATGCCAACATGCTTTGATCCATCCCCTAACAGTCTTGAAGCCCTGCTCAATGGGGCCGCAAGTGATTATGAAAAAATATAAATTTATAAATCGCCTAAATTTCGATTCTTTGAGTATTTCCTCTTACTTCATGATTGGGATAGCATTAGCAGTTTATGGGATTATGGAACTTTAGTCGACTTTGGAATCTGTAACAAAAATATAATTGCAGCTGTTCATACTTTATCATTCATAAAATTCAAAAACAGCAAGGTTCCTATTGCATTAGTCCCTATCACCGGTGTGCCCATGTTTAAGTGGGTGCAGTACGAAAAATGTGTAGTCCTTAATATAATTCATTTGTTGTCACCTGTACCAGGAATGTCTGCCAGCTGCTGTTTCTCCTAAGTGAAAGCAGATTGCCAACCTAAACTTTTACATGTTTTGGATAATGTGGGTGCTAGTAAGATCTTTTTTTTCCTCTCTTTGTCAACTTTAGAAAGGTTTCCTATCAACTCCTGTCCCAGTGACCTGTGACAGTACTCTTTCCTTGAATGCCACAGACAATAATGAAAAATGACTAAGATTCATTTCTAACCCTTTTACACTCTACAAAAAAGTGCTTTTTGTTATGTGGTAGAGGATAAAAAAATTATGACAGCAAGCACTCGAGTTCAAATGTTTTGTCTTTTTTACAGGACGTCTCCGTGCTATTAATCCAGAAAATGGATTTTTTGGCGTGGCCCCTGGCACCTCTGTAAAAACCAACCCCAATGCCCTTAGCACAGTGGAAAAAAACACTATCTTCACCAATGTGGCAGAGACCAGTGACGGTGGGGTCTATTGGGAAGGCCTGGATCAAGAAATACCTCCTGGTGTCACAGTTACATCCTGGTTGGGAAAGCCATGGAAGAAAGGTCAGATGCCCTTTTTTTTATTAACTAATCTGAATAGTTTTTGGATGGCAAGTTGTAATGAGATTTTTATATCTACAGGAGACAAAGAGCCCAGTGCACATCCAAACTCCCGCTTCTGTGCACCTGCTGCTCAGTGCCCCATTATGGATGAGAATTGGGAGTCTCCAGAGGGTGTTCCTATAGATGCTATTATTTTTGGTGGGAGACGGCCTGAAGGTACGTGATTTAAATATATATACATATGTACAGTATATAGTGTATAGAGGCAGTATCAGCACTCTGAACCCTGTTGGTTCCCGATTCATGATGTCATCTGCAGCATCAGGGGTTGCTAAGGCTGTTGTCCCGGCTGGTTGTGTTACCAGCTACCAGCATTTCTACTGCAGACTGGCTGTTGCTTGTAGTCTCCCTATCGGGGCAGTTGATTTAACACTGCCTATGAATGATAGTTATTGTTTATTTTTGCATTAATTGTAGCACAACATTTATGTTGAGCGTCAAAAAGGCAGATCTTTCAATGTTGGACTATAGCGCATGGGAGTCAGAGGGACTGTTCCCTTTTCTGTTGAAAAAAAGGAAAGATAGATCATCAGACATAAACATTTACTAATAAATATCCACTTCCAGACCAGGCCTTTTTTTGGCACCTTTTGTTTACATGTAACAATCAGTATTTTTTGCTAGAAAATTACTTATAACACCCAAACATTATATATATATTTTTTTAAAGCAGAGGCCTTAGAAAATTAATACTTTTTTGAATTTTAATGCAAAAAAACACAACATATAACCCAATTTTTTGTAAAATATAAAAAATGATGTTATGCCAAGTAAATAGATACTAAAAATGTCAAGCTTTAAAATTGCTTGCACCCATGCAACGGCAACAAATGATGTAAATTGTACTATCCATAGGCAATACTTTAAAAGCCTTTACAGGTTACCACTTTCGATTTACAGAGGAGGTCTAGTGCTAGAATTACGCCCATGATCAGACATTTGTGGTGATATTTCACATGTGTGGGACGATCGCTGTTTGCGTGTGTGCAGGACCGATGCACGCGTTCACCTGAACACGGGGGAACAGTGGCACTTTACATTTTTTTTTACACTGTTGCTTTAAAATGTAAAAAGGGGGCTTTTATTTCTGTCATAAAGAATGCAAAAATCCTTGTGACAGTAATAGGCATGTGACAGATACTCTTTATGGAAATATCTGGAGTATCAGACCCCCAAATCCCTCCTCTACCCTTAAAAGCATTCAAAACACCAAGATCGTTTTTTTCTATTACTTATTTATATTTATATTTTTACTTATTTATAAAATCGCGCTATTGACATTCGATTAAAAGTGATATGATGTTAGGTCAATGTTTCCAGGTTACCATAACAGAGAGCTGATCCAAGCTTTGTTCGGGTTTCCAACCAGCTGATCGTTCGGGTCTCCCAGTGCGACGGGAGAGCCCGAGCAAGCCGCGGAAGGCGGCAGGAGGGGCAGAACGTCCCCTCCCACTATTTGTAAAAGCAATCCAGCGGCCTGTTAGCCACTATGATTGCTTTTACAAGAGAGCCGACTGCTGGCTCTAAAGAATGGTACCAGGGTGATGCCTGCAGCTACAGACATCATTCCAGTATAACCACCAGCAACGTCTCAGTATGTCGCTGTTCCAGAAGTGGATATGTTAGATCAATAATGACCACCTTTAATGCACAAGAGTGCTAGTTACTATCCTTGTACTCTAATTAACTGCATAATTTGCAACAAACAAGCTGTGTATGTTTGTCCAAAGACCTTCACTATGTATGTTAAGTTGGATATTGGAATATTTTTTTAGGTGTGCCGCTAGTATATGAAAGCTTCAACTGGAATCATGGTGTGTTTGTTGGGGCTGCTATGAGATCTGAAGCAACAGCGGCTGCAGAGCACCAAGGTGAGTCCAAAGATGACTCTACTACAGACACAACATCCCTTTAGATGTATAAATGTCCTAATTCTTTTTAAATTGTATTTTTATATTTATTCAGGTAAAGTGATAATGCATGATCCATTTGCAATGCGTCCCTTCTTCGGATATAATTTTGGCCACTACCTCTCTCATTGGCTGAGCCTACAAAAGAGGGAAGGTCTTCGACTCCCCAAAATCTTCCATGTCAACTGGTTCAGAAAGAATGAAAATGGACAGTTCTTATGGCCGGGTTTTGGTGAAAATTCACGTGTGTTAGACTGGATCTTCCGTAGAGTAGAAGGAGAAGAGAGTGCACGGCAAACCCCTATTGGCTATCTCCCCGCTGAAGGTGCACTGAATTTACAAGGGCTAGGTGGAGTTGACACAAATGAGCTGTTTTCGCTCCCTAAAGGATTCTGGGAAAGGGAAGTACAAGAGGTGGGAAAATACTTGACAGAGCAAGTTAATGATGACTTGCCACCACAAATTATGGAGGAGCTGAAAGGTCTTCATACCAGGGTAAGCAGCATGTGAAGCATTGAAAGGCCAGAAAGGGAGTGATAGGCAAACCTCAGTTCATACATTGCACAAGTGCCTTACTTTACATATCTGTAACACCATTTAAAAGATTACAAGCACCCTTTTGAATCAAACGAACTACAAAAATAGGGGAAAGAAGCTTAATCACTTTACCAAGTGATTCAGAAGCTTGAGGACACAAACCAAAGAAAAAGCAGCAAGATTCTATATAATGATGCATATATGTATGCATCAAAGAATTGTATTTCTCTCAAACCGCCATCTGATGACCTCAGGAATTATGATTGTATTTTACTGTCTTTTTTAATACGAATAAACATTTTTTTTTGTCTTTGGTGTCCTTCTTCTATTAACCTTCTGACATTTTTGGGCCTGTTACCTGAATCTGCAGTGTAACATACTGCATGCTAAAAGTGTCAAACAAGTGTCTTTATCAGAGGTGATAATAATGCTTTATACAAAGTTTCACATTTATTAACCCTACGTTCACACCTATGCATTTTTAGTGCGTTTTGCAGTTTGCAGAAACACACTATAGTCCATTTAACATGGTTTCCTATGGTACAAGTTCATATCTATGCGTTTTGCGGCCGGTGCGCTTTTGGAAAGGGTCTGGGACTTTTTTTCCGTGTTTTGCATGTAATAGACTTCAATGGAATCGCACCAGAAATGCAAGTGTAGTATTTGTGATGCGATTTTTGATGTGTTTTGCACCGCCATGTCCTTAAAGCGATATAAACGTTTGCTTTTTTTCCCTAAAAATAACGAACATGTTATGCTTACCTCCTCGGTTTTGCACAGAGTGACCCCGATCCTCCTTTTCTGGGGTCCCTTGGCGGCACTCCTGGCTCCTCCTCTTCTCGAGTGACCCGTCAGGGAAGCGCTCTCCCTGGGGTCACTTGTGCGGGTGCGCACTTGTGTCCTGTTGCTGTGTCCATTGACACAGGCAACAGGACTCGCCCCCGCCCTCCGGCTCCCGTGTCACTGGACTTAATTGACAACAGCGGGAGCCAATGGCTCCCCTACTATCAATCTATCCAATGAGGACCGAAGCCGCAGCTGGAGCTGCTAGGCTCGTCCCCGGCTCGGGAACGATCAGGCTCAGGTAAGTAAACGGGGGGGGTCTGGGGGGCAGCTGCAACAAAAAAGTTTTTTCACCTTAATGCACAGACTACATTAAGGTGAAATACTGGGAGGGTTTACCAATCATGTTGATGGGGACAAGGGCCTCTTCCCGACAACCCTGGGCAGTGGTTGTCGGGGTCTGCGGGCGGGGGGCTTATTGTAATCTGGAAGCCCCCCTTTAAGAAAGGGCCTCCAGATCCCGTCCCCCCTTATGTAAATGGGTATCGGGTACATCGTACCCCTACCCATTCACACTAAAAAGCAGTGAAATGTAAAAAAAGACAACAATCGGTTTTTGACAATAACTTTATTAAATAGTGGGGGGGGGGCCTTCACATGGTGGGGGCCCTTCTTAAAGGGTGGCTTCTAGAGTCCGATAAGCCCACAGACCCACCCAGACCCAGACAACCACCAGCCAGGGGCCCTCTCCCCATCAACATGAGGGCAAGGTGCATGCAACATGAGGGCAAGCAACCATCCCCTATGTTGAGGGCATGCAGCCTGGTATGGTTCAGGAGAGAGGGGGGCGCTCGCTCGTCCCCTCCCTTTCCTGACCTGCCGGGCTGCATGCTCCGATAAGGGTTTGGTATGGATTGGCGGGGGGGGGGGGGCCCACGCCATTTTTAAAAAGATTTTGCTGTAGGGGAGGTCCCCTCTGAATCCATACTGGACCTGGGTTTTTTTTGCTGGCAATTTTTTTTTCTAACATTCAGCTGACAGCTGATGACTCATCGGTTGTTAAGGACGCAGCGGCCGGCTTCCCGGCCCCCTGCTTAGCAGCCAGTTATATACAATGTGTTTAAAGAGGGAAAAAAAGCGTAAAAAGCAAAATGCATGAAAACTGCATGCAAAAACGCATAAAAAATGGTTTAAAAACACACTGCAAAACGTGCCTCAAGCGTAGCCGCATAAATGTGAACCTAGGCTAAATGATGAAGTTAATCAAGGGAAAAGTTTCATGCATTTATAAAGTGTTTTGCAATTTGAACACTAGGTGAAATTTTCTGCATGGTCCTCAGCTCTTCTGTTACATCTTTATTGTTAACTGTTTCCTGTGCCCTTAAAAACAAAGGTTGGTGTGGATGCAACGCCCATCCTCCAACAGAGGCCTAGGGCATGAGCAATTAAAAAAATCGTCCTCCTGCTTTGTACACCCCACCAAAGACTGGGATCTCAGCAGGGATTAGCAATTCAAGCTCAGTAGGGATGGGCTTTGGGCTTGTGTTGATGGCATCCATTAGACATAATTTTGGGAAGCTTCTGAGATCATTCAGGATTCCTTGACAGGTGCATTTGACCTGCAGATGTCCTCCTTCTGATCTGCATTTGACCATCTTTAAATGGTTCCGGACCGGCTTGCGTACATTTACTGCTGCAGAGTGGCACGATCCCACGAATTGCTGTCTATAAACGGCGGCTCGCGTGTGCGTGGCTAGCGGGCGGGAGCGTGCCACCAGCGGCGCGCTCTCGTGCCCACCACACTCTCCAGCAGTATGCCTGTGGGTCGGGTGGACTCAATGTCCGCCGGCTACCCGCGATTGCCTGGCACAGAAGAAAAACTGGGAACTGCCGATGTAAACATGGCAGTTCCCCGCTCTGTCAGGCGGCATGTAAGAGATTTACTGATCCCTGTCATTGGGATGAGTTAGATCTCTTATGCCCCTGGCAGCCCAGTCCCCTCACAGTTAGAACACGCCTAGGGAACACAGTTAACCCCTAGATCGCCCCCTGCAGGTTAACCCCTTCACTGCCAATGACATTTACACAGTAATCAGTGGATATTTAAATTTATGATCGCTGTATAAATGTCATTGGTCCCAAAAAAGTGTCAAAAATGTCCGAAATGTGTGCAGCAATCTCACAGTCCCGATCGCAGATCGCTGCCATTACTAGTAAAAAAAAAGGTTTGTAAACGTGGCAACTTTTGCGCAAACCAATCAATAAATGCAGATCGCAATTTTTTTTGCCACAAATATGAGGAAGAATATATATCGGCCAAAACTGATGAATACATTTTGTTTTTTTATATATTTTTTTTGGATTTGTATTATAGCAAAAAGTAAAAAATATTGTTTTTTTTTTTCAAAATTGTCGCTCATTTTTTTGTTAATAGCGGTGATCATAAGTGACACAGAGGGGATCAAATACCACCAAAAGAAAGCTCTATTTGTGGGAAAAAAAGGGCGTGAATTTCGTTACAGTACAACGTCGCACAACCACGCAATTGTCAGTTAAAGTGGCGCAGTGCCGAATCGCAAAAAGTGCTTTTGTCCTACAGTGGGAAATCCTTTCCAGTCCTTAAGTGGTTAACAATATAAATACCAGTCGCCTATCAGTGCAGCCTCACCAGTGCCCATCAGTACAGCTTCACCAGTGCCCATTAGTGCAGCCTCATCATTGCCCATCAGTGCAGCCTCATCATTGCCCATCAGTGCAGCCTCATCAGCACACATTGGTGAAGAAGAAAAACTACTTATTTGCAACTTTTTATAACAAAAACAAAGAAAAATGTTTTTCCCCCCATATTTTGCTTTTTTCATTTGTTTAGCAAACAATGAAAAACCCAGTGGTGATTAAATACCACCAAAAGAAAGCTCTCATAAAAAATTCATATGGGTATAGTATTGCACGCTAATTGCAATTTTCAAAATGGGCTTGGTCAGGAAGGGGTAAAAGTGCCCAGTAAGTGGTTAAGTGGGTTTTTCATTTCCATATACAAGTTTGGGAATGTAAAACCCACTAGACTCTTATTTCACAAAGTGTATAATGTAAAAGGCTAATATGTGAATAATAGATGTTCCCATATTAAAGCGGAGCTCCACCCAAAAGAGGAAGACCTCCCCCTCCGCAGGGTAGGGGGAAACTGTTACCCAGTTTTCACAGGTACTTACTCCCACTTCACGGCAAACTCATCTGAAAGTTATGCCCCCCTCCTCCTTCACCTGCTGCCAGGCCATTCACAAAGCGCAGCACGCTTCACGCATGTGCAGTAGGGAACCGGTTGTGGAGATGGTGGTGGCAGCATCTGAGAGCCTATTCAAAAATCAAGTGGGGTAAAGACACCGCTGGATTTGTGGGCAGGTAAGTGTCCTAATATTAAAAGTCAGCAACTACAGTATTTGTACCTGCTGACTCTACTTTTATCTGAAGGAACCCGAAGCTCCGCTTTAAAGTGATTGTAAACAATCACCTTGTAAAACAACCCATTCAGTTTAAAATAGAAATGAAAGCAAAACATTTGTGCATAGATATAACAAAACATTCTAAATACTTTTTTCCCCTTTCTTATACGTGATGTCTCTGTTCTCAACTGCATAAGAGCTGGGGGAGGAGAAGCAGCAGCACACTGACCTTACTAGTGAAAGGCTGTGCGGGGGATCATTGGAGGAGAGCAGGCTGAGTTCCCAGCATAGCTAGAGAACTGACCACGGTGTGTTCCCCTGCTTGTGTGGTCAGATTTTAATAGGAAAGCAGGGGGACTGGCAGGAAAACCAGGGATTTCACACAAAGGAAGCAATACAAAGAGAACAGTATACTTTTTTTTATACAAGTACATGGTACAGCAGGGTCCAGTGGCAGCTGGTGGGTTTCTTTTTGGGGGGGGGGGCAGAAAACAACCAGCACCCAAGCCCCCCTCACCCCCGTGGCGGCAGGGCACTGACACATCCAAAACCAGGGCCGCGGCACTGATATCACTAGCCGTACGCGGCACTCTGAAAGCACCCCCACCGGCGGGAGGTCCGGCACTTACCAGGCTGTGGTGCTATGTCTTGGCTGTGCTGTGTCTCGGCTGGTGTGGTGTGTATTGGGCTGTGGTATCCTCCTGTGTGTCCTTCAGATTCAGAGTGCGGGCAGCAGCGGCGGAGGTGTCCATTTCTGCTATGTGTGTGTCTTCACTTCCTAAGTGCCAGGCATCCAATATGATCGCCTGGCGCTTTGGAAATCAGTAAAAAGCTCACACCGACCTGCCTCCTGATTGGCGGGGAGGACCCCTAGTGTGGAAATAGCAAAAATTAATTCGATATCGTCACTCAATTAGGTGGGATCAGGGCACACTCTCTGCGCCCCAAGCCCACCCTTCTTTGAAGCCTATTAGAGCCTCTGGCTCTAATCAGGTGCTTCAAAAGAGAGCCACCCCCGCCATAGGAGTTCATGCGCCCGGGGTCCTGAAAGGGGCCAGGGATGGGAGGGCGGCGCCCATGCGCCCACAATGCACGGGCTGACACTGGCAGGGACAATATTAAGAAATAAAAATTAGAAATATGAATGTTGGAGTAAGAAACACTTTACATTTAAAGTCCAGTATCCAACCTCCCCCCATCTTCCACTTCCTACGCACAGTAAATTTGTATAAAAAGAATTTGATTTTTGTAAATACGCTATTTCCCCTCTTACTTAATGCAGCAAAAAGTCGGATTCCAAAACAATGTAAAACTACAGAGGCATCATCAATGAGGGAGTGGATGGCGAACATAGAGTGGATAAGATCTATAGAAGAAACAATCCATATAGTTGAGGACTCTTTAGGTAGGTATCAGAGTATCTGGGGGAAATGGATGGAATTTAAAAAGACGACAGATTACATGCTAATAATGGGGGGTGAAAGGGGTGAAGAAGAAGTTAAGAAGTTGGAAGGGCCCAATAAGGGAAGAAGAGGAAGGAGGACAAGAGAACGAAAACACAGGAGGGTGCTGAATTGAGAAAACAAAGTGGGGGAGGGTAGCATATGCGTAGAACGGGGATGTGTGATGGACGGGCCCCCGAATGTTGCGGAGCTGCGGGTCCCATGAGGCATAGTGGGACTCTGGCGGCTGCGGGCATTTCGCCCGGAGGCGGGGGCATGATGGGGCTCGCGGGTTTGTGGCAGCTGGGGGTCTGCTAGTTGCATGTCCCTGGCGTAGAGGATAAGAACATAGACGGGGATATAACTACCTGTTGGGACATTGTCCTTTTTTATATGAATGTCTTTCTTTTGCTGTTAACAATATAATAATAAAGATGGAAACGAAAAGGAAAATACCACAATGATGTGACTAAGCCAGAGTTTTATATGAATGTCAAGGTGAATACCTATTCTCAAGGCAGTCTACTGAGGTGGTACAAAAAAAAAAAAAAAGAATTTGATTCTCTCTGACATCACTGAATCTACCACATGTGCAGAACCCTAATCCAGACAGTGCTAACATATGCATGCCAGTGCGGCCTTGTTTGATCTGCAAGGGGATAAGACCGGACACCCTGCTCAAGGAGGAAGAACTGCAGTGATTGGTCATTGCAGACAGAATCTGCTGCCGTGAGGCCATGTGCCTATAAAGAAGAAGTTTGGGTTTATAGTTACCTCACCCCCATCTTCCGCCAATGGCGCCTAGGTGAGGATGATGTCACACTCCTTTATCCAGGGGAATACAGAGCAGCCAAAGTCTCATGAGAATACACACTTGGAGTGGACATGGGTGTCTCGTCTCTGTATTCTCCAGGAAACTTCCCAGAAGGATGGTGACATCACGCCCACTGATGCAAAGAAAAGGGTAAGGTGAATGTAAAACTTTATTTTTTCATTCAATATATTTTCATTGAAAGAAATGAGATTGTAATAAAAATAACATTGCTTATTAGCAATAATCTGGCTACACATTAGCCACCTCTATTATGGCTTATTATCTGCTCGCTTGTGTCTCTGCATCTCAAGCTCAAAATTGCGCATGTGTGCAGTGAAGAAAAATGTACTATCAAGCAACTTTTTAAAGATTTCAAAATAAAACAGGGTAATCAAGAATAAGTGAGAGAGAGAGAAAAAAGAAGCAAAAGGGGAGAGAAACAAACAAAAAAAAAGACTTTGTGAGGGTAGCGTCCGGAAGAGAGGGTCCGCCATGTAAGTCTGCCAGGAAAGATTCAATGTCTAGTAATATCTGACAGTAGGGGGTCGGCAGATATGGATTACGCAAGGAACGGAGAGACAGTAATCATCTCATATAAGATACGAACGAGGGTGATTCAAGAAACTTCACCCATGGGGTCCAAACTTCCCTAAACCTGAAGTCATTTTTGTTTGCTGTAGATACTAGCTCCTCCATCCGCATAGTGTGGTTCATCTCCGTTACCCACTCCCGTAGTGTTGGTACTGCTGGAGATTTCCAATGTCTTGGAATTGAAGCTCTACCTGCCATCAGCAGAAATCTAAATATTCCCTTTTTAATAGATTTAATTGATCCAGGGATCATGGAGAGGAGCGCTATCCCCGAGGTCTCCGTAAAACTTTATTTTACAGGTACATTTTACACCTACTACCAGTAAGTGATTTCGAAAAGAGAAACAAGGCCCTGGCAATTGGAGCAGTCCTCAAACATGGTAAATGTATAGACATAGGCACAAGAGGTGTCTTTTCCCTACATAATTATCAGTCATGAATTTCTTCTTGTATTAGGTTATTTACACATTATCATAATATTCCAAGCCAGGCTAGGACAAGAAATCATACATGTGTTTTGTGTAAGAGGTGATCACAGCAGAGGGGTGTTACATAAGGCTGGTATACATGAGCCAAATATCAGCGGGTTCAACAGGACTGTCCGACATCTGGCCAGTGTGTACAGCCTGTCCAACAGAAGCCGGTCCAAAGACCGCGCACACTGGAGAACGAATCGATAATTGGCTGCCAGCACTGATCACTGTGCTCTGGTGGGGGGGGGGGGGCAGTCCCCCTGTCCGAATACAAAGGCACAGTGCGCAAATCGCATTGCTTAGTAGGGCAACCTCTCAGTTTTTTTTAAACATTGATTTAAAGTGCAACTTTGAAGCGCAAATACACTGCAATAGCAACATAACTGGTGATTGATTCTCAACCCCATTTGGCTTGAGTAATCAAGAGAGTCAATTAGCATTTATGACCCTAGCCTGTGTCTTTGGTTGGTCTGGCTTCGGCCATCTCCCCTCCCATATTCATGTGTCTCAAATCAGACCATATTATGAACAATTGACAAATGCATAAATGTAAAGCGGCCTGTGGGGAAGGCGCAGACACCATGGATCTTTCCTGAGTGGCTCTGTCACGAGTGGTATGCAGCTTCACTGTTGCAGTTTAACAAAAGTAGGATAACTAAAGCTGGATGACGATACAACACTCTGCTCCACTCTGGAAAGATGGCAAGCAAACCCGCATTTGATTTTGAATTTATTTGAAGTCAGATTCCCACTCTCTATCCACCCTCATGCTCCTTCTACTCTTCCTTCTTACATCAGTGTCTTCTGTCCTTAAACTATCCTTGGTCTACACCTCATCACTACCCCACAGCATGCATATATCACCCTCACTTCTACCCTCTCCCAACTACTCCACCCATCACCTTCTGCAATTGCTAAACCAGCATGCTGATCTAAACATCAGGACAGTTATGCCCCGTACACACGGGACGACGGTCGCATTCAACAGGTCATACTCACGACCGTTGTATGCGATATCGATCGTTCGTATGCGCGATTTGAACAGTCGAACATACGACGGTCATACAAGGGAGTTGTATGAGCAGACTAGAAAACTTGGTCGTACCAACAAGCTCTCATACGACCGTTGTATCGTGTGTACAGAGCAGTTGGTACAACAAGTTGTATTGTGCAAAACACGCATGCTCAGAAGTCAGGAATGGCCGGATGCTAATTACATGCACCTGAACGTTCTTTCCCCGGCCGTACGATTGTGTAGTGCAGTCAGTATGCTGCATACAACAGCCAACATACGATTCAACACGGTCGTACGTGCGGTCGTCGTCCCGTGTGTAGGAGGCTTTAGACATGTGCGCTCATATACATCCAACTTCCATCTTGCCTTCTTCACCCTCCTCCTTCTCCTTGTCTCTGGTGACATTTCTCCAAATCCTGGCCCTCAATTTTCTAACTACAAACCACATATTTGGCACCCCTCCTCCTCTCGCAACAACCGCAATCCGCTCAATTTAATTTCTACCCCGGTGCTTCCTCAAACCAGCCCCCCAATCTCATGCGCCCTTTGGAACACCCGCTCCATTTGTAATAAGCTCACATCTGTGCATGACCTTTTCATCTCTCACGGCTTCAACATACTCACCATAACTGAAACCTGGCTTCAAAATTTTGACACAGCTTCTCCTGCTGCCCTCTCCCATGGTGGCCTTCACTGGACTCACTCCCCCAGACCCAATTGACGGATAGGAGGTGGAGTTGGATTCCATCTATCCCCACAATGCACCTTCCAAGTCCTTCTTATCCCCCCCCCCCCCCCCCATCCCTCTTTTCTTTTGAGAGGCACTGTATTAGTCTGTTTTCTTGCATTTCTCTGAGGATTGCAGCAATCTATCGGCCTCCCGGACCAGTATCATGCTTTTTTGATGACTTCGCTGCCTGGCTACTCTACTTTCTCTCCTCTGAGATACTCACAATCGTTCTTGGTGACTTCAACATTCCTGTCACTGTTAACAGCCCAGCTACTGGACACACACTTCCACTCACTCCAGTGGTAATACCCTTGACCTTGTATTCTCCCATCTCTGTAATCCTGGTAACCTCACCAACACCCCCTTTCCTCTCTCTGATCACAACCTCATCAGTTTCACTGTACCTTGCCTCCAACCACCCATCCCTCCAAGCAGCAGAGGATCACTTGTAGGAACTTTAACCCTTCTGTTCTCTATTCTGCTACTGACTACCTATATGACAAAATCTCTCCCCGTCCTGTGCTGACCTGGCCACCTCTGTCTACAACAGTTCACTCTCATCATCACTGGATGCATTTGCTCCTCTAACTACGCGCAGAATCAGGCCCCGACCGTTAAAACCATGGCAAACTTACAACACTAGAAATCTCAAGAGACATTGCCGTGCTCTTGAGCAACTGTGGCGTAAATCCAAATACCTGCAGGACCTCACCCTATATAAATCTGCCCTTCTAAAATACAATTCCTGCCTCCACGCTGCCAAACAAGCCTACTTTGTCTCTCTTATTAATACCTTGTCATCCAGTCCCCATCGGCTCTTCTCAACCTTTAACTCTCTGCTTCGTCCCACATCTACCCACTAACTCACTAACTGCCCAAGAAATCGCCAGTCACTTCAATGACAAGATTAATGCAATACGTGAGGACACCGCCACTGTGCGTCCATCTTCCCCATCCAAGATACTTTACTTAACAGCACAGTCAACACTCTCCTCTTTTAAACTGGCTACTACTGAAGAGATTATGGAACTTTTTTCAGATGCCCACCTAACCAATTGAGCCCTGGAGCCCTCTCCAGTGGCACCTTCCCCTCCCCTCTAAAACATGCGCAGATCACTCCCGGCTTTTTCCCGTACTTAAAAAGCCCTCACTGGACCCCACCAACCTGAAAAACTTAAGACCCATCTCATTGCTCCCATTCACCTCTAAACTTCTAGAATGCTTAGTCTACAACCGTCTTAGCTCTTACCTCAGTGAAAATAACTTTCTTGAACCCTTGCAGTCTGGCTTTCTCTCACAACATTTCACAGAAACTGCCTTACTAAAACTCACTAATGATTTATTAACTGCTAAAACCAATGGCCACTACTCCATACTCCTACTGCTGGACCTCTCTGTGGCCTTTGATACTATTGACCACCCACTCCTTCTCAATAAACTCCATTCCCTTAGCCTCCATGATTCTGCTGTAACCTGGTTCTCCTCCTACATATCACAGCACTACTTCAGTGTTACCTACAACTCTGTCTCCTCCTCTCCATTGCCCCTTTCTGTCGGGGTCCCCCAAGGTTCTGTTCTTGGACCCCTTCTCTTCTCTAACTACACCTCCTCCCAATACCATTTATATGCTGATGACACCCAAATCTATCTGTCTACTCCTCACCTCACTCCTTTACTAACTGACAGCAGATTGGATGTCACACCACTTCCTTAAACTAAATCTCTCTAAAACTGAGCTAGTAATAGTCCCCTCTGTCCATGCCTCCTTACATGACTTTTCCATCAAAATTAATAATGCAACCATCAATCCCTCCCCTCATGCCAGGGTACTAGGTGTAATCCTAGACTCTGACCTGTCCTTTCAGCCTCAAATCCAATCGTTGTCAAAGGTTTGTAGACTTCACCTCCGTAACATCTCTAAAATACGCCCCTTTTTAACAAAGGAAACCAGCAAGCTCCTCATTCACTCGCTTGTTATCTCTCGCCTTGACTATTGCAACTCCCTTCTCATTGGCCTCCCTCTCCATAGGTTATCTCCTCTTCAGTCTATCATGAATGCTGCTGCCAGAATTATCCACCTTACCAACCACTCAGTGTCTGCCACCCGTCTCCTCCAATCCCTACACCGGCTCCCAATCGCCCAGCGAATTAAATTCAAAATACACTAACCACAACATACAAAGCCATCTACAACTCTGCCCCGTGCTACATCACCAATCTTGTCTCCAAATAGCACCCAAACCATCCTCTCCGTTCCTCCCAAGACCTCCTACTCTCAAGATCCCTAGTCTCCTCCTCCCATGCTTGTCCCCAGGATTTCTCCAGAGCCTCTCCCATCCTCTGGAACTCTCTGCCTCCACCTGTCCGTCTATATCCTTCTCTTGCTACCTTCAGGCTATCCCTGAATACTCATCTCTTCTGGGAAGCCTATCACACCTCCAACTAATCATTTACCACTTCCATCAACTCATTCCCCACAGTTAGAACCTTTTGTACTACCTGCCCCACCCTTTTAGACTGTAAGCTCTTCTGAGCACGGCCATCTTAATCCTCTTGTACTTTATTGTATTGTAACTGTATTGTCTCCCTTTTACATTGTAAAGTGCTGCGTAAACTGTTGGCGCTATATAAATCCTGTATAATAATAATAACTAAAACTATTGATTTAACTTTTTCCCAAAACAGTTACATTCAGGGCATGTCGTGAATGATAACTGTGACTGTTGCTTGTGCTCTTAGCTGAACTGCCAAACCAACAAATGGCTGGCGTCATAACTAGTGTTAATTTTGACATCAAATTTCGATTCAGTTTTAGTTATAGTCTTTTGATTAAAATGCCATTTTAGTGTTAGTTGTATTTTGGTCATCTGAGTTTTAATTTTAGTCAACTAAAATCTCCAGTACATTTTAGTCAACTAAAATCTAATGGGTTTAGTTAGATGTGAATGCATTATTTCTTTAGAACTGTCAAACATTATACAGTGAGTTTGTTTGCCCACTGACAAAGAAATGATCAGTCTATAATTTTAATGGTAGTTTTATTTTAACAGTGAGAGACAGAATAACAACAAAAATATCCAGAAAAACGCTTTTCAAAAAAGTTATACATTTATTTGCATTTTAATAAGTGAAATAAATATTTGATCCCTTCGCAAAACATGACTGTGATTGCCAGCAAGGGTTTTGTCACCAAGTACTGAGGTCAGACGTTTCTTGTAGTTGGACACCAGGTTTGCACACATCTCAGGTGGGATTTTGTCCCACTCCTCTTTGCGGATCCTCTCCAAGTCATTGAGGTTTGGAGGCTGACGTGTGGTAACTGGAACCTTCAGCTCCCTCCACATATTTTCTATGGGATAAAGGTCTGGAGACTGGCTATGCCACTCCAAGGCCTTAATATGTTTCTTCTTGAGCCACTCCTTTGTTGCCTTGGCCATGTGTTTTGGGTCATTGTCATGCTGTAATACTCATCCACAACCCATTTTCATTGCCCTGGCTGAGGGAAGGAGGTTCTCACTTAAGATTTGACGGGACATGGACCGTGCATTGTCCCTTTGATGCGGGGAAGTTATCCTGTTCCTTTAGCAGAAAAACACCCCTAAAGCATAATGTTTCCACCTCCATGTTTGACGGTGGGGATGGCGTTCTTGAGGTCACAGGCAGCATTTGTCCTCCTCCAAACACGGCGAGTTGAGTTGATGCCAAAGAGCTCATTTTGGTCTCATCTGACCACAACACTTTCACCCAGTTCTCCTCTGAATCATTCAGATGTTCATTAGCAAACTTTAGACGGGCCTGTACATATGCTTTCTTGAGCAGGGGGACCTTGCGGGCGCTGCAGGATTTCAGTCCTTCACAGCGTAGTGTGTTACCAATTGTTTTCTTGGTGACTATGGTCTCAGCTGCCTTGAGATCATTGACCAGATTCTCCCATGTAGTTCTGGGCTGATTCCTCACCGTTCTAATGATCATTGAAACTCCATGAGGTGAGATCTTGCATGGAGCCCCAGACCAAGGTAGATTGACAGTTATTTTGTGTTTCTTCCATTTACAAATAATCACACCAACTGTTGTTACCCTCCCACCAAGCTGCTTGGCAATGATCTTGTAGCCCATTTCAGCCTTGTGTAGGTCTACAATCTTGTCCCTGACATCCTTGGACAGCTCTTTGGAGATTGGAGATCTCATGAGAGATTGGAATCTGATTGATTGCTTCTGTGGACAGGTGTCTTTTATACAGGTAACAAGCTGTGATTAGGAGCACTCCCTTTTAAGAGAGTACTCCTAATCTCAGCTCGTTACCTGTATAGAAGACACCTGGGAGCCAGAAATCTTGATGACTGATAGGGAATCAAATACTTATTTCATTAAAATTCAAATCAATTTATAACTTTTTTGAAATGCATTTTTCTGGATATTTTTATTGTTATTCTGTCTCTCACTGAGCCCCATCTCTCTCCAGCAATGTCCACGAGTGTCTAAGCCGTCCGGGACTCTCCTTCTGATTGGCTGAGACACAGCAGCGCCATTGGTTCCTGCAGCATTCAATCAAAGTCAGTCAGCCAATCAGGGGAGAGAGGGGGCGGGGCTGGGTAGGGGCTCCGTGTCTGAATGGATACACGGAGCTCTGACTCGGCTCGGGTGCCCCCATAGATAGCTGCTGACTGTGGGGGCACTGAACAGGATGGAGGGGCCAGGAACAGCAAAGAGGGATGCGAGAAGAGGAAGATCCGGGCTGCTCTGTGCAAAACCACCTGCACAGAGGAGGTAAGTATAACATGTTTGTTATTTGAAAAAAAAAATATGAGACTTTACAATCACTTTAACCACTTAAGGACCAGAAGGATTTCCCGCTGTAGGAGCAGAGAACTTTTTGTGATTAGGCACTGCATCGCTTTAACTGACAATTGCGCAGTGGTGCAACGTTGTACCTAAATAAAATTGATGCCGGGGGCGTGGCCGAATGTGAACCAGGCAAGACGTGCCTGAAGGGAGCTCCCGGATTATCCTGACTAATTTACACTTATTTTGCCCGTTCGGTGCTGGCTACACGCCCGGAGACCTTGGGGAAGGAAGCGGTACCCTGCAGTGATGCCAGTGGGATCCTCAAAAGCGAAGGGGAAGGTGCAGGGCAAGCAACAGCAGCCCGCGGCCTCCACACGCTCGCAGAACCGGGACCCCGCATCCGCCATTTTGGCTTCTGGCGCGCACACTCCACGAGGCAGACAGTCTGCGGGAATGGAGGACGGTGAAGCCGAGAGCTCTCGGAGCCCGATACGGCAAATTGGCGCGCCCGGGTCTGAGGAGGCGGGTGTCGGTGCCTTCACAAAGCCCACCCTGGATGCCCTGGCGGGGTTCAAAGCCGAGCTTCTGGTGCACATTGATCACCTCACGGCTGAGTGCACGTTGATCCGGCAGGACATTGAAAAGATCAGAGGTAGGCTGAACTCGGCAGAGGACCGCATATCTGGGGTAGGGGATAGCACCCAGTCGCATGGCACACAGTTGGCTGAGCTGCAGGCCACGGTAAAGGCGCTCCAGATGAGGGCCGATGACGCAGAAGACCGTCAAAGACGGAACAACATCCGAGTAGTGGGGCTGCCGGAGGGTGCAGAGGGCAACAAGGCCTCTGTTTTTGCGGAGAATTTCTTCAAGCAACTATTGTCCCTGGATGAGATGCCACCAACCTATGTGGTAGAAAGGGCACATAGGGTCCCCACAGGCAGCAGGCCACCAGGTGCACCCCCTAGGCCTTTCCTGGTCCGGTTCCTCAACTATCGGGACAGGGACCTCATGCTTTCAGAGGCAAGGAAGAAGCAAGAATTACGCTTTGAGAATGCAAAAGTAATGCTGTTTCCTGATTTCTCAGCTGAAACTCAACGTCGTCGCAGATCTTTTAATGATGTCAAGAAAAGATTGAGGGATAAAGCCATACAGTACAGCATGCTCTACCCCAGCAAGCTCCGGGTACAAGACAAAGGTCTGGTAAAATTTTTTGATAGGCCACAAGAGGCAGGCGACTGGCTAGACCGGGACCCTCGAAGGGTGGCCAGTTTTTTTCTGCAGTGGAGTTAACAGGTCAGACAGTAACTACCTTAATGCTTACTGTGACTTTTCAGGGGTTCTCTTTTTCTACTGTTTTGTTCTGACTCTTTTGCTGCTATGCTCTGGCTTTGGTGTACCTCCTCCCAAACTTATACAAGTCCCCCCTGTCTTCCCCTTCGATTACAATTCCTGAGTCCCTGAACGGTGTATGGAAGGGGGGGTGACCAAGGGTTGAGGCCCCTCATGGGGGGTTCTCATAGCGGATGATGGTATGGAATGGCTGGGGAGGAGTACACAAAAACAAGGCCTGAAATACGGGTGACTGTTATTCAGTACTAATGTTTCCTGGCTGTACGGCACTGTACATAACTATGTCAGTACTATTCAAATATATTCAGCTCCAGGGAGTGGACGAAGGACAGGAATGGATCACGGATTGCCGAACTGTTGGGTCTGTTGGAGTCCACCCACCAAGTTTTTGTTGGTTTGTTACGGGTATAAACCGAGCACTGGACAGTTTTGTTTTTTTGTTTTCTGGTGCAACGGTAGGGAGGGGGGGTTAATTTTATGTTCCACTGGTTCACTGGTACTAAGGAAATGTTCATTTTTGGAATGTTGTGTACTGCAAATTATGACGATTGACTACCTCTTGCCTTTCCTATTCATAGTATGAAGGTTAGTAATTTCCCCAGGCTCAACCATGGCTGACGATTTAAAAATACTCTCTTGGAATGTACGTGGGTTAAATGACAAATATAAACGTGCAGCTGTCTTTCAGTATCTAAAATCTGTCAAACCACATGTCGTCCTCCTGCAGGAGGCACACTTGAGCGGAAGTGGGGTGTTGTCACTAAGGAAGCCCTGGGTACAGAGGGCGTTACATGCCACTCATTCCACCTATGCGAGGGGCGTCTCCATTCTTATCAGTAAACAGTTACCAGTCTCAGTGAATCATGTGTTCTCCGATCCGGGGGGACGATATGTGGCGGTCGTTTTGACCATAAGAAACGTGCAATTTTTGATAGTAAATGTATATTTGCCTCCACCTGTCCAACCTCAAATGTTATTTGATATGCTGTCGAGATTGGCCCCCCCATGCTCACCTTCCTGTGGTTTGGATGGGGGACTTCAACTCAATATTGGTTGCAACCTTGGATTCCTCGAATCAAGGAAGGGGTGAATCGGCAGATCTAGTGTCCTGGGCTGAAATGGCTGGCCTCCGAGAGCTCTGGCGATGGAAACATCCTGACTCTCGGATGTACTCTCACATTTCCAAAACACATCGCTCGGCTGCCCGCATTGACTTAGCCTTTGGCAACAATCGGGTGCTGGGTCTTGTGAGGGCGTCTGAATATCTGGCGGGGGGGTTATCAGATCATACTCCCCTCATGGTGACCCTGGCCTTGCCATCTCGAATGGGGGAGCGTCCCTGGCGCCTTGCGCCGGGATGGTTACAAGAGGATCAGTTCCTAGCTCATGTTCAGTCCTCTACTACAGCCTATTGGGCCTCTAATACTGGCTCTGCCAAACCCCCGGTGGTGTGGGATGCCTATAAGGCTGTGCTGAGGGGGGAATGTATTTCATCCATAAAAGCAGCTCGTAGGGATCATGGTGAGGAGTTGCGGGAGTTACAGACGAGAGAAAGAGATTGTGCTGAGAGACATGTGGCCTCACACTCAGAGCAGTCTCTTGAGTCATGGCTGGTGGCTCAGAGACTCCTCTCTGTACATTGCTCGGACTTGGCACACACGGAGGGGAGGCGCAGGCAAGAGTCCCTCTTTGCAGAGGGTGACAAAAATGGCAAGTTGCTGGCTTTACTGACTGAAGACAGACAGCCCCCCTCAGACATACCGGTTATTAAGTCCGCGCAGGGGGTTATGCTATCAGAGCCCTCGGACATATTAGCGGAATTTGTATCTTTCTTCTCCTCTTTATATGAGACCATCACCCCGTATGATCCGCAAGCCTTAGAGGACTTGCTGATGCAATTACACATACCCACCCTAACAGATGAAGAAAAAGAAATGCTTGATGCCAAAATTACATCGCAGGAAATAGAGGCGGCAATAGCCGCTTTTCCGCCAGGTAAGGCCCCGGGTCCGGATGGCTTCCCTGCAGATCTATACAAGTCTCTTACTGTAGATATTGCCCCCAGGTTAGAGGCTCTTTTCGAATACTGTCTCCAAAACAAGACCCTCCCACAATCTATGCTTGACGCATACCTTATTCTTCTCCTGAAACCGGGTAAAGATCCCACTAACTGCTCTTCGTATCGCCCGATAGCCCTGCTCAATATGGACCTTAAAATTCTTACCAAAGTGTTGGCTAGGAGACTGGCGAGTGTTATATCCTCCTTGGTAGATGCGGATCAAACTGGATTCATGCCAGGAAAATCCACAGACACCAATTTGAGAAGGGTTTTTACGCACCTGCAACTGCCGAATGAGGGTCTGCCTACTAGAGTTCTGGTCTC
Organism: Glandirana rugosa; assembly: GCA_018402905.1. Classification (NCBI taxonomy): domain Eukaryota; kingdom Metazoa; phylum Chordata; class Amphibia; order Anura; family Ranidae; genus Glandirana; species Glandirana rugosa. The sequence continues at coordinate 695,613 of BLSH010122549.1, read as the reverse complement.
GATAGATATAGAAAAGGCATTTGATTCGGTATATTGGTGCTACATGAGCAGGGTTCTGGAGTTTATGGGTTTCGGCCCAAGGTTCAGGGAGTGGGTCTCATTGCTCTATAGCACCCCAAGAGTGGCAGTCAGGATGGGCAGGGGAGTCTCACCTTTTTTTGAAATAAAACGTGGGACCAGGCAGGGCTGTCCCTTGTCCCCTTTTCTCTTTGCCCTGGCCATGGAACCGCTGGCGATTGCTTTGAGGGCAGCAAGGCCCTCTGGAGCTATCAGGGTGGGCCCGATTTCAGAATGCTTGGCTTTATATGCAGACGATCTAGTCTTGTTCCTTCAGGACCCTGGTCCCTCACTTCGTAGGGCACTTGATATTTTAAATGGATTCGCTGTGTTCTCTGGTCTCCGGGTGAATTGGACTAAGTCCTCTATTCTGCCTTTAGATGGGGGCGCAAAGGAGGCAGCTGATCCTGATCTTCCGCTGGTGTGGGTCACCTCCTTGACTTACCTGGGGGTTAGAGTCACGGTGAATCCAAACGATTACATATCCCTTAACTTGACCCCTCTTCTAACCCTTTTTAAACAGAAGATTCAGATATGGTCCAAACTGCCATTGTCACTAGTTGGCAAGATCAGCTTAATTAAAATGAAATTTCTCCCGATTGTTTTGTATTTCCTGCGTCATGCCCCGGTTTGGGTCCCGAAAACCTTTTTTAGAAAGCTTGACAGCCTCACTAGTACCTTTCTGTGGTCCCCGGGCCCTCCACGAGTGGGACTCCAAACGTTGAGGGAGCCCCTCGGGCGAGGTGGTCTGGCGCTCCCAGATTGGTTTAAATACTTTCTCGCAGGTCAGATGGTGTTCGCTCATCGCTGGCTTACGGCAGATGAGGAGGATTCGGCCACAGTGTTAGAAGCTGCCCAGTTGGGCTCTTACGAAAGTCTTAAGCTGGCACTTTTTAGGGGTGTGAGCTCAAGTCTCCCATTGACAAATTCTATGAAATCCACAATTAGAGCATGGGAAGTGGCTATTAAGTTGGCGTCCCCTAGTTACCGTGGTCTATCTCCCTCGACTCCACTCTGGCTTAATCCTAAGTTAAATCATTTCCTTACCAACCCAGATGTGGCCATGTGGGCGACAAGAGGGATTAAAACTCTGGGAGACATAACAAGGGAGGGTGACCTTTTGACTTTCGACCAACTCATGTCCAGACATGGGTTGCCTAATTCCCTATTCTTCCGTTACTTTCAGGTAAGACACGCATTCCAAACTCAGTTCAGGGATGGGTCCGTAGAGTCCCTACCCTCAGACCTAGAAAGCCTCCTTGCTCAGTCTTCCTTACCCAAGGTGCTATCGGCGGTGTACAAGGAGCTCTTTCAGTTATCCCCACTGGCGGTTGTAAAGTGTAGGGAACATTGGACTAGAGAGATACAAGATCTTCAGGCAGATGATTGGGATGATCTCTGGGATCGCCCTTTTAAGTACCTAATCTCGGCCAGGGACAGATTAATCCAATTCAAGTTCCTCCATAGGATCTATTACACCCCCGCTAGGTTGGGGAAAATATACCCGTCAGCCTCAACTGAGTGCTGGCGGTGTACACACTCACCAGCTGATGCAGAACATATATTTTGGGGCTGCCCGTTGGCTCAGAAGTTTTGGTCAGATGTAACATCCTGCATCTCCTCACTATTGTCTGTTCCTATACCTTTACTTAAAGGGGTCTGTCTACTGGGGTTGGTGGATGAGGTGATCCCTTCCAGGGCTCTTAGAACGTTTATTACAATCACTCTGTTTTATGCCAAAAAAGCCATATTACTTCATTGGAAAAAGCCAAACGCTCCGACACTGTCCTATTGGAAGGGTCTGGTGAATGCCATGTTGCCCCTATACAGGGCTGCATATATCTCGAGAGGATGTGAGCGAAAGTTTCAAAGGGTCTGGCAGGCATGGTTGTCAGAAAGCACGACAGTTGGTTAAGAAAACCATTGTGGGTATTTTGAATTTATACTGAGTATAGGGGTGGTATACGGTATTTATAATTCTGTGATAAGTTCATGGTTTGTGGTTTGTAGTTGACCTCTTCATGGAAAAATAAGTGAGGAGGGTGCATCTCTCCAAAATATGGTGCGAGTGGACCAGTGGAAATGGGGGGGAGGGTATGGGGGGTGGGGGGGGGGATGTTTTGTGGTTGTATGTATGTTGTTTATATTCTAAAAACAATAAACAGAATTTGATAAAAAAAAATAAAAAAAATTGATGCCCTTTTTTTCCCACAAATAGTGCTTTCTTTTGGTGGTATTTGATCTGCTCTGCGTCACTACTGATCACTGCTATTAACAAAAAAAGAGCGACAATTTTGAAAAAAAAATAAATTTTTTACTTTTTGCTATAATACATATCCAAAAAATAATAAAAAAAAATTATTCATCAGTTTTGGCCGATATATATTCTTCCTCATATTATTGGTAAAAAAATCACGATTGGCGTTTTTTGATTGGTAAGCATAAAAGTTGCAACGTTTACAAACCATGACAATTCATTTATGGCGTTTTACTTTTTTAAACTAGTAATGGCGGCGATCTGCATGTCGGACATTTTTGACGCTTTTTTGGGACCAATGACATTTATACAGCGATCAGAAATGTAAATATCCACTGATTACTGTGTAAATGTCATTGGCAGTGAAGGAGTTAACCTACAGGGTGCGATCCTGGGGATAACTGTGTCCCCTAGGCGTGTTCTAACTGTGAGGGGGCTGGGCTGCCGGGAGCATAAAAGATCTAACACGGTACACACGGTTCGACGGTCGTATGCAAACGGTCGTACGACCGCTCGTTGTATGATCATCCGACCATTAGTATGCGCGATTAGAACAGCCAACGTATGACGGTCATACAACACAAGTTAAACTAGCAAACTAGAAAACGTTGGTAGTACCAACAAGCGGTCATACGACCGTTGTATGGTGTGTGAAGAAAAGTTGGTCCAACAACTTGTACTGTGCAAAACACGCATGCTCAGAAGTCAGGAACGGCCGGAAGTGTCCGTTCGTTCCTAATTCACAAATTACATGCACCTGAACTTTCTCTTTATACGTTCATTACACGTCAGTATGTTTGGCTTGGTCGTACGATCGTGTAGTGCATGTCAGTATGCAAGTTACATGATCAAACATATGATTTGGCCTTTTGGTCGTACAACCGTCGAACCGTGTGTACGAGGCTTAACTGATCTCAGTGACAGGGATCAGCAGATCTCTTACATGTAGCCTGACAGAGTGGGGAACCACCCTGTTTACATCGGTGGTTCCTCGTTTTTCTCCTCTGCCAGGCAATCACAAGTAGCCAGTGGACATCGAGTCTGCCCAAACCACGGCCATACTGCTGGACAGTGCGGCTGGCATGAGAGCGCGCCGCTGGTGGCTGCTAGCCGCGCACGGGCGAGCCGCCGTTTATAGATGGCGATCCGCGCTATAGCGCCACTCTGCAGCAGTAAATGTACATGAGCCGGTCCGCAACCGGTTAACACTGGTCATAACTGGTCACATGTGCGGCACTGTGGCAACTGAGGATCAAACAGAGGTTAAGATGGCAGCTGCCTTGGCTATAAAGGATAGGAAGGTTGAGTCCCACTTTAAGTTGTCATATAAATATAAGAACTGTGTATGGTCCACAGTTGCCAGTCCCATTCTTCCTTTTTAGCACATAAAGTCTGACCATTCATATCTGATTATTGGCTGTGTTGAAAATAAACTGCTGTTTTAATACCAATTTAGCACATACACAAGAGCCAGAGCTAGCCAAAGCAGAAGATAGATATTCTACCAATAAAATACAGGGAAAACGTATGAACTCTTCTTGGCCGAATCTGCTTGCTAGGCCTCCAAGCTGCAAGGCAGCAACCTTACCAGTGCTCTGCCATTAATTTGGGTCTTATGCTAAATTAGATCAAGAATTGGCTGTATGTGTTCTATAGCTGCTAATGAGTCTGGTTATTTACAAAAGGAGGTCATATGCTCTGTTACTGATAAGGACCTTTTTATCTAATGTGTGCAGAGAAGATAAGTGACAGATCAAAGTAATCAACTGTTTCTCATCATCTTTTAGTCACTGCCTGGGTGGATAAAGTAATTCATCATATACTGTTATGTTTGTTTGCAGGTCCATGTTTTTTTTTAATAAGTCATCTGAACAATCACTTTTCTGCTGTTGGTAGCAATCACTTGAATTTGATTATGTCATATTAGCCGAATAAGAAAGCCAGGAAAGTGATTGCTAGTCATATCCTATCTACGGTCTAAAAAGCATCTTTTCATTGAGTCTATTCCTAATTTCTACTGATATAACAGTAAATAGAGGCAACGTCTTTTCAGGAAATGCACACAGGACAGAGCGTATTAAAGTGGTCTATTTCTCCCTGCAATATATTGATATCTGTTAATAAAGATGAGATGAAATGAGGGAAATCGTGTGACAGGGTTTGCAAGCTCATTGTCGTTATATATAGATGAAACTAACATGGATGAAAGTATTGCATTCACTGCGGGATCAAAAGAGGACGTTTTTGGAGTTAAAACTTTAACATAAATAGATCATCAGAGTGAAAGTACACAAGCAATTTACAGGGCTTGTTTACACTGTAGTTGTATGTGGTGTTTGCATTATTATGTGCTTTTTCTTGAAAGCGCATCAAAGATGCAAGTTTTATGTGGCGGGCTGCATGCAATCTGCAGCATTAGGACAGCGGTTACCCATTGATTTCCATGGCTTTCCCTGGAGTGCAGCCAAGCCAATGGCAGAATGCTGCCCAAAAAAAGTACATGGGTTTCGGTGTTGCAACGTTCTCCACTACCTTTTATCCTGGAATCCTGATTTTGGACTGTGCTCTTGCAACTTGCTGTTTTCTTATTTATAAGTCAATATTAATAATTCACATTGTTATTTTCATATCCATTACATGAAATGTGTTGTGTTTCTATCAGAAGAAGTGGTTAGCATTTTATTTCGGCAATACAGCTGCCCCTCTACCATTATTATGGGGTTCTTAAAGAATCCTTTCTCAGTGCTGGCACAGATATATAGCATACAAGCACACTGTATTAAACTCTGACATGTTTCACCCACATTAAAAAACATGATAGAGGGTTGTGACCGATGGGTGGGGACTTGAGCCGAAGTGTCAGAGTATGGAGTCAAGCAGTGGTGGCTGGTGAAATTTTAGGATGGGGGGCGCCAGACCCCACCCTTCCTTTTTGACACCTCCCACTTCTCATAAGCCCCACCCCTTATATTTTCCACCCCTTGTGTCAGGAGTATACAGCCCAGCATCACCAGATAGTGGTATACAGCATCTCCAGATAGTGGTATACAGCATCTCCAGATAGGCGTATACAGAGTCACCAGATAGGGGTATACAGAGCCACCAGATAGCAGTATACACTTACAGAGTCACCATATAGCAGTATACAGAGTCACCATATAGCAGTATGCACAGTCACCATATAGCAGTATACAGAGTCACCATATAGCAGTATCTAGAGTCACCAGTTAGGGGTATACAGAATCACCATATAGCAGTATACAGAGCCCCAGATAGCAGTATACAGAGCCCCAGATAGCAGTATACAGAGTCCCAAATAGCAGTATACAGAGCCCCAGATAGCAGTATACAGAGCCCCAGATAGGGTATACAGGGTCCCAGATAGGGTATTCAGAGTCCCAGATAGGGTATACAGTCACCAGATAGGGTATACGGGGTCCCAGATAGGGTATACAGAGCCCCAGATAGGATATACAGAGTCCCAGATAGGGTATACAGTCACCAGATAGGGGTATACAGGATCCCAGATAGGGTATACAGGATCCCAGATAGGGTATACAGTCACCAGACAGGGGTATACAGGGTCCCAGATAGGGTATACAGTCACCAGATAGGGTATACGGGGTCCCAGATAGGGTATACAGAGCCCCAGATAGGATATACAGAGTCCCAGATAGGGTATACAGTCACCAGATAGGGGTATACAGGGTCCCAGATAGATTATACAGTCACCAGATAGGGTATACAGGGTCCCAGATAGGGTATATAGGGTATACAGTCACCAGACAGGGGTATACAGGGTCCCAGATAGGGTATACAGTCACCAGATAGGGTATTCAGGGTCCCAGATAGGGTATACAGTCACCAGATAGGGTATACAGTCACCACATAGGGTATACAGAGTCCCAGATAGGGTATACAGGGTCCCAGATAGGGTATACAGTCACCACATAGGGTATACAGTCACCACATAGGGTATACAGGGTCCCAGATAGGGGCTCGCGCCCCCCCCCCCCGAAGTCGGGACAAGTCCCGCACTTACCCCATCTAATAGGCAGGCTGGCAGTGTGCAGAGATCGGCTTGCGGAGAGCGGGCTGACAGTATGCAGAGGCAGCGCTTGCGGAGAGCGGGCTGACAGTGTGCAGAGGCAGCGCTTGCGGTGAGCGGGCTGAAGCCTGGCTGGCAGTGGACTGTCCTCCTCTCCTCGTGGACGGTCTGCACGGAAGTCCCTGCGGAGTGCTGCGCCTGCGTGAGTAATCACACAGCCAGCACGTCCACCATAGTCCCGGCCCTGCCCACAGCATCCACGGACATGACAGAGAGTCATTGGCTATGATGGCTCAGGGGGCAGCCAATCAGACTATGTGTGTGCGCCTGTTTAGCGCACACGCATAATCTTTTATGACTGACCAATTGGCTCACTACTTGCTGTCAGCTGACAGCAAGGAGCTGAGGAAAAAAATAGACTTTTTTTTTTTCCTTCTTGTCAGCGGCGGGCAGACGGTGCCCAAGCGCCCCTTATACACCAGCCGCCGCTGGAGTCAAGCATATTGTTCCCAATGCACACATTCCTGTGGAAATAGCTGTGTACATGGGTGCTGCAGTGACTATTGGCTGAAACTGAAGACAATCAGAGTGAAAGAATGTCACTAGCACACCACGGATCTCCAAAATGGGTCCAAAGCTTTAATCAGCAATCACATTGTTATAGCAGAAGCAACGTTTTGGAGCCCCGCAGGACCCATTCATCAGGCATATGACCAATGGGTGGGGACTTGAGCTTAAGTGTCAAGGTTTGGAGTCAGGCTCGGAGGCCAGTAACTAAAACAGTAGAGAGGCACCCACCAGCCAGCTGGATAAGTACAGAAGCAGGTCACTCTTGCAGATGATATAGGCTCACCTGAGGTGCAGAGTGAGCTCCTGATGGTGGAGATAAGTTTTGCTGTGTGTTAGTACCACCAGGAGGTGAGCAAGCCCAGGTTCAGTAGCAGATATAGAAGGTAGGGATAAGAAGAGTATAGTCAGTAAACAAGCCAAGGGTCGGTAACCAGTGGTTGCAGTTTGGAATTAAGCAGAAGCATAGTCAAGGAACAAACCAAAGGTCGGTAACTAGTCGTAGCGCAGATGTGGATGGCAGCAGAAGTGAAAAGAGCAAGATTTTGGCTGGAAAGAGCACAATAATCTGGCACACAGGAAGTGCAGAGACATGGCTTAATCACTTCAGCCCCAGAAGGATTTACCACCTTAATGACCAGGCCATTTTCTGCGATACGGCACTGTGTTACTTTAACTGACAATTGCGCTTTCTGTGGTATTTGATCACCTCTGCAGTTTTTAGTTTTTGTGCTATAAACAAAAAAAGACCGACAATTTTGAAAATAAATCAATATTTTTTACTTTCTGCTCTAATACATATCCAAAAAAAATGTAAAAATCAATTAGGCTAATGTGTATTCTTCTACATATTTTTGGTAAAAAAATCCCAATAAGCATATATTGATTGGTTTACACAAACGTTTTATAGCCTCTACAAACTATGGGATGGATTAATGGACTTTTCATTTTTTTAATGGTTTTTACTAGTAATGGCGGCGATCAGCGATTTTTAGCGGGACTGCGACATTGCGGAAGACAAATCTGACCCTTTTTGGGGACCAGTGACACCAATACAGTAATCAGTGCCAAAAAATGCACTGATCACTGTATAAATTACACTGGCTGGGAAGGGGTTACCACTAGGTCAATCAAAGGGTTAACTGTGTTCTCTCAGTGTGTTTTCTTACTGTGTGGGGGAAGTACTGACAGGAACAACACAGAGAACACTGTTCCTAATTACTAGGAACAGCAGATCTCCATGTTCTCCCCTGTCAGAATGGGGATCTGCCTCTCTGTGGAGCGATCGCAGCTGGCAGGCAGACACCGGGTCCGCTGGGCATGCGCATTGGTTCCTCCTCCGGGAAGCGGGCGCGTGCACCCACCGTATCTATTGCGGGAAACAACGTACAGATACGTTGTTTCGTGCAATAGAGCCGCCCTGCTGCAGTATATATGAAGTGGGCGGACTTTAACTGGTTAAATCTGGTTAAACCAGTAAATTAATGGGAGGAGCATAGGCAGGATTATTTAAGGAATTGTCCACGGAGCTGTCCAGCATCCCAGGTGTTTCAGCACGAAGAGACATCACCAGACACAGCAGAGTTCATAGGTTCAGACCCGGGCCCTTACATGAAGCCCGTCTTTCACATTGGAGTGGAATACAGTGTGTGGTGGTACTTGCATGCTATATTGTATCTTGGAGTGAAATGTGAAAAGGTAAAAACCTGGGAGATACTGAAGCTTTGGAGCAGTGCCAATTTGTTATGGTATTCAACAGTAATGTATATGTCATTAAAGTAATAATAAACTTTTAAAAAATTAGAATAAGACATTGAGCACAAAACAAAAAACTCCCTGTTAAATTATTTTTTTAAAATTTCTAGCCCAGCATTTGCAGTTTACAGTGCTGTTGATCCCAGCTCAATCAGTGTTGCTTCCCTGAACGTCCAGTCTTCATAGGAAAGAATTAACAGTGGAAAGTGCAGCATCCGGTCAGTCTTTTAGCTGGGAGTAAGAAGGAGCAGGGAAAGTGCCTTGCCATCCCAGGCTATAGGGCCATGTGTCTCTACTGTTGCACACAGTGTAGGTAGACACAACTCTAGTCTCCGCATCGAAGGGTCACCCAATAGGATGCTGCAAGAGAAATGAGCCACCCTAAGCCCTGGTTCACATAGGAGTGATGCGGGAACCAGCGCGATTATAGAGCCGGTTCCCGCATCTCTCCTCTCCCGCAGTCAGTTCTCATTGCTTTCTGCAAACCGCTGGCAGGTGTCATTACAAAGTTAATGACATCCCCCAGTTTTCTTCACAGATCGCAGTGCGAACTGTGAACAGGCACATAAATCGGATCGCATGGGTGAGAACACCCATGCGATGCGATTCTAGTGCAGGAAAAAAAAGGTACATGTACCTTTTTTTGTGCGAGTCCAATGCGAGTTCAGCCATACAAGAGATCGCAGTGCGGGTGCGAATTACATGCGATCTCTGAGGATCGCATCCGTCTGAACCCAGGCTAAAACTGGAAACCTGGGGCAGTGACCAGGACAGCAGCTTAATGCGGACCTTCAGTCATTTTTTCATCTTTCCATCTATTAAATCTTTTGCCCTTATTATTTCTGCCAGTAAATTCCTTTTACAGCCCACTTCCTCTTTCTTGTCTAGGCTAATGACATCATGCACAGCTCTCTCTCTCTCGCGTGTGCTCGCTCACTCTCATGAGAGTTTGCTAGTGGGGGGGGGGGGGGGC
>BLSH010122549.1:658383-676073 GCA_018402905.1 Glandirana rugosa | reverse complement strand
AATAATAGCATTTCTGGTGTCGTCAGACAGCTCCTTTGTCTTTACCATTGTCACACATGAAGAGGGAATAACAGGTGGCTTTTTATAAAACCAAAATGTTCATTTATTGGCTAATTTGGGTCACATGGGTGGAGGCAATTCATCACAGGTGATCCTCATTTGAGATCTGCAACAGGTGAGCCAAATTGGGTTTCCATACTGATTTGCAGCAAAGGGTGCCAATACCACTGACAAGGCAAGCATTATGGTTTTCTCTGTTTTCCTCATAATGTTTATCTTTTTAAATGTTATTTATCATTTACAGTTTTTTGTCAAACACAAGCTATCTGTAGTAATATGTTGGTTAATTTGATACATTTCCTTCAGTAGATATTCCACAATATGTACATAAACGTCATGGGTGCCAATAATGGTGAGCAGGACTGTATAACTCCGTGATCCCTACCATGCTTAAAGCGCACAAGTGTACTTCGCGCAAGATTTATCATCGCCCCTGGAAGGCCTATATTGCTTGGTGCGAGGCGGGGGGGTTGGAACCCCCGCTCTTATGTTGTGTCCCGGGTGCTGGCTTTTTTTGCAGCAGGGCCTGGATAAAAAGTTAGCATTGAGTACTCTCAAGGGTCAAATTTCGGCTCTGGCGATTCTCTTTCAGCGGCCTTTGGCGTCACATTCGTTGATTCGTACATTTGTACAAGGTGTGCGCCATGTGGCTCCTCAGGTAAGGTCGCCTATGGCACCGTGGGATTTGGATTTGGTGCTTTCTGTACTTCAGAAACTGCCATATGAGAAAATCAGGGATATTCCCTTGCAATTGCTGTCGCAGAAGGTGGCTTTCTTGGTGGCCATTACATCCGCTAGCTGGCAGCGTTGTCCTGCAACTCTCCTCACTTGGTCCTTCACAAGGACAAGGCGGTCTTGCGCCCTTCTCCTTCGTTTCTACCGAAGGTGGTTTCTTCTTTTCACATTAATGAAGATATTGTTCTTCGTTCGTTATGTCCGCACCCACCGCATCATAAGGAATTTGAGTTACATTCATTGGATTTCGTGAGGGCTTTGCAGGTGTATTTGGTGGCTACAGCTTCCTTTCGGGAGTCTGACGCATTGTTTGTGCTGACGGATGGTCCATGCAAAGGATTAGCGGCCTCGTCGGCTACTGTTTCTCGTTGGATCAGACAGACCGTGACCCATGCGTATACTGTTCTGGGCAAGGTTCCCCCTTTTCCAGTCACGGCTCATTCCACCAGGGCTATTAGCACTTCCTGGGCATTCAGACACCAGGCTTCGGTGTCACAGGTGTGCAAGGCGGCAACTTGGGCCTCGGTGCACACGTTTACTAAGTTTTATAAAGTTGATGTGTCAGCATCTTCGGATGCTGTTTTTGGCCATAAAGTTTTACAGGCGGCAGTGTAGGTGCGACTGGCGCCTCCTGAGAGGATTCTGTTGGGTACAGTTGTTGTCGTTTACCCACCCCTCTTTACTGACACAGCTTTGGGACATCCCCACTTGTCATTGGAGGGCTGTGTCTGTCAGTGAACATAAGAGAAAAAGGGATTTTATTAAAACTTACCATAAAATCCTTTTCTCTGAGTTCACTGACAGACGCAGCACCCGCCCCTCTGTGGTGCATTTGTACGGCTTGTTATGAACTGATATGCTGAGCAGAGCAGGGGGGTTATATGGGAGAGAGAGGACGGCCCCCTGGGAGGGGCCAGCTTGCTTTCTTTCTATTTGCCTAGTCAACTCCTAGTAGGATGTGCATATAACCCCATTTGTCATTGGAGGGCTGCGTCTGTCAGTGAACTCAGAGAAAAGGATTTTACAGTAAGTTTTAATAAAATCCCTTTTTTTTTTCAGCAAATATATAGGTAAAGGTGCTATTGACATGAAATTTTCACCACATGTTGGTAACAACCCATGCAACCCATACATACAAAGACACCAAAACAAATAAGTTCAGAAAGGAAGTTCTGTGTAATAAAATGGAATGACACAGGGAAAAAGTATTGAACATGCTAACTAAAATGTATTTAATAGTTTGTACAAAATCCTTTGTTGGTAATGACAGCTTCAAGAGGCCTCCTGTATGGAGAAACTAGTCACATGCATTGCTCAGGTATAATTTTGGCCCACACATACAGTCTTCAAATCTTGAAGGTTCTGTGGGCCTCTTCCATGAACTCTGATCTTTAGTTCTTTCCATAGATGTTCTAATGGATTCAAGTCAGGTGATTGACTGGGCCATTCTAGCAGCTTTATTTTCTTTCTTTGAAGCCAATTAAGAGTTTCCTTGGCTTTGTATTTGGGATCATTGTCTTGCTGAAATGTCCACCCTCGTTTCATCTTCATCCTGGTAGATGGCAGCAGATTTTTATCAAGAATGTCTTGGTACATTTTTCCATTCATCCTTCCTTCAATGACGTGAAGTTTGCCAGTACCGTGTGTTGAAAAATAGCCCCGCCCACACCATGATTTTCCCACCTCCAAACTTCACTGTTGGTATGGGGGTGTTTTTGGGGTGATGTGCAGTGCCATTTGACTTCCAAACATTGTGTGTATTATGGCATCCAAAGATTTCAATTTTGGTCTCATCCGACCAGACTATATTCTCCCAGTATTTAACAGGCTTGTCTAAATGTTGTGCAGCAAACTTTAAACAAGCTTCAACATGCAATGGAATCTTGCGTGGTGAGCATGCATACAGGCCATGGCGGTTGAGTACTTTACTTATTGTTTTCTTTGAAATAATTGTACCTGCTAATTCCAGGTCTTTCAGAAGCTCTCCACAAGTGGTCCTTAGCACTTGGACAACTCTTCTGACAATTCTTTTTACCAGTGGTTGCTGGTGCTCCATTTTTTGGAGGGGGCAGCTAACAAACCACCCAACCCCGCCCCCGTTTGGTCGGTAGATCAAACGCCACCCGTGGCTCGCCTGTCCACACACCAGCCCTGCACTTACCCCATCCAGGTCGTGAGCAGCTTCGGCGGCTTCTCCCTGCGTCTCCTCCTCGGCGGCTTCCAACCTGCTTCTGCTCCCAGCCAATTCTCCTCTCGGCCAATTGGGTCTTAAGACCCGCTTCCTGATTGGCCAGGAGGAGAAGCAGGAAGACAATAGCGAATATTAATTTGCTATTGTCACACAACTGGTTGGGCTCGGGCGCAGACCCCCCCTTTTTGAAGCCAGTTAGAGCCTCAGGCTCTAATCATGTGCTTAAAAAAAAAAAAACTAATTGAAATCCATGCGTCCAGCGCCCTGCATGAAGATTAGGGACCCCAACAGTGCTCACTGGAACATTCAGAAGTTTAGAAATCATTCTGTAACCAATGCTATCAGTATGTTTTACAACAATAGGGTTGCAAAGGCCTTGAGAGAGCTCTTTGCTTTTACCCATCATGAGATGTTTCTTGTATGACACCTTGGTATTGAGACACCTTTTTATAGGCCATCAGTTGAGACTGAACCAGCTGATGGGCAGGATTGCTCTCTAATTACTGATAGATTTAAGCTGAGCTGATGGCTTTCCATGCCTTTTTGCACCTCCTTTTCTTCACGTGTTCAATACTTTTTCCCTGTATCATTCCATTTTATTACACATAACTTGAACTTATTTGTTTTGGTGTCTTTGTATGCATAGATCGCATGGGTTGTTAGTGACATCTGGTAAAAAGATTCCATGTCAATAGCACATTTAGAAATATATTTACCTAGAAAAATGTTGACGTGTTCAATACTTATTTTACCTGCTGTATTTGGCAAGTACAGAATCACAGTATATAAAAAAAAAATATGCAAAGTGGTTGGAGGAAAGCTTCAGAATGGCAAAGACATTTTTATTACAAATTATGTGAGCAGACTTTAGTTCCTCTTTCAGTAAAAGGCAGGAAGTATATAAAGAATATGTACAGTGCCTTGAAAAAGTATTCATACCCCTTGAAATTTTCCACATTTTGGTGTCCGTTTATGAAACTGTGACCAGCAGTGATCAAAGTTCATTTTCAGTTTTTATCTCTGCACACAGAGAAGCTGTCATTCACTGACACAGAAACGGCCAGGTTATGAAGCTGCGATCTCCGCACTTCACTGGCGATCTGGGTCAGATATTACACTCCCCGATTCACCAGCTCAGAGGTGGTGAACCAGGGGGAGTGAAGAGAGAATCCCGGGGAAGGAGGAAGATTACAGACTTCCTTCTGCCTCGTTCAGACCCCCCAACACAGTAGCCATGTCCCCCTGCCCTGTATATGTATATATGCATATACATATATATGATGTGTGTATATAAATATATATATATATATATACATATATATAATGTATGTGAATATATGTGTGTATATAATGTGTGTGTGTGTTTATATATACATATATTGTGTAGGGTGACTAATTCTTTTATTAACGAGGTGGGCGGGCTCCTCCAAGAATGTCTGTTACTGAGCAGTGATATTTTATCACTACTTAATAAACCAACATCTCTGAGTTTCTGTGAATTTCTGGTACTGTAATCTAGTTAGATCTCACGAGATTCCAGTATCAGGGGGCGTTCTCCACTGTTTGAACCGTTTGTAGATCGCTTCACTTCACAAGAGGTGAAGCAATCTACACAGGTTCATAAACTGGCACCCAGAGGAGAGAGATCTCCTCTGTGAATGCCGGAGAATGGAGCAGCGGATTTTTTCTACTGCTTCATAAACGGACACCACAGTCATGTTCCAACCAAAAACGTAAATGTATTTTATTGGGATTTTATGTGATAGACCAACACAAAGTGGCACATAATTGTGAAGTGGAAGGAAAATGATAAATGGTTTTCAAAATTTTCCACAAATAAATGTAGTCAGGAGCTGGGTAAGCATACTCCTGTCAATAGAGACGTTTCAGCCTCCGGGTTTAATGCTACTGTTTCCTCTAGTGCCAGTTTACTGTTCTGTGCAAGAGAAATGCACTCTAGGGGATGTAGTTTACTTGTGAGGATTCGTCCTCTGGCTGTACTGCACTAGAACTGCATTTCCCATCTGACTGTGCAGCAGAGAAGGATTCCTGGGAGAAGAGGTCCCTCGTGGGAGAGACTATTTAAGCGGAGGCTGGGGTCTAGCACGCTCTCTCTGGACGGTGGTGATTGATCACGCAGGACCCTGTGTAATGGTGGCTGAATCGCGGCCTACTCCCACAGACTGAGCCGCTCAGAGACCTTGCGGTACTTCAGTGAGCAACCTGAGAGATCTGCCCTGCACCGAGCGGAGCCTGTTCCTGATCCCTGCATCCCGCTTGGATAATCAACCTGGGAGAACCGCAGAGAAGCAGTGGAAGCGGATCCTAGGAGACAGAGGGCTGGAGTGACCAACATCATCATCTCCTTCTATGTCATCATCATCATCCTCCGCAGCGGATACATCCTCTACATCTATTGATCCTGTGGGGTGAGTGGGGGGAAGCCCATTGTTACAGACACTGTGCCCCTTCACTATAGTCAAGGCCTAGTTCCTAACGTTGGGGATGAAAGTGGAATAAAGCATTTATACCCTAAACTGGATTGTTATTTGTAGTCCCACAGTTCAAAGTCAGTGATCACTGTGACACTTCCTTTGTCTTGCTGCAGAAGGTGTGCTTTATACAAATATAGTACACTCCCTGGAAATCTATTCTATTGCATCAGCATTTGATTGTGGTATATACCATTTAAATTACAAAGCTAGGTGAAGATCATCTGAACTCTCAAGCAAGGAAGGAACACTGAACTACAACTGCTCTTCATCTGTTATTCCCCCCCGCTTAGTGAGCATTTGCTAATTGCCAGAGAATTTTATAGATTGCATTCACCTAAGAACTCTCTCCTTTAGAGCAGGTTGAATATAGCTGTCATTCTGGTGGTGTACCTGTTTATCTACCATTTACTGGTTTTTACCCGTTTATCTATTATTTACTGGTTTATACCTGTTTATCTACTATTTACTGGTTTATACCTGCTTGTCTACTATTTGTGGCTGTCAGGAGAGTGAGCAGTAGAGAGTGGTTTGACATTTCAGTAGTCATTCACCTGCTCTCCTGTGTCCCACTCTGTCACGTACCTGGTGGTCGAGTCTGACTTATGCAGGGCACAACCTCTCTTACGGCCCTGGTTCGAGAGCCCCTGGTAGTGTAGACAGGGAGCTCTGGAGCACAGGGGGGCACGAGGGGTGGACTTGGTCACTGGTGGTTGGTGAGGGTCCATTGGGACTCGTGCAGGCAGAAGAATGGTGATGCAGGCCGGGTCTGTAACAGGCTGGCGGTGCGGTACAGATGGGTCAGGCAGGCGGATAGACGGGTACAAGCAGGGTCGGCAACCTGCGGGCAGCAGAGGTACAAAGGAGCAGGCAGAAGAGTAATCGTAGACAGGCCAGGGTCAGGGCAGGCAGAGAGCAAACAAAGTCCAAGGAAAGCCAGGGTCACAGGTACAGGAAGTCTCTAAAAGTAAGCGCTGGGATCACAGGGTACAGGAACGCTGTAGAACGGACAGCACTGGTTGCAGGGTACTGTCTGCTTAAATGGCCATTTTGGCACAGGCGCGCACACAAGCATGCGCACAGGCATTCCAATGGCTACAGTTGTTTCCTTACACACTCTCATGAACAGTATATAGAACTGTTTATACACTTATTGGTTGAACCTATAAAGTTATAAGAAATATACCTTTTTATTCACTGGTGTTTCATCAATCTCAAAAGTTGAGACTTATTTTATGTATTCTGTCAAGTCAGAGTTCCTCTTAAACAATATATTTTGAGTAAACACTATTGATTTTTTCAACTTTGTGTACTTCTTTCACTGTGTCCTATTTAAAGGAAAACTAACATTATGAGTGAACTCAGTGTGTCAAGGGTGGCGGAGGACTCCCAGGGCCGGGGAAACCAGGGGGGGATGAATTTATCCAGCTCAACCAGGATCCCCCTCATGGTAAGCCCCAGCTAGTCCGATGAACCACCCAGAGGACAAGATGGACCACGTTACTGCTGTCAAATGGGTGCAGGAAGAAGGGAGTAGTCTGGAATTGGCCAGTGTGCTAAAGCTGCCTGGAGTTCGATGGTCAGAGAAAGATGTATGGCTGATGATGAGAGGAGCTTTTCCAGGGCAAGGATCCTATGTAGTAAATCTGAAGCCTGAATATGGAGAAGGCCACGCCTATGCCCTACTTGAGTGTCGAGAAAGCGTTCCAGCTGAACTTCGAGAAGAGACTGTGAGTCTAGCTGAAGGATTAGAAGCCTACGTTATACCTCTACGAACAGAAGGAGACTCATACCAGGAGGGGTCTCGGTGTGGCTCGGTGAGTTCCGATGTGGAAATAGGAGGAGCTGATACCACCAGCAAAGAGATGCCTCTAGCTTCGTTCTATCTGGATATGAGTCGGTTGGTGGAGAGTTTGATCAAGAGCAACAATATTACAGCCAATCAAGGCTACAGGAAGCTGCAGTTCTTCTCAGGTCGCACCCCCACACCTGAAGGTGAGGAAGAATTTGAGAATTGGATGGATCAAGCTATTCAAGCCTATCATGCTCCAGTTGCTATTAAAAGGGATACAGACAGCACCAACTTACCCTGAACTGATGAAAATGGTTAGGGAGGAAGAAGCACTGTTGGATGAGAAGAAGAAGGGATCAATACTACCTCAAAGGCCGGGAAGGTGTCTGCTCAACCAGTGCAAATAGCCAGGGGTCTTTGAAGTGGACAGTGAAGAAGAGTCAGAGTGGGGGGAGAGTACTAAAACCCCTGTGTCTTCACCTGCACTTGAAGAATCTCCAGCTAAGCTGCTCACTCAAGTGGTTTGGGCTCAAGGTCAACTACAACAGACATTGTTGCGGGTGATGGACGCTCAAGTCACCACCCAGTTGCATAAAAATAACCCTAGAAAGTGATTTAAGTGTGGGGAGTCTGGGCATTTCAGAAGACAGTGTCCAAAGAAGGATGAAGAATGCTATCCACTCAGAAGGCGGGAAACTTCAGAGGGTCTCAGTGAAGGAGCCAACTGAGAACCCAAAGAAGGAACGGAGCTCCAAGAAACAAGATAAAGGCAAACAGAGTCCGAAGAAAGGGAAGAAGAGGGGAGAGATATCTCATAAGGCAACTAACCTATCACAGGGGTCTGAGAGTCGGGTGCAGGGAGTCAATGCTCATTCACCACCCAGGGCTAGAGCTAGATCCTCTCAAAGTGGGCCAAAAAGAGACACTAACAATGCAGGAATGGATGGGTTACCTGAGAAGTTAGTGGGGCCATCTCCTATTGTGTCAGTACAGGTGGAGCGTGTCTATACGAGAGCTCTTTTGGATTACAGGAGCCCAAGTCACTTTACTCCTATTCCTCTGAACAAGCTTGAAAAGTTAGAGATTTGGAAATTGGGACTGACGAGTTTCCATATGATGGATACATCCCCATAAGAATCTCCTTTGACCAGCAGCAGCAGTTTTGAGACATTTGACACCCTAGCTGTGGTGTGTCCCAAGCCTCCACGTGCCGGAACAAAATTCCATGCTGATTGGGACAAATACAGACTTGGTGAGAAGATTGTTGGAGAAGGTAATAGGAGAAGATGGGTCAGTGCCAATGGATATTCACCTGAAATTATATCAGGCTTGCCAGCAGGTGATTAAAGAGAAGAAGGCTCCTGCCCATGGAGTTGGGCGAATATGGTAACTGGATATGAGAGCGAAAGTGCTCCAACTGGGTGAGGTTGTTTGCTTGAAGGCCACTGTGAAACTCAGGTAGGATCACCCAGGGTCCTTCGTTGTGCGGAGACCGATGCACAAACTGAAGCAGCTGGCATAGAAATGGTCCCTGAATTGGTTTCTACCATATCTCTGCTGCTAAGCAAGAAGAGGGTGCCTACTAGTCTTCAGAATGTCTCAGATCACCCGGTGATATTGAAAGCCAGAATGTCGGTAGGTCAAGTGAGTGCAGCTACCCCAGTGTCCCCAGAGGAGGTTGAGAAGAATGAAAAGCGACAAGGACTACGGAAGGAATTGGAGTTGCTGTACTACCCCCTTCTTGGAAAGGAAAGGATGAATCACAGTTAGATCAGTGGGAGAAGATCTTCCCTAGCAATGATTTGATGTGGGGTGTGCTAAGAGTGTCCAACATCGAATAAGCCTGCAGGAAGATAAACCCTTATGGGAGAGAGCTTAGTGGATTCCGCTCAGTGACTTAGAAGATTTGAGAGAGCAGCTGGCAGAGCTAAAAAAATCTGGAGCGATTCAAGTGTCCCGAAATACATATGCCTCACCCATTGTAGTGGTTCGGAAGAAGAATGGAACACTACATATGTGCATAGACTATCAAATCCTTGATCGATGATCCATTCCGGATCAATACACCACCCAATAGATTGAAGATGCTCTTCAGTGTCTTGCTGGAGCTAAATGGTTGGTGTGCTGGATCTGAAAAGTGGATACTATCAGATACCGATGCATGCTGAAGACAAAGAGAAGACTGCCTTTATTTGCCCCCTTGGGTTCTTTGAATTCAACCAGATGCCACAAGGACTGTCTGGGGTGCCAGCCACCTTTCAACGACTGATGGAAAGAACATTGGGGGATGTGAACTTGGTCGAAGTTCTGGTTTATCTGGATGATATTATAGTGTTTGGAAGAACACTGGAAGAACATGAGGCACGGTTGGAGAAGGTATTTGAAAGGCTCCATGAAGAAGGGCTAAAATTATCCCTGGAGAAGTGTCAGTTCTATCGTACTTCGGTCACTTACTTGGGGCATGTGGTCTTGGCCAATGGTGTGGCTAGCGACCCAAAGAAGTTGGAGGCGGTTACTGCATGGCCTAAGCCTGAGACTGTGACAGAACTGAGATCCTTAGGGTTTTGCTCGTACTACTGAAGATTTGTGGCTAACTTCACCAAGATTGCTAAGCCCCTCAATGAATTGCTGCAGGTAGCATCGGGGGAGAAAGAAGGAAAGTTGAAAGAGAAGAAGTTGGACCGGAGAGGAAAGAAAGAGTCCATTAGAGAGCAGTGGACCCATTCATGTGAAGAAGCTTACAGATGGTTAAAGACAAGTCTCACTGAAGCCCTTGTTTTAGCCTATGTTGATCCGTCCAAACCTTATGAGCTTCATGTGGATGCTAGCAGAGATGGACTCGGAGGAGTCCTTTACCAAGAGCAAGATGGACAGGTCAGACCAGTGGCTTATGTGAGCCAAAGTCTTATTCCTTCTGAAAGAAGTTACCCAGCACACAAACTGGAGTTCCAAGCTCCAAAGTGGGCAGTTGTTGACAAATTGAAGGATTATTTGTATGGGGCTCAATTTGTTGTGACGACTGATAATAACCCACTGACTTTCCTGCTGACTTCTGCAAAGCTGGATGCAACTGGGCACTGGCTTTCAGTTAAGTTTAAAATACCGACCTGGAATTGGGAACATAGATGCTGACGCGTTGTCCCAGAGGCCACATTGCCCTGAAGTGAAGTTTCATGAATGGATCTTTGTGCCTACTGAAAGAGTACAAGCCCTAGTTCACCGCCTGAGAGGAGCTGTAGGAGTCCATAGGAGTTTCACCGGCTGGAGTATCTCGGTCCTATTGTCGACTGACCCAAGCAAGAAGTGAGGGTATTCCTCGATTAACAAAGAAAAAGATCAAGACTGACCAAGAGCAGGATCCTCTATGTCATGTAGCCTTTCAAGCCTTGGCACAACAAGACCCTATGTTGTTGTTGAAAAGCTCAATAGTACATGCCAAAATATTACATTGAGAATGGAATCGGATACAATTGAGGGATGGTCTGCTATATAGAAGAGGCCCTGGTGATGAGTTTGAGGAGACCTGGCAATTATACCTCCCAGAGGAGCATCGCGCCTCAGTCCAGGTGTCTTTACACAATGAACACGGGCATTTAGGCATAGAGAGAACCTTTCACCTAGTCAGGGATAGGTTTTTATTGGCTAGATATGAGGAGAGAGATAGAGGACTACTGTCGTTCCTGCCTACCTTGCATTCAGAGGAAAACCCTTCCAGTTCGAGCTGCCCCTATGGAGCATATACAGAGTCAGGGCCCCATGGAGTTGGTATGCATTGATTTCCTGTGCCTGGAACCAGGTACACGTGGAAGAAGCAGTATCTTGGTGGTGACTGATCATTTTACCCGATATGCTGAGGCCTATCCAATGAAAGATCAGCAAGCAACCACGGTAGCAAAGGTACTGGTGGAGAAATTCTTCGTTCATTATGGATTGCCTGTCCGAATCCATTCTGATCAGGGGAGAGATTTTGAAAACTGGCTCATACATCAGTTGTGCAAGTTGTTGGGCATCAAAAAGTCTTGGACCACACCTTATCACCCACATGGGGATCCTTAGCCTGAGAGATTCAAATGTCTCTGTTGGATATATTGGGGACTTTGCCTATGAAGAATAGGCAACACTGGGGAAATCATATTGCTACCATGCAGCTGCATACTCACCCGATCGCCTCATGTTCGGAAGAGAGGCTAGATTACCAATTGATTTGGTTTTTGGAACATCTGCAGATGATACCTCTTTGACTTCTCACAAAGGTTATGTGGATCGGTTGCGGAAGAACTTGAAGCAAGCCAATGATAAGGCCATGCAGCATGCCACTACCCGAGAGTTGAGGAACAAAGAGAATGTTGATCTCAAAGTAAGAGTGCAAGATCTCCAACCTGGGGACAGGGTGTTGTTGAATAACTTAGGTGTACCAGGCAAGCACAAATTGGCTGACCGTTGGAGACCTCAACCTTATGTAATTTGTAAACAGTTTCCAGGGTTACCAGTCTACCAAATCAAGTCAGAAGGACAGACAGGACCTCTTAAGATGTAGCATCGGGATCATCTACTTCCCTTGTCGGATACAGTTAGGATATCTCCTTGTCCCGCTATCCCTCCTTTGGATCCGATCTCATCGGAAACCCCCTGTTAAGCCTACCAGGGCAGTTCAAGATGACAGTGAAGATGAAGAAGTGGTACCCTCTTGGCTGTGGGATCCGGTTGTTATTCCTGAGATGGATGTCAGACCTTGGTTCAGAAAGCCAACACCAACGAGAGAGGTGAAGAGATCACAAGGTTCTCCTGGACAAAAGAGGAATGCTCCACCACTAATCAAAAGAAGAAATGCTCCTCCAAGTGGAAGTGTCAGACCAGTTCCAAGTGCTTCACCACTAATCAAAAGAAGAGATGTTCCTCCAAGTCGAGGTGTCACACCAGTTCCAAGTCTTGAACGAGGAGACTTGATTGGTGTCATAGAGGAATGTTTACCCATGGTGAGACCTGCTGAGGGTTCCGCAAAGGACACAGTATTGTCAACAGAAGAAAAGAACAGGAGAGAAGGATCAAACCCTAATATTGCTGATGAATCTAGCCATACTTTTTCCAGTCCTAAGGATAATCCTACTCCAGTAACCAGTCCTAAGAATGATTCTACTCCAGTAACCAGCCCTAAGCACAATTCTACTTCGGTCATAAGTCCTGGGAAGAGTCCTACTTCAGCCACGAGTCTGGAAAGGGAAGTTGTCCCTCCATCAAGCGAAAAAAGAAAATGAAATGGGTATGGCGCTGCTAGTACAAATCAAACAATAATCATGGATATCATGTGCAAAACCTAAAAAATATAAATATAGAAAATAAAAGTATAAATATAAAAATGTGTGTAACTCATATATAACTCTAAAGAAGTGCTGCAAACCACAATGTGATAAACCTGCAAGGCCTGTGGATGTGCAAAAACAGCAACAATAAATAAATAATACATACATATACAGTTCATGCAAACGTGAAAACTATCAAAAAGATTATAAAATCAACAGTTCATGAAATAGGTAAATAAAGTCCGGATAAATGTGCAAACCATGCAATTGTAAATTCCAGAAACGAGCTTATACAGGAATATGTGCAAAAAATGTCAATAATGATGGTGTGGTGCCAGAAGTAACCACCAGGCAGTGCTCATGAATCACTCGTGCTCCCAAATGTCAGCATCCACTCACCACCCATATACAAATCTTGAACTTTGGGAAACAAGTATCGCCCGACCAGCACATCAACTGCTCGTGCCGTTCCTTATGTGGACAACTCGAGAGTCACCATGTAAGAAATACAACTCCTCTGGGGTAAAATAGTAATCAAGGGGCAAGAAAGCAAGACATCAGCTACTTACATGTCTAAATGTGAAGTCAGACTGCAAGCCAGGAAGTCCGTGGCTAGAGTGCATTCCACCGACTTAGACCAAAAGTGCGTAAGACGGAGCCGTAGCGTCATTACGCGTTTCGTCATTGGATGTCATCTGAGGTGGCCTCTGATGTCCAATGATGAAAAGCGTAAGTGGAGCCATAGCGTCATTACGCGATTACGCACTTCCAGTCCAGGGGGGGTAGACTTATTTTGTGACCCCCATGGGGCAACACTACATGAATATCTGAAAAGTGTGGTGTGCATTTGTATTCAGCCCCCTTTACTCTGATACCCTTAACTAAAATCTAGTGGAACCAATTGCCTTCAGAAGTCACCTAATTAGGAAATAGAGTCCACCTTTGTGTAATTTAATCTCATTATGAATACAGTTGTTATGTGAAGCCTTCACAGGTTTGTTAGAGAACCTTAGTGAACCTACAGCATTATGAAGGCCAAGGACCACACCAGGCAGGGCAGGGATAAAGTTGGGGAGAAGTTTAAAGCTGGGTTAGGTTATAAATAAATATCCCAAGCTTTGAACATCTCACAGCACTGTTCAATCCATCATCCAAAAATGAAAAAGAGTATGGCACAACTGCAAACCTACCAAGACATGGCTGTCCAACTAAACTGACAGGCCGGGCAAGGAGACCATTAATCAGAGAAGCAGCCAAGAGACCCATGGTAACTCTACAAGAGCTCGAGAGATCCACAGCTCAGATGGGAGAATCTGTCCACAGGACAACTATTAGTGGTGCACTCCACAAATATGGCCTTTATGGAAGAGTGGCAAGAAGGAAGCCAATGTTGAAAGAAAGCCATGTCCAATTTGCAGTTTGTGAGAAGCCATGTGGGGGACACAGCAAACATGTGGAAGAAGGTGCTCTGGTCAGATGGACTAAAATGTAAGATTATTTTAGAATTTTAGAAGCAAAACACTATGCGTGGCGTAAAACTAACACCGCACATCACTCTGAACACACCACCCCCACCGTGAAACATGGTGGCGGCAGGTTCATTTTGTGGGAATGCTTTTCTTCAGCAGGGACAGGGAAGCTTGTTAGAGTTGATGGGAAGATGGATGGAGCCAAATACAGGGCAATCTTAGAAAAAAACCTGTTAGAGTCTGCAAAAGATTTGAGACTGGGGCAGATGTTCACCTTCCACCAGGACAACGACCCTAAACATACAGCCAGAGCTACAATGGAATGGTTTAGATTAAAGCATATTTATATGTTAGAATGGCCCAGTCAAAGTCCAGACCTAAATCCAATTGAGAATCTGTGGCAAGACTTGAAAATTGCTGTTCACAGACACTCTCCATCCAATCTGACAGAGCTTGAGCTATTTTGCAAAGAAGAATGGGCAAAAATGTTACTCCCTAGATGTGCAAAGATGGTAGAGATATCCCAAAAAAGACTTGCAGCTGTAATTGCAGTGAAAGGTGGTTCTACAAAGTATTGACTCAAGGGGGCTGAATACAAATGTAGGCTACACTTTTCACATATTTATTTGTAAAAAAAATTTGAAAACCATTTATCATTTTCCTTCCACTTCACAATTATGTGCCACTTTGTGTTGGTCTATCACAATAAAATATATTTAAGTTTTTGGTTGTAACGTGACAAAATGTGGAAAATTTCAAGGGGTATGAATACTTTTTCAAGGCACTGTAAGTGATCATAATACAAGGAAGAGAGTTACAGTCTGATGTGAGTAGGCAATTTTTCATTATCACAGTGTTCTATCACAGCAGGTTCTGGCTGGCCACATGCAGCCTCTGATGTAACTTGTACTGACAGCAGTATAAAATAACAGGCTGGGAACAGCACAGACTGGTCTGCCTGTGTTGTTGTGAAAGACTGTTGGACTCTGGGTCAGAGTCTAATTTCTTTGACATAACCAATGAAAATGACCATTGAGCAACAATAAAAAGACAAAAGGCTCTGTTAAATATTTACTCTGTCCTAAATTGTATGCAACGTGTTTTTAGAATTTAGTAACTCAGTACTTGTTTGACACTCTAGCCTTTACTTTCCTAATGTAATCAAATAACTCATGCCCTTTGTAACATGTATTATTATAGCGGCTCTCAGATATCAGTCTGTAGACTACAGAATCATTGCCACTAGTCAGTTTTCAAACCAAAAAAATAAATTATATACAGCATATGTTTGTTCTGGCAGGATTGGGAAGTGTGGCTGTGGTGCCTCCTCTCACTTGACCCCCGCAACGCCCCCTGCGTGTTGTGTGATCCTCCGCCTGCTCCTCCCTTTCTACCCCTCCCACTGGAGTGTCCACAGCGGTGATTGCAGATTGGAGTATGCAGCCACACAGGACCATGGGAAATGTAGTCTGGGGGAAGCACAGCACTATGAAGCTGACTGAGGCTGTGAACTACAAGGCCTAGAACACATCCTGCAAGAGGAGGAAAAATTTTCCCAGGCTTTTGAAAAGGGTAGAGGTCTTTTTGCTGTGTAGGAACCACAGTGATCTAGAATAATTGTCATATTGTAGCCTAGTATTCTCATTGGTTAATTTATTTCATTCATATGGACACCTTGAAAGGGTAACTCCACTTTCCTGGATAAAAAAAAGCAAATAAAGAAAAAAGAATATAGCGTGTACAATTGCGATACAAGTCATATTGTAATTAAATGTTATTAAAAATTACCTTTCCTTTTCAATCTGCAGCTGCTGTAATTTTCTGAGAATGCGTGGCAATATGGCTACATGGAGTTGTTCTGCACACAGAGTGTGTACTGACCACTCCCCAGAAACATCATTTCCTGCTTGTGTGATTGGCTCACCAATTTTCCCAGAAGTCTGCCTAAGATACAAGTCAGATGTCAGGCATCCCCTGCAACACAAATGCCATTTTTGGAGAGATACTTTTAATAGGAACACGTCTAAATGGATGCAGGCCCAGTAGATTTCCTCATAAGTGCTCTCCAGCTGCACACCTGACACCACTCCCATTAGACCCACTCAGAACAGAGGCACAGAGAAACACAGAGGGATTATATTGTAAAGCGCTGCGCAAACTGTTGGCGCTATATAAATCCTGTATAATAATAATAATTTCTTCAAAATAATTTGAATAATAGGAATCTGCAACAAAGTTTATTATAATCCTTGCAATGTACATAGATCACACAGAGGGGAATGTTTTTTTCTCAACAAAAGTGGAGTTACACTTTAATTGTTCATTTTATTCTGTGTGTTGTCATTTATTATGTTTGGTGATAATATATGTATTCCATTTACTTCTACCTCGCTTGGTGCCTGTTTCCTGTATTCTAATGCTAACCATAGATTATGCCATTTTCTATCTTTCAGCCACGGGTTGCAGGAAAGAAAATCTCTAGAGTCCCCTATTAACACAGCCAGTGTTGATGGGGAATACCTTCCATGGAGCTATTGTGTAAAAGGCTTTATAAGAGCCAAACATCCTTTGGGAAGGAAGGACACCCAAAAAGAACAGACAGACTCTGACTCTACTTAAAGCCATACAGAAATTAAAACCTTTATGCTGGACTGGCACTCTGTATTTTTTCAACTGTAAACATGAACCCTTTGGATGAGCCACCAGATTTCTTGCAGCGTTCAAGCACTAACCTTGCTCTTTGGAACACACTCAAATCGTTAAATGTAATCCTTGTTATTTCTACCCAGGCTCCAGGTCCACTCCTCCTGGGTAAATTCTTTGACTAAGCAGTGCCAGCTTTCAGGCCCCAAACTCAGGCCTCCCTTCTTCAAACACATCTCCTTTCTAGGAACCAGACCTGGGAGGTTAAAGAAGAGTTGAACACATTCCTCCTCAGGCAAAGCCTATGAGGCAAGAGAGTTCCCAGAAGAAGCCTCAGCATGCACCACTGTCAATGATCCTCTAAGTGGTTGGCCAGAGACATATAAATATTCATAACTCAGGCTATTGGATCTTCTTACGCTACTGCCGGGAACATTCCGCAACCACATTTAGAAGCAAACAATAACCAGAACTTAAAGGAAAACCTAAGAAAGCAGAACTGTCAAATAGGATCTGGACTGACTACAGCCCAACAGTGCTAAATTTATAATAGGGACACTCCTACCTAAGGCAAGGTCCCTACATTATATTTTAGAACTTATGAACAGTGGTGTAATAACACGCTTAACGAAAGTCATTTTAGGAATCAGTTTCATAGAATTGTGCTGCTACCCTCAGCTTACTGAAAGCAATTCGCACAATAATGTGGTGACAAGTATTCAAGATTTTATATTACATCCCTGGAACGGAATCCATCCTCACAGGGATAATATTTAAATCGTGACAACCCGACATCAGTCAGGTCTAGGATAAACTGTCAAGACGAAAGAATCCAAAAGGAAATTCAAGACCAATAACAAACGAAGATTTACACCAACGCCTTACAAGGGCCGTCATCGCATTCTTCTAGGTTATCGGACTCAATACTTATAAATATACAGAGACCGGTTGGTGAATCTCCTAGTAACTGTCACCACGTACGACTCCGAAGAAGACCCTTGAGAGAAC
>BLSH010122549.1:640523-658373 GCA_018402905.1 Glandirana rugosa | reverse complement strand
AGTGTATTCTGACAGCAGAGAGGTCTCCCCGCCATCAAAATACAATAACTCAGCAGGAAGGAATGATTCCCCCATCCACATCAAGTGTGTGGATGGGGAAATCGGGTCATTTTTTTTTTTCATTAAACCCGCTCTGAACTGAAAAAAAAGTTAATAATGTATGGGCTTTAAAGTGGTTGTAAACCCTATTTATGAAATCTGACATGGGCACATATATCTGTAGTATTTACTTATCTCTCTCCAAAGCCCTACATCCCATGTCTTTCTGCTGCTCAGTTCCACTGTTATCAGCATGATAACTTCTGACAAGTTCTCTGACACAGCAGATAAAAGCAGCTGAAAATTTGTGTTGGAGAGGTAACTTAGAGACAGATAAGCAGAAAGCTTGTCTATTCACAGCACAGCTCTGCGTGTGGAGGGGGGGGGTGCCTTTTCTCCAACCAGCTCACACACAGTGTATGCCCAGACTCCCCTCCCACTGCTGAAACAGGAAGAAAATTTTCTAACACAATGTGCACTTTCTAAAGAGTCTAGAAAGCTGAAGACAGCAGGTATACATGTAAAACGTAAGTAGGGAGATTTGTTTTATCTCTGTGTATCATCTGAAGCTGTTCACTTCACTGAATGTATGTGAGGGTTTACATCCACTTTAAAGTAACAATGTCGCAGCACATACTTCCAAGGGATATCTCAAAGCTATAATACGTTACTTCACCTATATCTTTAAAAACACCCCTTGAGAGTAAAACCGAAATGGGAAAAGGATGTAGGCCCGCTTCATGAGGACCAGTGGGGGGAGGCCTTACAGGCAGTGACCATTTGCTCCTTAAATGTGACTCAGAGAATGACACAGTTATATACCCTTCTGAGAGTTTATTACACTGCTCACAGGTTAAATAATATGGGTCTGCTCCCTACACCAACATGCACTGGATGCAAGCGGGATCACGGTGACTGTGGCGCTGCTCCATACTACTAGAAGGCAGTGATCGACACATTGAACACAATGTTCCAGATGTCAGTACCGTTAGATCGATCGTAAACACTATTTACTTAATCTTTTGGATGACTTTGAATGGGAACACCACACCTGTGAGGCCCTTACTAGAACTCTTTTTCTAGCACGCAAAATGATTATGGTACACTGGAAGTTTGAATCCCCCCCCCCCCCCACATGGGTTGGGGGGGGGGGGGGGGGCGAACACACATTGAGAATGGAAAAAATGATTTACCAACATAGGGGATGTGCCCTTAAATTTGAGAAACTTTGGGGCCGATGGTTGGAGGTTCTGGGGCTTGCCCCGGCGGATTTGACTATGGTCTGAATGTCTGTACATGTGCTGATCAAGGGTATGTGCTTATTGATCATTGACTGTTACAAAGAATGTGGCGCTCGCTATGGATAATGGATTATATATATGGCTAAAAATGTTGATGTTGTTTTCTTTTTCTGGACTGTGTGAAACCAAATAAAACCTTTTTCTGGATAAAAAAAAGTAACAATGTCACCAGCAAAGCCATACTAGCCATATTTTTTTTTTCCTTACATACAGTACATATATAAAATGAGCAGTTACTAGCACTGCATTTATTGTGTCAGTATATCCCTTCATTGTACAGTAATTTATTTATTTTCCTTCTACGATGTGTGTAAAATGGTATCTACTGGATGCTTAATGCTGTCTTTGTATAATTATTTTTTTTACATGTTGTTCTAGTGTTTACCAAATTCTAGATTTGGTGTCTTTTCCTCTGTTTTTTTGCTGTGAAAAATTTGAAAAAAATTAAAAAACGAATCTGATCAATCCCTAAAATCCCACAAACCCTCTGGTCCTGATGGGTTTACTGTGTTTTGCTATGAAAAATATGCATATATATATATATTTGCAATATTTACATATAGTGTACGTACAGTACAGTAGGTTTCAAATCAACAACTTTCCCTATCTTTAGAGGCACAAGACAAAGTTGACATTTATCTCCTCTACTCTTTCCCTTGCAATATGATCACTGGCCCAGCTTATTGGGGAACATCCTGCCATCTCTGGGCACCCTGTTGCTGGACATCAGCTGTAGCGGGGTGCTAAATTTGTTAGGCTGTTAGGCAAGGTATGTTTGCGGGACACTATTGGTCTTGCTGTGATTTGTGTTTTGGACCACTGGACTTCCTTCGGTGTACTTCTCCACCATGTCGGTGGGTGGCACTGCTGCCTAAGATATGGGTGAGATAAGTCATGATATTCCGGAGCATTCTGGGGTGATTTCATTCCTTTCCCAGCCAATCCACTCGGTGCAAGTGCATTGTGGGTAGCTGGGAGGAGACCATATAGTGGGAGGAAGTCATGTGATCGGGGTCAGAGTCCAGCCCAGCTCATCTGGGGAAAAGAGTGCCCAGCCCAGCTCCTCTGGGGTAGGCCCCAGTCGCTCTCCCAGTTCGCTGGGAGGGGCCTGTGTTACAGAAGCTTCATGGCTGCGAGGCCTGAGTCCTTAGGCCTATCCAGGGGTCCCGGCTGCCAGGAGACCCATGCCTGTCCGGAAGATGTAAAGTGTTGCGGTGCGCCTGCCCAGCATCTGCTTCAGAAAGGGGATTGTGAGAGAGTTCCATGGACCCCTGAGTGTACGCTATTCATTTTCAAGTCAGGATCCACCCAAGCCCAAAGAACTGTGAGAGAGTTCTACATGCTTGTGAGTACATTCCGTTGTTGCTAAATTGGGATCCACTGAAGCCTAGAGAACTAAGAGGGAGTTCTACAGATCCGCAAGTGTAACATTCGTTTTTGGGGTTGCTAAGTGAGACAGCCACGTGTCAGAGTGTTCAGAAGA
Source organism: Glandirana rugosa (assembly GCA_018402905.1). Classification (NCBI taxonomy): domain Eukaryota; kingdom Metazoa; phylum Chordata; class Amphibia; order Anura; family Ranidae; genus Glandirana; species Glandirana rugosa. The sequence continues at coordinate 655,550 of BLSH010122549.1, read as the reverse complement.
GGCTGCGGCCTGTTATGCTGTCACACTGTATTTTTGCCTGGGAGTCTGCCTACTTATTCATATTTTTGATTGTCACTGAAAGGGTGTCCTGAGCTCCCTACCCCTCTCTCCTTGTTCTTGTGTGAAGAATAAACGTTATCCTGTTTAAGCATCAGAAAAGTGATTGGTGTTCAACTTCTTTCAATATACCCCTAGACAACTGAAGATACGAGCGTGCAAGGGTTGTACTGTCAGAGTAGTAAATTATATCATCAAACTCGGCCGGTCCTACGGGGGTAAGCGCTACACAGCTAAAATTATTTGCAGATGATATTATATTACTATTAACTACTCACTAACCCTACTATCTCTCTTCCCAACCTAACAGCCCAGTGAATCAGTATTGAAACTCTCAGTCAGGGGCGTAACGATAGGGGTTGCAGGGGTTGCAATTGCAACCGGGCCCCATGGTCCAGGGGGCCCATGTGCCTCCCTTGTACACCTGAATAGGAGGGATGGCGGGGATGGCATTTAGAGAACCCAATCTCCTCCATTTTCCTCTATCCAGTTTACTTGTCTTCTGCTGTTCCCAGGGCCCCTGTGTGCTTCCCTGGTCCCCCTGGGGCCTGCTGCAGAACTTGTGAAAGGGCCCCACTGCAGTACCGTAATAAAGGGACCCACGATGGGAGTAAAGGGCCCCAGGATTAGTGGGAAGAGGGAAGGGCCCTGGCCAGGGGTCAGGGGGCCCTTCATAATTTCTTGCACCGGGGCCCTGAAGGTTCTGGTTACGCCTCTGCTCTCAGTCCTACACATTGACCACGCTAAATTCCAAATTTTGAATGTTTCCCTACTGCAAATTTTGGCCCAATTCCTCAAGAGATTTCTTCCCCTACCAGTGGGATACCACATACTTCCTGTACTTGGGAATTCATCTACCCACTTCCTACCATACATGATATGAAGCAATTACTCACCTCCCCTCTGGAAAATTTGCTCTCAACCTGGAATGATTATACTCTCTTTTGGCTGGAATGTAAAGTGGCGGTCAGAATGACCTATTTACCTAAATTACTTTACTTGCTACCTATTCGGATCCCCTTGTCAATTCTCCATGATCAGTAACTACAGATCTCACGACTTATATGGCAAAAACGCAGACCTAGACTCACCAAGCACACTCTCTTTCATATAAAATCACAATTCAGTGCAGCAATCTCAGTCCGTCAGAAAAAGTAAAACTTGAAAGCATACAGATGTCCAGCCACTGTGAGAGGTGTCCAATGATACATATACAAGTGATTGGAGTGAGTCCAGCCCATCCACCACGGACATTATCAGCCTCTCACCTCCATACTTGACCCCACTCCTTCCTTGTGGATGCCACTAAGATGATATAATCTGGTCCCTCAGCTAATGATCATGACTCCACATGGATGGATAAAAGATAGAATCAATCTAGTGCTCTCTGTAAATTGAGCACTTCAATAAGTGCATGTGTATAAACGTGTAAAAACAATCCACTAAAAAGATGGCCGCAGGTGACGTCATACGTGACTCCTCCCTCTGTACGCGTTACATCTCTGGGCGACACTCTCTTTAATGGCACACCAAGGAAAACCTTGAGCCTTTAGAACCTTTAAAGTGGATCTAAAGGCTAGGCATTTTTTACCTTAATGCATTTGCTGCATTAAAGCGGAGTTCCACTCAAAAGTGGAACTTCCGCTTTAAGGTTTCCTCCCCAGCTCCTCATCGTGAAACTGAGCTTTTTTTGGGGGGGGGGTGATAAACTTGCAAAGCAGTGGCACACCGCTTTAAGGTAAAAAATGTCCTAGTAATAGTATCACCCCACAACCCCCTAAATACTGACCTGAGTCCTCACTCAATCCAGTGCTGTGCCTTTTTGTAGCATCTGTCTCCCCTCTCCCTGCTTTCACAGGCTTTGCTGGAGGCAGCAGGAGCCATTGGCTACTGCTGCTGTCAATCAACTCCTGCGAGAAGGGAGCAGGAGGCGGGGTGGAGCACGATGTGGGAGCCACCATATAAAGCAGCTTCCTATGGGGGACACTCCGAGAAGAGAAGGAGCTTAGAACACTGGCAGGGGACCCCAGAAGAGAAGGCTCAGGGGTGTTCTTTGCAATAGCAGAACACACAGCAGGTAAGGATCACATGTTTGTTATTTAAAAGACAAAAAACCTTTACCACCGCTTTAACCACTTGCTGACCACCTCACTTAGAAACATGGCGGCAAAGCGGCATTGCTGCACTGGATTACATATTTAATACATGATCCAGCACTTCCGGGTAAGGGGTTCGCTCACGCGCGTTTCTGCTATCCCAACCGTGCTGTAATAAGTCACAGCGATTGACCGCCTGCACCCACTGATCGGCTCCGCCATTCAGAGAATTCAGAGAAGGGAGCTCTGTGATTTAAACAACATAGAGCTTAGAATAGTGACAATGAATCTTACTGTTTTTTACTCCCTGCAAAGCAGGGAAAAAAACAGCAAGGTATAGTAGTAAAACCTCCACATGGCACACACATTACGCAATGTTAGGCACATATTTAACCCCTTGATCACCACTAGATGATAACCGCTTCCCAGCCAGTGTCTTTAGTACAGTGTAAAAACATAAAAGGAAAAGCAGAGTGAACCGGCTCCTTGTGCAAAACAATTTTATTGAATAACTGGACAACAATTAAAAGCAAGTTGCACTCACAAAGGTTGGAGCATTCCTCAGAAATGCTCTATTTCATACAACCTTTAAAGGTGCAACTTCCAGTGTCCTGCTGGCTGATGGAGCTGCATGGTCCCGTGCACCAGTAGTGTTGTTTAACCCTTGCTTGGGAGGATTACAGACCATACTCTTGATCCCATAAACTGTGCTTAATTCTCATTTGGGGCAACGCAGAAAGCTCAAGGGCTCGACTGGAAGAAGTCTTATCCCCTATTTTGTTTATCTCATATTTTACCAAGAGTCCGTCTTGAACAGTTGTGTTAATATATTTTTTACAGACTTCTTAATCTTTTGTCCACTTGGGGTCATTTAGAGACTATAGCGCTTTCACTGGAGTTTTTTTTTGTTTATTTTGATTGATCATTAGTACAGTGACAGTTTATAGTTTTTCACTGATCACTGTCTTAGTTTCACTATTATAAAAACCAGTGAAAATTAAATATATATACTGTAGGGAGATTAGTTTGTGTGGATCACCTTTCCTGGGAAGAAGGCAGCTTGTAGGCAAACTTTCTGAAAATCTGGCGGGTTGCCAGTTTTATTTGGTAAAAGTTGCAGGTCATAAAACAAATACAAATAGCAAAAAAAAACCTTGTTGTCCAGCGCTGAACTAATACAGAACAGGATACCTCTCTATACGATGTTGAGCTTGTGCCTGACACCTTCAAACAAACAAACACAAACCTTTTTCTTTTGCAGTCCTTAGAGCAACCAACAACTCAAGGCTTAGCTCTCTCAGTGTACGCATACTGAGTCCCAGGGTGAGCTCCACTGAGATCTCTTCCTGGTTATTTCAAGCAGCTGGAGAGGGATTTGGGTGGACCAGAAACTCCAGGTCAGAAACCAGCTCTGTCATGTTGGCTGGCAAAACCTGGGTCGCAGAGGCGTAACTAGAACCTTCAGGGCCCCGGTGCAAGAAATTATGAAGGGCCCCCTGACCCCTGGCCAGGGCCCTTCCCTCTTCCCACTGATCCTGTGGCCCTTTACTCCCATCGTGGGTCCCTTTATTATGGTACTGCAGTGGGGCACTTTCACAAGTTCTGCAGCAGGCCCCAGGGGGACCAGGGAAGCACACAGGGGCCCTGGGAACAGCAGAAGACAAGTAAACTGGATAGAGGAAAATGGAGGAGATTGGGTCCTCTAAATGCCACCCCCGCCACCCCTCCTATTCAGGTGTACAAGGGAGGCACATGGGCCCCCTGGACCATGGGGCCCGGTTGCAATTGCAACCCCTGCAACCCCTATCGTTACGCCCCTGCTGGGTCGGACTCTAACCAGTCCACTCCAAGTGAACACATGCGAGGCGACAAATATCGCCTGTCCACTAACATGCCTCGCATAACGTCACATATCCACCCCTCTGCTCAAGCCCCTGTGACTGAGCAACTGTTACACCCATACAGTGGACCCCAGAAAGGCCATCTGCATTGTTTTGCCGCTTTCCCGCCCTATGTTCCACTGTGAATTTTTAAGGCTGTAGGGCCAGACACCACCTTGTCACCGACTATTCTTTTCCATGTTGTTGCACATCTACGTCAGGGGGGCATGGTCGGTGACCAGTCTAAATGGCCTGCCCAATAGATAATACTTTAGGCTCTCCAAGGCCCATTTAATCGCGAGACACTCCTTCTTGACTATGGCATAATTTTCCTTGTGCTGGTTCAGCTTCCAGCTTAGGTATACAATGGGGTGCTCTTCCCCGTCTCTGACCTGGGACAGTACCGCCCCTAGACCCACATCAGAGGTGTTGGCCTGCAACACAAATTCCTTGGTGAAGTCCAGGGTCACAAGCACTGGTTGTACACACAGGGCTTGCTTTAACTTCTGAAATGACTTCTCGGCTTCCGGGTTCCACTTCACCATAACTGACCCTCTGCCCTTTGTCAGGTCCGTCAGGGGAGCGGCAATGGTGGCAAAGTCCGGTATGACGCGCCTATAGTACCCCGTGATCCCTAGGAACACACGCGCCAGCTTTTTAGTTAGGGTTTGGATTACCTCTAGTTTGTTGGTCTGCAGTTTAACGAGTCCCCACCCAATAATGTGGCCAAGGTATTTGGCCTCCACGAGACCGATGGCACATTTTTTGGGGTTGGCTGTGAGCTCTGCTTTCCTGAGGGAATCCCCAACTGCTTGCACTCAGGGCAAATGGGATTCCCAATCAGGACTGTGCGATGTGGCCTCAATGTCTTGTCCATCATCCTCTGGAATGATGCAGGAGCCCCATGCAGACCAAACGGCATTCATTTGTAATGGAAGGAGCCCTCAGGAGTAAAAAAGGGCATTTTCTCTTTAGCTGACTCTGTTAGGGGTATCTGCCAGTAGCCCTTAGTTAGGCCCAGGGTTGTTTTGTACTGGGCCCCTCCCAAATCATCCACAAGTTCGTTGATCTGAGGTATTGGCTACACATCAAACTTGGACAAGCTATTCAGTCTTCTAAAGTCGTTACAGAACTGGATAGTGCCATTGGGCTTTGGGACCAGCACTATGGGGCTCGATCAGTCACTGTGGGACTCCTCTATCACATCCAACTCTAACATGTTCTGTATCTCCTTTGCTACTGACTAGTGCCTAGCCTCAGGTATTCTATAAGGCTTCATATTTACATGAACACCTGGCTCTCTGATTATGTCATGTTTAATCACTGTGGTCAGTCCGGGCAAAGGGGAGAAAAAAATCTCTATTTTTGTTCACAAACTCTTTAACATCCTGTTGTTGGCCTACTGACAAGGATTCCATCAGGGGGACGTCTGGTGTCATTGGTACCCTATCTTCTAGAGGAGGTGGTATGGCCAACAAAGCCTCTCTTTCCTTCCATGGTTTTTAAGAGGTTAACTTGATAGATTTGTTCGGGCTTCCTTTTCCCCGGCTGGTAAACTTTGTAGTTTACTTCCCCTACACTTTCCTTAATCTCAAATGGACCCTGCCACTTTGTGAGGAATTTGCTTGTCAACCATGGGGACCAGCACCAGTACTCTATCCCCGGGGTTGAAAGTTCAGGTCTTAGCACCCCGATTATAAACATTTCTCTGAGCCTCCTGGGCTCCTGGGCTCCCTCCATATGCTTTCTTACCAGAGGTAGGACCTCTGTGATTCAACCCTGCATCAAGGAAATATGCTTGATGACGCTCCTATGAGGGGTGACCTCTCCTTCCCACGTTTCTTTGGCGACATCTAACAATCCCCGGGGATGTCTACCATACAAGAGTTAAAATGAGGAGTACCCCGTAGACGCCGGTGGAACCTCTCGTATGGCAAACAAGAGATACGGCAGCAGCATTTCACCACATTTTTTACAATTTCTTTGTATCTAGTGTGAGCGGCTGTTATTGTTACGTTTTCAAGTTATTTTAAGCTGTCCTCCTTGAGTCCTGGTAGCGCAGGAGTAACAAAAAACTTTTATTAACATATCCCAATCTCTCCTATCGTTTTCCACTACCTTTTTCAACATGCTTTTGAGCGTTTTATTAACCACTTCAGCCCCGGAAGAATTTCCCAGGTTAGGATCAGAGCACTTTTTGCGATTCGGCACTGTCGCTTTAACTGACAATTGCGCGGTCGTGCAACGTTGTACCCAAACGAAATTTGCGTCCTTTTTTTCCCACAAATAGAGCTTTCTTTTGGTGGTATTTGATTGCCTCTGCGTCAATTCTGATCACCGCTATTAACAAAAGAAGATCGACCATTTTGCAAAAAAAAAACAAATTTCTTACTTTTTACTAAAATACAAATCCAAAAAAAAAATATAAAAAACTTTTTTTTTCATCTGTTTTGGCCGATTTATATTCTTCCTCATATCTGTGATAAAAAAAAAAATCACAATCGGCGTTTATTGATTGGTTTGCGCAAAAGTGGCCGAGTTTACGGATGATGAGAATTCATTTCTGTGGTTTTTATTTTTTTTTTATTTTTTACTAGTAATGGCGGCGATCTACAATTTTTAGCGGTACTGCGATATTGCAGCGGACATTTTTTACACTTTTTTGGGACCAATGACATTTATACAGCGATCAGAAATTTAAATGTCCACTGATTACTGTATAAATGTCATTTGCAGTGAAGGGGTTAACCTGCAGGGCGAGATCTAGGGGTCAACTATGTTCCCTGGGTGTGTTTTAACTGTGGGGGGGTTGGGCTACCATGGGCATGAGAGATCTGACTGATCCCAGTGACAGGGATCAGTAGATCTCCCATGCCCCCACTAACAGAGCGGGGAACCGTCGTCTTTACATCGGCAGTTCGCCATTCTTTGCCTGTGGCTGCATCGCCGCCCGAGCCGCAGGCACGCTCTTCAGGAGTGCGGCGGGCACGCGCCCCCTAGCAGCCACTCGCGGATCGCCGCTTTTTTACGGCGATTCGCGCCCAGCGTCCACACTGCCGCCGCAAATAGACGGTAGGCAGTGTGGAACCGGTTAAACCTCTCCACAAGTCCATTTGTTTAGGGGAGATAGACCCAAGTACAGAGATGGGAGATTTTATACAACTTGCACCATTCCTTGGTTACACAGGACATAAATGGGGTGCGCTGATCCGTTAAGACATCTTCAGGGATCCCCACCAGTAACCTGGATCAACTCTTTGGCGATAGTCTTAGCGGAGGTGTTCCGCAAGGTTATGGCTTCAGGATAGTGGGGCAGGTAATCTAGTATTACCAGGATGTGCTGGTGTCCCCACACAGACTTTACTACGGGTCCCACGAGATCCATGCCAATTCTTTCGAATGGCACTTCAGTTATGGGCAGTGGAACAAGTGGATTACGAAAATGGGGGGAGGGCGCAGAGAGTTGACACTCAGGGCAGGATTCACATAACTCTCTGACATCTGCATGTAATCTGTGCTTGAAGAACTTCTGGGTTATTCTCTCCCTGGTCTTCTCTATACTCAGATGTCCCCCCATTATATGCCTATGGGCTAAGTCTAACACCACCCTGCGGTACAGTTTGGTAACCACTAGTTACTCTACCCCCTCTTCCCGGTGTTTCAACACCTGATACAATAACTTGTTCTTCAGAGCCATATAGGGAAAGGACGCCGCCAAATTAGGTTCCACGCGTTCCCCATCTATCACCTTAACATTTTCTCTGGTTCTAGTGAGGGTGACATTGCGTAGTTGTTCTGTACAGAAGACCCTTAAGTCAGGTACTACATTCTGTTCACTCTCACGCTCAGGGTCAAAGACATTTTCTGGGTCATTAGCCACCAGCTGGGAGCTATCTTCTGGCTCCTCTGGCTCCCCAGCCATTACAGGAAAAGGAAGAGGGTCTCCTTCTTCCTCGGTCCTACCACCAGTTTCCCTTTCCATTTGGCAAAAAGGGTCCGGTGAGCAGTGTTAATTTTGGCAGCAAATTTCGATTTTGTTTTAGTCTTAGGACTAAAATGGCATTTTAGTTTTAGTCCTATTTTAGTCTTCTGCAATTGTTTTAGTTTTAGTCATATTTCCAGGACATTTTAGTCTACTAAAATTATTTTAGTCGTCTAAAATCTAATGGGTGTAGTTAAATTGTAATGCATTATTTAAGCATTCCTCTACAATTTCCCAACTCATTATATACTGCTGGAGTGAAAAATCGAATATGTAATTATTTATGGTATTGAGGTATGAACATGCACTACAGACCAATGTTAATTTTGACATCAAATTTCAATTCAATTTTAGTCTTAGTCTTTTGACTAAAATGGCATTTTAGTTCTAGTCCCATTTTAGTCTTTTGACTAAAATGCCATTTTAGTTTTAGTCATCTCAATTGTTTTAGTTTTAGTCGTATTTTAGTCTACTAAAATGGTATTAGGTTAGTTGACTAGAACGTTTTAGTCGATTTTGTGATGAACACGGGTATCAGATCCCTGCCCTCCTCACTAACTTGTTACAGAGGACAGGCCAATCTCACCCGCGCTTATCACTAACCAGTGGCGGCTGGTGAAATTTTAGGATGGGGGGGTGCCAGACCCCGCCCTTCCTTTTTGACCACTCCCACTTCTCATAAGCCCCACCCCTTATAGTTTCCACCCCTTGTGTCAGGAGTATACAGCCCACATCCCCAGATAGGGTATACAGCATCACCAGATAGAGGTATACAGAGCCCAAGATAGGGGTATACAGAGCCCCAGATAGGGGTATACAGAATCACCAGATAGCAGTGTACACTTACAGAACACCAGGTAGCAGTATACAGAGCCCCAGATACCAGTATACAGAGCCCCAGATAGCAGTATACAGAGTCACCATATAGCAGTATACAGAGCCCTAGATAGCAGTATACAGTGCCCTAGATAGCAGTATACATAGCACCAGATAGGGTATACAGTCACCAGATAGGGTATATAGAGCCACCATATCGCAGTATACAGTCACCAGATAGGGTATACAGAGTCACCATATTGCAGTATACAGAGCCCCAGATAGGGTATACAGTCACCAGATAGGGTATATAGCAGGGATATGCAATTAGCGGACCTCCAGCATTTGCAGAACTACAAATCCCATGAGGCATTGCAAGACCCTGATAGCCATAAGCATGACACCCAGAGACAGAGGCATGATGGGACTTGTAGCTTTTCAAGAGCTGGAGGTCCGCTAATTGCTTATCCCTGGTATATAGAGTCACTATATAGCAGTATACAGAGCCCCAGATGGCGGCTCGCAGCACTGACAGACCCCCCCCCCCAAGTCGGCACAATTCCCACACTTACCGCATCTAATAGGCAGGTAATAGTGTGCAGAGCTTGGCTTGCGGAGAGCAGGCTGGCAGTGTGCAGAGCTTCGCGTGTGGACAGCATGTTGGAGTGGATGGTCTGCGGTGCGAGAGTCGGGATAGAAACCCAGTGGAGTGCTGCGCCTGCGTGAGTAATCACGCAGCCAGCACGTCCGCCACATTCCCGCCCCCACCCACAGCATCCAATGCCAGTCAGTCACTGGCTCAGGGCAGTCAATCAGACTATGCATGTGCGCCTGTTCAGCGCACACACATAATCTTTAATCACTGACCAATCGGCTCACTACTTGCTGTCAGCAGACAGCAAGGAGCCGAGAAAAAAAAAAAGTCAATATATCTCCTGTAGGGGGTCGGGCTGGCTTTTTTTTTGCTTGTAAGAGGTGGGGAGGCGGCGCCCAAGTGCCCCTTATTGACCAGCCGCCGATATCATTAACGTAACAATGCCACTCTCAGCTGCATGCAGCACAAAGATTTTCCAGCTTGCGGGACCACAATCTAGGTGCCAGCAATTGAGAGCGATTGTTACTGGGCTGATTCAGGCAATTAACCCTTTCAATGACACCACCTCTTCGTTTGACCAAGCAAGAGGGAGTCGTACTTTTAGCAATACCAATGATGATTTTTAGAATAATCACCTGTAACACACACTTGTCATCACAGACAGGGATATTCAGATGATTTATTCTGAACAATAGCACATCTTCAGGGAACAGGTTCATTATAGCTTGCATTAAGAGCTTTAGGAACAAGGTCAACACATTTCAAAATGCGGTTTAATAATGAAAAGGTCAAAATTGGTGCAAATAAAATATTTACAGAAAAAGGTGAAAAAGCAGTAAAGACATAATATACAGCAACAAGAGATCAGATAGAATTTAAGGAAGAAAAGATACTTGCAATTAATGTCCGTGATTGCTCAGAGATTGGTCGATGAGTCATATGGGTTCTCAGATTTTTGCAGTTTGATGGTAAAATGGAGAACTGACAACTGTCCTTTCGATTCCCTTTTTCTCTGGGAGAAAACAGGTGGGGCCATTTACCCCTGACTGTTCTCATGGGTAAGGAGGGTCTGTGGGCTGTCCGGGTGAGGGATAGTATAAGGACCCTTCCTGACATACAATTATATACCAATATTCATATTTGGCAATATGTACAAGGTGGATTCCTGAAACTGATAAAGTATAGTCCAGTATAAAAGTTGCATTCCAACAAGTCTAAACATGACAAGTTTCCAATACCTATTTTCTCTAGGAGGAAGAAGTGTTACCAGTGGTTCCACATATAGGGGTGTCTAGTGTTGAATCATTACAAATTATTAGAGGAAACTAAATATGTCCATATTATGTCTGTGCAATTATTATTTTGTAAGTTATAACACATGCTAACGTTTCAAGCTTACTCTGCTAAACTATCTGCACATTATGTAGATTGAGCTTTTTTACGACAGAGGTCTGCCCAACTTCCTAGTCACTGAAGCCTAGACAGACAGGTTTATGGCTTTGGAGATGTGTATTGGGAACTGATGAGAGATGTCTGCTCAGTCACCCATTTGTGTATTGGATAACCGAACGAAAAAAAAGGTAGAGGCACGGTCCCAGTGAGCTGTCCTCCACAAACCAACATGCTGAGATGAGCTTGAGACATGACAAAATGGCTTCTACGCACACAGCTAAGCCTCAGCTCCATACGCAGGACCATTACAGGTTTTAGTTGACAAAATTAACACTGCTGGTGAGAGATCCCGTGCTTCCTCAGCTGGGGGAGCTCTATCCTCCAGGCTCTCTGTGCGTTCCCATAACCTCCAAAAATGGGAAAAATCCCTCCCTAACAAGGCTTCATGAAGCAGTGAAGGAACCACCCCCACTGAATGTGTCACACTTCCCCAAGGGGTGTCAATCTCAACCACCTCCATCTGGTAGTCACGAGTGTCCCCATGGATGCAAATGACCCCGACAGTGCTTAGTTGTAACCTTGCAGGATTCACACAATTGCTTTTAACCAACCTTACCACACTACCAAAGTCAAGCAGTGCAGTGACTGGTTTCCCATCAATAGAAATCACATATAATTTCTTCTCCATGCGACCTGAGCATGATGATGTACATGTGACAGAACTGACACTTTTGCCACTTTTTTGACACTGATTACTATGTAAATGTCATTGGCAGTGAAGGGGTTAACACTAGGGGGCGATCAAGGGGTTAAGTGTGCTCTAGGTAGGTGCTTCTAACTGTGGGGGGGACTGTAGTGACTGGGGGTGGACAGAGAAAACTTCTGACAGGGAAGTGGAGAGAGATCTGCTGTTCCCAGTGATCGGGAACAGCAGATCTCTCTCCACTTCCCTGTCAGAGCGGGCATCTGTTTGTTTACCTCAACAGAACCCCGGTCTGGCTCTGTGAGCAGCGATTGCAGGTGGCCGGCGGACAGGCGTGCGCACCTGCTACAGTCTCTTAAAGCGCCGCCGTACAGCTATGTGATAATAATTCCCAGTGATGATCTAGTTAAGAAAAACATCGTAAGGTATCCACCAACATATGTGTCACATCAGACCCGCTCCCATCAGATGGAAACTCAACAAATATATTTGCCTACCACTCTCATGGTTAGGCTAGGAAGCCATAGGAATCAGTTGTTCAAGGATTCCTTAATAAGCCAATCCACTTCTCCACAGTTCCTTGTAGAGAAGGTGCATATCCATGGGTACATAAAAAATAAAGGCTCCACTAGGGTAATATTGTCAAAGCTCAATATTTAACCCTTTCACCGCCAGAGCCGTTTTTTCCACACATGTATAAAAAAATAATTTTTGGCCTGAAGACTACACAAAAGCCCCAAACATTATATATTTCCTGTAAGCAGACACCCTGGAGAATAAAATAGTGGTAGTTCCAATTTTTTATGTCACATGATATTACCGCAAAGGTCTAGGAAACTCAAAATTTCAGTAAAAAACACACCAACGTGAATTTTAGGGCAAGGAAATGCAATAAATTACCTACATTTCTGGTAAAATATAAAAGATGAGGTTGCACCGAGTAAATAGATACCTAACATGCCAAACCTTAAATTTTTGTGTGCGCCGTGAAATGGCGTCAAATTTCAGTACCCTGGCCTATATTTTCTATAGGTGACTCTTTAGAAGCCCTCTATAGGTATCAGTTTAGTGTTACGGAGGAGGTCTTGTGTTAGAATTATTGCTCTCACTCCAGTGTGCGTGGAGATATGTAACATGTGTATTGCAATCAATGTTTTTATGCGTAGGCGCCCCGACGCTTATGTTTACGTTTGTGCGCGTGCATATATGGAGTGGGGGGTCCTCAAAATTTTTGAGGGGGGATTTTATGTGTTTGGGTGTAACTTTATTTTTTATGTGATTTTTTTTTTGGTGACAGGTTCTCTTTATTGATATATGCAGAGTCTAAAAGACCTTGCATGTCTCCCCGCTCCACTAAATGTTTTGCAATGCAGACCGCATTGCCAAATATTATTTCCCGGCTGAGCGAGCCAGGGACACCGAGAGCTTCACCCAAAAGTGACGTCAGAGACGTCGCTTTCCAGGTCACACAGAGAAGGAGAGGAGAGCAGACGTGTGTCCGCTCTTCTCCTTCCCCTCCAGCCGCTGCCACCCGCCATGACGGTCCCAGGCAAGTGGACCCTAGTAAGCATGGCGGGGCTGCCTGTCAGTTTCACCCACGATCCCAATGGCTGCAGCCACCGGATTATGTGCAATACCTCCCGCTGTCAGGTTCGTAGGACGTAAGGACCTGGCGGCGAAAGGGTTAATCTAAAACCAATACCTATTCCACTCACATGTAAAACATCTTGTATCAAACATTGTACATAATCAAGCGAGCCCCTTCCATCTCACCACCTCCATGCTGGCTGATGACTATCCAGGGAAACACCAAATGCTCTCACAATATTAATGCGATGATTCCAGTTGCCATGTAGTCACACCCCAAAATACGTTTCGTCCCTTCTGACTTCGTCACTATTGATGTCAGTGTCAGTTAGTTAGTCAGTCAGTGTACCCCCCAGCCAGCATTAGCTAGTGTCAGATTGCCTGCCATACTATCACAGTCCTGCTATAAGTCACTGATCACCGCCATTACTAGTATAAAAAAAAATATATATATATATATATTCCAGTATCTATACCAGACACTATAACTACCAGATGCTATATCTTTTACTCAAACCAAATAATATGCACTTATTGGGATTTTTTACCAAAGACATGTAGCAGAATGCATGTTGGTCTGAATTCATGCATTCATGAATTCATGAAGAAAGTTATTATTTTTTTATTGTATAAAAAAAATGTAAAAAATATCATTTTTTTTCGTAATTTTCAATTTTTTAGTTTATATCGCAACAAATAAAAAAATGGCATAAATTTAATTTGCGTACAGTGTTGCATGAACGTGCAATTGCCAATTAAGGTAGCGCAGTGCTGAATAGCAAAACATGTTCTGGTCAAGGGGGTAAAATCTTCCGGTGGTTGAGTGGTTAAGCCTCCTCCTGCCCTCCTCCTCCTGGTGTCAGGAACTGGTGACATTGATGGTGACTTGGGACCCTGTAGTGGCGATCTCTCACGAGACCGGTGACTCCCCTTTCCTCCAGCTCACTGGATTTTTCTGACAGCTGTGCCCTCTGTGCAGATTGACCCAAACCCTGGGTTCTCCTTCCTTTTTCTCCTCTCTACAGCACACAGTTCTGCTTCAAATTATAGACCCATCTAGTACGTTGTCTCCAGGGGACTACATCCCCCATAGATCCAGGCAGCTCCCAACAGTCTTTCACAGTTTCTTGGGCAGGCTTTTCTTTTTCCAGACTACACTGCAGCCAAACACAGTGTCCTGCATCTTGGGCAGTGGACTGGCTATCCTCCAGCAATGGCTGTGACTGCAAATGCAGCCTTATCAAAGTGCCCTGTGTCCTCTCTCTTTTCTTCTCCCTCCTCCTCCCTTGTCCAGCCACTCTACAGGGAGAGGGAGAGAGTCTACAGCTGTAGTGTGTGGACGGCCGCACTGTTCCAAATGACAGCCTGGTCTGTGCACTAGTGGGCAGAGAGTGCTGCTGGCACTGGGACTACACATACACAGTGCCGTCACTGAAATTGTTGGACGATCTCAAATATTCAGGAAGACTCTTTTTGCCCTACCTCTTGGAGCTTAAAGTGGAACTTTAGTCAGAAAATTAAAGTGGATGTAAACCCTCACATATACTCAGTGAAGTGAACAGCCTTAGATGATACACAGAGATGACACAAATTTTCCTACATAATCTTGCATATCTGCTGTCTTCAGCTGGCTATATACTTTAGAAAGTGCACATCACGTTACAAATCTTTCTACCTGTTTCAGCAGTGGGCGTGGAGTCTGGGCATACACTGTGTGAGAACTGATTGGAGGAAAGGCACCCACAATTAAGATAAAGAAACAAGGAGACGGATACACCTCCCCCCCCCCCCCCCCAATACACGGAAAGGAGGTTAGTCAAGAGTGTGTCACATACGGGTCTGAGGTGCGGGTGACGACTTTGTCCATCTTTCTAAACATTGCACTACACGTGAAAGATTTCATATATCGGTCGACTTCT
>BLSH010122549.1:597152-633108 GCA_018402905.1 Glandirana rugosa | reverse complement strand
CTGTGATGCTGAGCTGTATACTGTGTCCTGTGATGCTGAGCTGTATACTGTGTCCTGTGATGCTGAGCTGTATACTGTGTCCTGTGATGCTGAGCTGTATACTGTGTCCTGTGATGCTGAGCTGTATACTGTGCCCTGTGATGCTGAGCTATATGCTGTGCCCTGTGATGCTGAGCTGTATACTGTGTCCTGTGATGCTGAGCTGTATACTGTGTCCTGTGATGCTGAGCTGTATACCCCTGACACAATATGTGGAATACAGGGGACGGAGTGGGTGGATTCTATAAGGGACGGGGCTTATTAAAAGTAGGAGGGGTCAAAGGGAAGGGCGGGGCCTGGCGCCCCCCCATCCAAAAACTTCACCAGCCGCCACTGATTACTACACAAATGCCACAAAGTATCCTGCTTACAAACAGCACAGACAAGCCTCAAACCTTCTGGCACAAAGTCATTTGGAGTGATGAGACCAAAATTGTGCTTTTTGGCCACAACCATAAACTCTAAATTTGGAGAGGAGTCAACAAGACCTGTGAAACACGGAGGGGGATCGCTGATGTTTTTGGGATGTGTGAGCTACAAAGGCACAGGAAATTTGGTCACAATTGATGGCAAGATGAATACAGTATGTTATCAAAAAATTCCTACAGGAACTTTTGAATTCATCAGCCAGGAAGCTGCACATGGGACGTACTTGGACATTCCAACATGACAATGATCCAAGATACAAGGCCAAGTAGACCTGTCATTGGCTACAGCAGAATAAAGTGAAGGTTCTGGAGTGGCCATCTCAGTCTCCTGACCTCAATATTATTGAGCCACTCTGGGGAGATCTCAAACATGCAGGTCATGCAAGGCAGCCCAAGAATTTCCAGGAACTGGAGGCTATTTGCCAAGAGGAATGGGCAGCTTTACCATATGAGAAGATAAAAAGTCTCATCCACAAATACCACAAAATACTTCAAGCTGTCATTGATGTTAAAGGGGCAATACACGGTATTAAGAACTGGGGTAAGTAAACTTTTGATCGGGGTCATTTGGGTAGTTTCTGTTGTCATTATGATTTAAAAAGAGTAAACACAGTTGATTGATAATAAATGGCTTCAGCCAAACACTAACCATGAGTGAAAGAAAAGTTTTTGTGTTCTCATTCATATTCTCTGAAAAATGGCCAAGAAATCATAAATTCTGCCAGGGTATGTAAACTTATGAGCACAATAGTAATAATAATAGATAATTATTTTATTATTGGCTTAATTATAATATAATTTATATGGCAATATAATTATGATATATAATTTACATTTTATACCAACATAAAATATAATATATAATTATGTTATTATTAGTTTCATTTTCTACACCAAGCTAAGTGAACATTTGCTTTGGTTAGTGAACATTCTCTACTACTAGAAAACCCCAATGAATCCATTGTTACTTCTGTAGTCATAAGATGTGTTTAATGCCAGCCTGGGTTCAATGTCCATTCTACCTGGTTTGCACAGGTTCCTCTTACAAAATTGTACTGGTCAGTTAATTATCTTTTGTGTTAGGGCCCTTGCAAACAGGTAAATGGATGTCTCTTTTGGGTCTCAGCACAAGCATAAAGCCAAAATTTAGCTTGTAGGCAGCTGCAGTCTGCTAACTCCACAGTAGATGGCACCCAATGGAGTGGCATCACAGCTTGGAGGGGAAACTCAGTTTCCCTGTGGTTTCCTGGCTCCTCAAGGCAGCATTTCGGTTGGCTGCGCTGCATCCACTCGACCCTTGGTGGCCATCTTGGGTCAGCAGAGTCTTTTTAAATCCCTGCTTCTCACGTTGTGGCATGCATTTGCATTTGGGTAGTGTAGGGACAGTTTGCCCATCTGTCAGGGACAGTATTAGAAGCAGGGAAAGGTTCCAGACGGGGAGGGAAACTTAGGGCTCTAAATCTCTTGGAATTTGGTTATGAGATAGCCAGGCCACATTCTGCCCCTCCAGACAGACGCTGTCAGTTTGGCTGATACCTGCTCTGCTACACGCTGTTGGAACTCATAAGTGCTCCAGGTTGGGCCCTCTCCCACCAGTTTTGTTGTAAACTGTTTTGTCTTTACTACAATACAAGTTCTATTAATTGCACCTGGACTGTGTGTTTTATTACAGCTGCACCAACTATAAGTTTTTTTTTAAAATGCCAATCCTACAAATAACACACTTCCTGTCTCAGGGTGGCTACACTCACTCCTCCACTGTATGTATAAAGGGAAACATGGCTGCCACCCAGGCTGGGCTTAAAACATGTCTGCCCTTGGTCATCTCCATTACCTGGAAGGTAATGGAATTAGTAGTTTACACAGAAAAGATGTTAATTTTGCTTTAATAGAAAACAACAAGGACATTGCATTTCTGGCAAAATCAGCATTTATTTTCCATACTTGCTGAAAATGGTCTTAGCCTGAAAAAAGAAAACAAATGCAGCCAGCATATCTATGGACTGGTATGATGCAATATATTACATTACCAAGGCAAAGGCACGGAGGGATTGAACCAAGCAGTTTAAACAGCCAGAAGAGGTTGGCTGACGAGCAGGAAATGATCCCCAGGTGAGCCACAGTGGAACGATGAGTGCTGGCAATTAACCGACAGCTGAGCAACCTGGGCAGTGAGAAAGAAGGACTGAGCCCAGCCCTGACAGTACCTCCTCAACTAACCCTCCCCCTCGGAGGGCCACCATGTTTGAGGGGAAAACGGCTATGGAAAGCACGGAGGAGGACAGTATACCTTCCAACGAACCAGGTACTGTATGCACCCACGGAACCTACGGGAGTCAATGATCGATTGTATCTCTTACTCCTCATGGTTCTCAACCTGAACCGGACGAGGACGTGGTACTGAGGTGGTGAAGCAGACCAAAGGTTTTAATAAGGAGACATGGAATACATTCGAAATGTGCATGTTAGAAGGAAGGCCTAATGCGTAAGCCACTGGGTTGATCTTATGGAGAATACAGAAAGGCCCAATAAACTGTGGTGCCAGTTTCAGTGAGGGAACACAGAGTCGGAGATGACAGCCAGACCCTCTCCCCAACCTGGTAGGAAGGCGCAGGTAGGCGTATGCGTTCAGCATGGAGTCTGTACCTATCACTGGCACGGCGCAAGGATTCTTGGACCTGTACCCAAGTGGAATAAAGATCACGGAGCTGCTCCTCTAACGCAGGAATTATTTGAGGAAAAAATGAGTCAGGCAATATGGACAGTTGGAAACCATAATTCACCATAAACAGAGACAATCGGGAAGCAATATTGACAGCACTATTGTGAGTAAACTCAGCCCAAGGTAATAGGTCTGACAAGTTGTTATGGTGGTCAGAAATATTGCAATGTAGAAACTGCTCCAAGGCTTGATTGGCTCGTTCTGCAGCCCCATTGGACTGCGGGTGATACGCAGAGGAGAAGGAAAGCTGAATTCCCAACTGTGCACAAAAGGCTCGCAAAAAGCTGGGGACAAACTGGCTACCCCTGTCTGAGATGATAACCTTGGGTAGCCCATGTAACCAAAAGATCTCCCGAGCAAAACTGGATGCCAGTTCTTTGGATATGGGCAACTTCTTAAGTGGCATACACTAACATTTTCGAGAACCGGTTAACCACAATGGGAAAAACTGTGTTGCCCTAGGAGTTGGGTAACTCCACAATAAAATCCATAGACAGGTGGGTCTAAGGCCTCTCTTCATTGGGTATGGGTTGTAGGAGGCCCACTTGAAGGTGTCGTGGTGTCTTACTCTGAGCACACGCAGAACAATCGGCTACAAAGGCGGCTACCTCAGTGCAGAGATTAGGCCAACAGAATTGTTGAGGAATAGCCCAAATAAGTTGATTCTTTCCTGGGTGGCCAGCTGCCTTGGGGGAATGGTAAGCCTGGAGCAAAGCAGTGCGGAGATTCTCAGGGACAAAGCAGCGGTAACAAGGTTTCTCGGGAGGAGAATGGATCTGAGCGGCAAGATTTCTGTCACCCAAAGGTGAAGTGAGACAATTATGAACAGTTGCCAGAATACAATCGGGAGGTATCACAGGAGTAGAAACCAACTCTATCTTGGAAATGGAGGAAAACTATTGTGACAATGCGTCAGCCCTTACATTCTTAGTACTGGGTAAGAATGAGACTATGTAATTGAAGCTTGACAGAAAAAGAGCCTATCGCGCCCTTCTGGTAAATAAGCGTTTTGCCTCAGACAAGAATGTGAGATTCTTATGGTCCGTCAAAATGAGGACTGGCACAGTGGTACCTTCGAGAAGATGCCTCCATTCTTTAAGAGCTAAAATGATAGGTAACAATTCTCTGTCCCCAATCTCGTAATTGCATTCTGCAGTAGACAATTTCTTAGAAAAGTAGCCACAAGGATGCATAGCGCTCTCAGAGGTAGGACGTTGAGACAGAAGAGCGCCTACTGCAGTCTCAAATGCATCAACCTCAAGAATGAAGGGCAACGTAGGATCAGGATGTGCCAGCACAGGAATTGAAACAAAGGCAGCCTTGAGAGACTCAAAGGCTTTAATGTAATCCGAAGACCAATTCTGTGGGTTACCGTCCTTTCTGGTCATATCAGTCAGGGGTTTGACCAGAGAAGAGAAGTTACGAATGAATTTCTGGAAATAATTGGCAAAGCCAAGAAAACGTTGTAGCGGACATAGACCTACGGGTCGAGGCCACTGTAGAAATGCAGATAGTTTCTCTGGGTCCATCAACAAAACAGCAGTAGAAATTACATAACCCAGAAATGTAACCTGTTCACGATGGAACTTGCACTTTTCTAACTTACAATACAGATTGTTATCTCTCAGCCTCTGTAGCACATCGGAGACATCTGCGTGGTGGCTCTCTAGGGATTTAGAATATATGAGAATATCATCGAGATAAACCACCACACATTGCTGTAACATATCTCGGTGAACTCCTGAAAAACTGCAGGAGCATTGCAAAGACCAAACGGCATTACGAGGTATTCATAATGTCCTGTCCTGGTATTAAACGCAGTTTTCCATTCGCCGCTCTCCTTGATCCTAACGAGATTGTATGCCCTCTCAGATTGAGCTTAGTGAAAACCGTTGCTCCCTTGAGGTGGTCAAATAATTCCGTAATCATTCCATCATAATATGCTTTCTTAATCGTGATGTGATTGAGACCCATATAATCGTTACAAGGTCTCAGTTCACCACTCTTCTTTTTAACAAAGAAGAAGCCAGCACCAGCAGGAGACGAGGATTTGAAGATGAACCCTTGAGAAAGTGCGTGGGAAACATAGTTCTCCATGGCTTTATCCTCCAAGACAGACAAAGGGTAAACCCAGCAATGAGGGGGCATGGTACCAGGTTGAAGGTCAATTGCGCAATCATAGGACCGGTGTGGAGGCAAACTACCGGCTTGATCTTTGTCAAAGATGTTGCTAAATTTGCGGTAATCCTCTGGCAAGGAGTGTGAAGAGGTACATAAGACCTTAGCCACTTTCCGAAACACGTTTTGCTGCATTATGGCGACCAGGTAAGAACCTCAGCATGAAGCCAATCAAAAGAGGGGTTGTGCCTCTGTGACCAAGGATAACCAATAACCATCGGGTAACGGGGTGAGAAAATTACTTGAAATAGAATTATCTTATGGTGAAGTGCCCCTACAGCCATGGTCAACGGAACAGTCTCATGAGTCACATGGGCAGGCTTTAGAGGTCTCCCATCAATAGCCTCAATGACAAGTGGAGTGGCATGAAGCTGCAGGGGAATCGAGTGCTTAGCCCCAAAGGCACTATGTATGAACAGGCCAGCAGCCCCAGAGTCGATTAGAGCCTGTGTATCGATGGACGACTTAGACCAAGAAAGGGTAACGGGAACTAGAGGCTTATCCTTCAGGATATCTGGGGATGTAACAACGCCACCTAATGTCTGCCCCCTACAGGACCTCAGGTGCAAGCGATTCCTGGACGGGTAGGACAAGACTTCAAAAAGTGACCTGCCTGGTCACAAAAAAGGCACAATCTCTCCCTCCTTCTAAAGACCCTCTCCTCCGCAGAGAGTCGTGTGAAGCCCTACTGCATGGGTTCTACTTCTCTGATGGACTTGGTGCCAGGAGGCATGGGAGGTGAGGGAGGCAAGGGTGGGACTGCAAAGCTCGGAGCCAAATGTACAGGCGGCTTCCGCAAGTGCTCCCTAAAGGATGGTCTCTCTCGGAATATGAGAATGGCAAATGTGATCAACTTCTCCAGATTTGCAGGTATGTCTGGGGCTGTTCTCAACTTTGATGTTATCCAAGAGACCATGAGAAAAAGCAGCTACAAGGGCCTCATTGTTCCAAGCAACGTCTGCTGCCAGAGTACAGAATTCAATGGCGTAATCAGCAACAGTTTTCGTACTCTGTTTGATGGTCATGAGGCTCTTGGTAGCAGAAGTGGACCGAGGGGGAACATCAAATGCCCTTTTAAAAGAAGCCACAAACTCAGGGTAACTCGGGACAATGGGTCTTTGCATCTCCTATAGAGGGTTTGCCCAGGCCAAGCCTCTGTCAGAAAGCGAAGTGCCCATTAGTGCTGCCTATCAGTACCACCTATCAGTGCCCATCAGTGCTAAATATTACTGCCTCCTCATCAGTGCCCATAAGTGCTGCCTTATCAGTGCTGACTATCAGTGCCCATCAGTGCTGACTATCAGTGCCCATCAGTGCTGCATATTACTGCCTCCTCAACAGTGCCTATCAGTGACCATCAGTGCTAAATATTACTGCCTCCTCATCAGTGCCCATAAGTGATGCCTATCAGTGCCCATCAGTGCTGCATATTACTGCCTCCTCGTCAGTGCCCATATGTGCTGCCTTATCAGTGCGGCCATTAGTTCGGCTTTATCAGTGCCCATCAGTGCTAAATATTACTGCCTCCTCATCAGTGTCCATAAGTGGTGACTTATCAGTGCCCATCAGTGCCACCTATAAGTGCCCATCAGTGTTGCATATCACTGCCTCCTCATCAGTGCTGCCTATCAGTGCTAAATATTACTGCCTCCTCATCAGTGCCCATAAGTGCTGCCTATCAGTGCCACCTATCAGTTCCCATCAGTGCTGCATATTACTGCCTCCTCATCAGTGCCCATAAGTACTGCCTTATCAGTGCCCATTAGTGCCACCTATCAGTGCTGCATATTACTGCCTAATCAGTACCCATAAGTGCTGCCTATCAGTGCCCATCAGTGCTGCCTATCAGTGCTAAATATTACTGCCTCCCCATCCGTGCCCATAAGTGCTGCCTTATCAGTGTCCATCAGTGCTGCATATTACTGCCTAATCAGTGCCCATAAGTACTACCTATCAGTGCCACCAACCAGTGCCCATCAGTGCTGCATATTACTGTCTCCTCATCAGTGCTGCCTATCAGTGCCAAATATTACTGCCTCCGCATCAGTGCCCATAAGTGCTGCATATCAGTGCCACCCACCAGTGCCCATCAGTGCTGCATATTACTGCCTCCACACCAGTGCTGCCTTATCAGTGCCCATTAGTGCTGCCTATCAGTGCCACCTATCAGTGCCCATCAGTGCTAAATATTACTGCCTCCTCATCAGTACATGTCAGTGAAGCATATCAGTGCACATCAGTGAATGAGAAACAAATACTTATTTACCAAATTTTCTTACAGAAACTAAGGACATTTTCTTTTTTTCAAATTGTTCTGTCTTTTTTCGTTTTTTTTTAGCAAATAATAAAAAACCCAGCGATGATGAAATACCACCAAAAGAAAGCTCTTTTTGTGTGGAAAAAAATGTTGTTTGGATACAGTGTTGCATGACCGCACATTTGTCTTTCAAAGTGAGACAGTGCTGAAAATTGGCCTGGGCAGGAAGGGGGTAAAAGTGCCCGGTACTGAAGCGGTTACCCACTTGCCGACCGCCCGGCGCAGCGTGACGGCGGTAAGTTGGCTCGTTATTGCGAAACGCCGTCACAGGATGGCGGCAGCGATAACTAGCATTGTGAGCTTGCGCGTGCCACCACAGGCACGCTCGCGCACTCACTGTGTTCGGGGGGGGGGCCAGGGAGCGGGTAGGGTGGACTCGATCGCTGCCGGCTACCCACGATGCCCCCCCCCGCACTGAAAGAACGGAGGTCTGTGTAAGTAAACACAGATCTCCGTTCTGTTAGAGGGGGAAGGGCTGTGATCACGGGCTCCCTCTATATGGAAGCCGTGATCATCCCCTTTCCCCAGCCAGGGCAACCCACACACAGTTAGAACACGCCCAGGGAACACAGTTAACCCTTAGAGCGTCCACTGCAGGTTAACCCCTTCACTGCCAGTGGCATTTACACAGTAATCAGTGCATTTTTATAGCACCGATCGCTGTATAAATGCCAATGGTCCCAAAAAAGTGTCAAAATGGTCCGACATGTCTGCTGCAATATCGCAGTACCGCTAAAAATCGCAGATCGCCGCCATTACTAGTAAAAAATTAAAAAAAATAAAAACCCCAGAAATTAATTCTCATCCGTAAACGCGGCAACTTTTGCGCAAACCAATCAATAAACGCCGATTGCAAGGAAGAATATAAATTGGCCAAAACCGATAGTAAAAAATGTTTTTTTATATATTTTTTTTTTATTTGTATTTTAGCAAAAAGTAAGAAATTTGGGGGGTTTTTTTTGCAAAATTGTCGCTCTTCTTTTGTTTAGAGCGGCGATCAGAAATGACGCAGAGGTGATCAAATACCACCAAAAGAAAGCTCTATTTGTGGGGACAAAAGGACACAAATTTCGTTTGGGTACAACGTCGCACGACCGCACAATTGTCAGTTAAAGCGACGCAGTGCCGAATCGCAAAAAGTGCTCTGGTCCTAAAGTGGGAAATCCTTCCGGGGCTGAAGTGGTTAAACTAGTTTAATCCTAAACACAATCCAGGAATGAAGGGGGGGATCCCATCCCATGGGGACACTTAATTAGTCTGGTGTCCCAAGCAGCACTCACTAGCCCAGTGGTTCTCAACTCCGGTCCTCAGGACCCACTAACAGGCCAGGTCTGCAAGAAAACTGAAATGCATCACAGGTGATATAATTTGCTGCTCAGTGATTGCAGTATTCTAGTCTGCATCTCCCCAAGGTAATACCTAAAATCTGGCCTGTTGGTGGGTGCTGAGGGCCGGAGTTGAGAACCACTGCCCTAGCCGGTCCGGTGTGTGTTATGTCATGTGTCTGTCATCATAGTGCCCCCCTCCTCCCTACATTATCCCCTCCTGTCTCCAGGGTGACGTTAGCTGCCATCCAGCACCCAACATCAAAGAAGCTACTTGGAAAACAAGAGGGCGGGACATTCGCCGCCCAATCACAGAGAGCGCTGCTGAACTCTGGCGACCTGTCGGCCAACCAGAGATCAGTCACATGGCGAGTCCGGGAAGCGGAAGCTGGGGAGAGAAGTGTAAAGCGGTGTAAACATTGTTTGTGTAGGTAAATAATTGTATGTATGTGATGTGTGAGACTCGGGTGTAGAGGGGGATAGGCAAGGGAAGCGCCCCAATACCGGGCTCTATACTTCTATTGGCAAGTCGTCTTGTCTACACTTTACGTAACGTCACCTAGCGGCGCTGTGAGTGTCCGGGTGTTGTATGTATGTGAGGGAGGATGGATATACTGCACACAAAGCGTCATGGCTGCTGCTGCCACTGTACAGCATGACGTGTTGGTTACATTGGGAACAATGCTGACATTTGTGTCATGTGGTTGTGATAAGATGACAGCTCTCATATAAAGGAAGATGGGGTGTCCTCTGTATGAAGTGCCCGGGTACCTTCATGAGGAGGTGGGCACATGTTTGCCAATGTTGCTGCTGATGGGACGTAGAAGCGGCGCAGCATACAAGCCAGTTCACATCACAAAAGGTGCGTGATTTTGGCGCTTAATTAGCTGCCCCCTTTCACACCGGGGCCACTTGTCATGCAATATGACAAATCAAAGTTGCACCCTATTTCTGGCTATGGATCCGTTCAAATTGGTGCGACTCCGGCTCGGTGCAATTTCAAAGCAGACAATGCGGCTTCATGTGCGACTTGCATTGACATCTGTGCATGATGTCACACAGATATCAGCTAGCCGCACGTGAAACCGCACTGACTGGCTGCTTTAAAATTGCGCCGAAGTGGCACAATTTCAAAGCCACATTTGGTGTGAACCGGGAATAATCCCTTCTGTCCTTTGCAGCCAAGGAAGCTGCCATCTTAGGCTGGCCATACATTATACAATTTTCTTCTACAATTTTCCTTTAGATTTACCAAAACCATGTAATATGAGGTCACGCCTAAATACTTTCAATTTGTATGCAGTCAGGCAGGCCCTTGCACTACATAATTGAAGGTAAATCTAAAGGACATTGAACAAGAAAATTGTATAATGTATGGTCAGCTTTAGTTTCTGTTGATCTGCAACTGCCATAGTTTTGCACAAGGAATCAGTTATGACATCAGCCACCTGATGTTTTGACAGTTCAATTGAAAGCACAAGCAAATGTGACAGCTAGCTATCCCATCATGCCTTGAATATAAAGGCTCATGCACACCATACGTGCGTGAAAGCCGATGGGAAAATCACACAGATTTCACTTGCAGAGATATCAGTTTACATGCGCATTCCAGTAAGTTTTTATGCACGCTGACCTCCGTGTTCATGCGCGCTGTCCTCCGTGTTCATGCGCGCTGACCTCCGTGTTCATGCGCGCTGACCTCCGTGTTCATGCGCGCTGACCTCCGTGTTCATGCGCGGTGACCTCCGTGTTCATGCGCGGTGACCTCCGTGTTCATGCGCGGTGACCTCCGTGTTCATGCGCGGTGACATCCGTGTTCATGCGCGCTGACATCCGTGTTCATGCGCGCTGACATCCGTGTTTATGCACACTGAAATCCGTGTTCATGCACGCTGCCCTCAGTGTTCATGCACGCTGCCCTCAGTGTTCATGCGCGCTGCCCTCAGTGTTCATGCGCGCTGACATCCGTGTTCATGCGCGCTGACATCCGTGTTCATGCGCGCTGACATCCGCGTTCATGCGCGCTGACATCCGCGTTCATGCGCGCTGACCTCTGCATTCATGCGCGCTAACCGCGCGCTGACCTCAGTGTTCATGCGCGCTGACCTCAGTGTTCATGCGCGCTGACCTCAGTGTTCATGTACGCACAGTGTTTTCCATGTATTCCAATGGCTCTGGTTCACACCAGTGCAGTCAGTTTCTGGTGCAGAAAAAAAGTAAAGCATGCTGCATTTTTTTCTGCACAGAACTGTACTGGAACATAGAAAATTGTATCAAACACTCACTGGAACTGCGTGTGATGTGAACTGTAAGCAAAAACTGATCTGGAACGTATCCGGAGTGCATTTTTGTGTTGTGAACTGGCCCTAAAAATGCATTCACAGTGTTTTCCATGTATTCCAATGGCTCTAGTTCACACCAGTGCAGTTAGTTTCCGGTGCAGAAAAAATGTAGAGCATGCTGCATTTTTTTCTGACCTAAACTGTACTGGAACATAGCAAATTGTGTTCATACCACATGCAGTTCCAGTGCGTTTTTGATACAATTTGCTATGTTCCAGTACGGTTCTGTGCAGGAAAAATGCAGCATACTCTACATTTTTCCTGCACCGGAAACTGACTGCACTGGTGTGAACTATATGCTCTACATTTTTATTGCACTGGTGTGAACTAGAGCCATTGGAATACATGGAAAACACTGTGCATTCATTTTTAGTGCAGAAAAAATGCGCACGGAACTGCATCTGGTGTGAACTAGCACTCAATGCACACTGACATCAGTTTTTATGCACGTTGACATCAGTTTTCATGCGCATCAGTTAAATGCCCCATTCACACCAATATCATGTCATGTCAGTTTTTCTCCATACACTTTGTAGATTCCTGCACAGAAAAAATCTGCACATGATACCAGTGTTGTGGTGTGAACAGGGCAAATAGAAAACAATTGTTGTTTTTTTTTTTTTGTTGTTTTTTTTGAGCCCTTGCAGAACACATGCAGAAAAACTGATGTCTCTGCTCCATGGTGTGAACAAGGTTTTGGGAAACCGTTAAATCATTGGGTTTAGTTCCACTTTAATTTCAGTGCGCTGCCAAACACACGGGAATGCACAAAAAGTATGGCAGACATCATTTTTAAAATCACGCTGCGGTACCATGCGGTTTGGTGGCTGCGAACACACATGCCTGCATTGGACAGGGCAGTCACGTGTTTCCCACACGGCAAGTGGTGTTAACTGGCTCATGAGCTGGGATAGGTAAATAGAGGGCAGAACGATTTCCCTTTATTACAGGTACTTGTATAGTGCTGTCAATTTACGCTGCACTTTACATTTATATTGTACATTCACATCAGTCCCTGACCTCAAGGAGCTTATAATCTAAGGTCCCTAACTCACATTCATACATACTAGGGTTTAGACAGGATCCAATTAACCATCAGAATGCCTTTGGAATGTGGGAGGAAACCCACGCAGGCACAGGGAGAACATGCAAACTCCAGGCAGGTAGCGCCATGGTTGGGATTTGAACCGGCAACCCTAGTACTGCTAGGCGGAAGTCCTAACCACTTAGCCCCTGTGCCGCCCTACCCTACATCAGGTTGCTCACCACCCACATTATTGTGGTCATTTTGCTTCAATTTATGTTCAATCAATGTGCAATTTCATCAGAACAATCAAATCAGCATGCAGTTGAACAGCTATTACTTCCCTTGCAATCAATTTAGACTCAATTGTTGATCAGATTTGATTAAAGTGAGATGATCACCCAGGGTAGAAAATTATCAGTCAACAGCACTAAGATGCTTTGACCATGAATTTGATCATTTCTGAATCAATCAGCTTATGAGTTTCATGTTGAAGACAGAAATGCAACTGATAATTTATGATTGTATCTTCCAACTATCAGTCAAAATTCACTTCCCTGTGTGTGGCAATTCAATTTATTACATTTTCTACAGTAGATCATTTATTTCTATCGAGAGAGCAATCGGAAAAGAAATCGATCTTGTGTCAAAATATATAAGGCCATCATTACAATTTGTATAGTCTTAATGAGATCTACCAAGAAGCATGTAGTGTAAAGAGCCTGCCTGATTGGATTTAGGTTGCTTGGCTAGTTTAGGTAGGTCCTCATATTACATAGTTTTGGTAAATCTTTCAGTTGATTGTATGGTCAGATTGTAATATGCACACTTAAGCCTCTTACACAGGGTTCGACGGTCGTACTGTTGTATCTAGCATACTGACATGCACTACATGATCGTACGACCAAGCTGAACCTAGTGAACGTATAAAGAGAAAGTTCAGGTGCATGTAATTAGCATCCGACCGTTCCTGACTTCTGAGCATGCGTGTTTTGCACAATACAACTTGTTGGACCAACTTCTCTGTACACACGATACAACGGTCGTACGACTGCTTGTTGGTACTACCAAGTTTTCTAGTTTGCTCATACAGCTCCCGCTGTACGACCGTCGTACATTGGCTGTTCTAATCGTGCGTACTAACGATCGATTTTGCATACAACGGTCGTTCGTACGACCTATTGTATATGATATTTCGACTCGTGTGTACGAGACTTAAGTCTTGGCATTTAGTCACGTGATTTCTGCTGAAATATAGCATCTGCTAGGTTGCCCTAGCTGCACATTTTCACATTTTGAAATGTCTAGGCTTTGTTATGCAAGAATCACTGGAGGGAGGCATGAGCAGTATTTGCACCAGCAAAGGAGTTTCAACCCTTCTGCTAGAGGTCCACGGTAATATAAAGAGGAGTTATAGCAAATTGAATATACCAGTGTCTTGATGATCATATACATATTAAAGTAAACTAAATCCTCTTCATACTTGCTCAGTTTTTCGGTGCTGATAGTAATTGTAGTGGAAAATATAATAGAAACTGACTTGAATTTGGGTGAACGCTGGACCTTTATCCATGTGACTCTGTTGCTTGGTGTCTTTTAGGCTGGGCTCACACTGCCATGCGGAGCGGTTCAAAGCAGGGGTCCGGTGTGTCTTCCCCCCCCCCCCCCCATTCACAGTTTCAGGTTCGATATCAGCCCAAATTTTTGCCTGAACTCGGACCTGAAACGGACCAGAAGATGCACAGGACTTCTGTGCAATTTGCACCGGAGCCGCTCTGGAGATGTGTGAACTGGCTCCATAGAGAGCCTGTCACAATCTCCTGACGTGAATTGGATGTGGAGAAACCCGTATTCCAATTCCCAATAATGTGAACCCAACCTGAAAGCGTTTGTTAACCCCCAAAAAAATGCTGCTCCTTTCTCTTTAACCACTTCAGCCCCGGAAGGTTTTGCAGCTTTAGGACCAGAGCACTTTTTGCGATTCGGCACTGCGTCGCTTTAACGGACAATTGCGCGGTCGTGCGACGTTGTACCCAAACAAAATTTGCGTCCTTTTTTCCCCCACAAATAGAGCTTTCTTTTGGTGGTATTTGATCGCCTTTGCGTCATTTCTGATCGCTGCTATACACAAAAGAAGAGCGACCATTTTGCAAAAAAACCCAAATTTCTTACTTTTTGCTAAAATTCAGATCCAAAAAAAAAATATTAAAAAACATTTTTTTTCACTGTTTTTGGCCGATTTATATTCTTCCTCATATTTGCGATAAAAAAAATCGCAATCAGCGTTTATTGATTGGTTTGCGTAAAAGTGGCCGCGTTTACGGATGATGAGAATTCATTTCTGGGGTTTTTATTTTTTTTTTATTTTTTACTAGTAATGGCGGCGATCTGCGATTTTTAGCGGTACTGCGATATTGCAGCGGACATGTCGGACATTTTTGACACTTTTTTGGGACCAATGACATTTATTCAGCGATCAGAAATTTAAATGTCCACTGATTACTGTATAAATGTCATTGGCAGTGAAGGGGTTAACCTGGGGGGGGAGCTAGGGGTTAACTGTGTTCCCTGGGTGTGTTCTTACTGTGGGGGGGTTGGGCTAACATGGGCATGAGAGATCTAACTGATCCCAGTGATGGGGATCAGTAGATCTCTCATGCCCCACTGACAGGGCGGGGAACCGCCGTGTTTACATCGGCGGTTCCCCTTCTTTTCCCTGTAGCCGCTCATCGCGGCTCGCCGGCGGACATCGGGTCCGCCCGAGCCACGGGCACACTCCTTGGGAGTGCGGCAGGTGCGCGCGCGTGCTGCCGGCGGCACGCGCGCGCCCCCTGGTGGCCAAAATGCGAATCGCCGTTTATTTACGGCGATTCGCGCCCAGCTCCCCGACTGCCGCCGTGAAAAGACGGCGCGCGGTCGGGAAGCAGTTAATGTGCAATTAGCAGCGGCAACTCATCCTAGTAAGAAGGTGTGGTATCTATACAGAGAAGTATATACATGTTATAACACAGACACAGGACAACTTCTTATTATAATACAGAGAAGATCGGAACTTTTTATACAAGCGGCTTAACAAACACTAGTGAATTCCATTCAATTTCTAACTAAGCCTAAATCTACTCCCACTCCCATTCTAAAGCTATTCTATCTATCCTGTAAAAGGAGACATGTGTATACTTACCTATTCTGAAGCCGCTCCAGTCTAGTCATATGATTGGGTCCCAGCGCTGCCTTCAGTTTAGCGGAAAGCAGCGATAACCGTTACAGAACTTGGGTGATTGGGTGATGATGTCACCCAAAAGGCTTACTGTGGGGCATCTGTTGTTGGCTGTCACTCCTCTACACTGATGTTGAAGTTGTGTAGAATTACTTATAATTATCATTTATTTTGTGTATAAGGCTGGGTTCACACTATTGCGAATGTATGGAACCGGTTCACACATCTCTGGAGAGGCTCCAGTGCGAATTGCGCAGAAGTCTGTGCGTCTTCTGGTCCATTTCAGGTCAGAGTTCAACCAAAAATTCGGACTGAAATCTGACCTGAAACGGTAAACAGGGACACACCAAACCCCTGCTGGGAGCCGCTCCTTGCGACAGTGTGAACCCAGCCTAAAGGATTTTCTTTTGCACAAATGACATGTATTGTTTCGTGACAGCCCTGAAGTGGGATTGTGTGCAGAAATACACCAAAGGGTGAACAAAAAAAGAGGGCTAAGCAGACATTTGTTATCCTACTAAGCCCTTGTTCACACTGAAGGCTGAACTCGTACAATTTCAAAACAGCATTTCAGAGTTCGGGGGAAATTTGAAAGACATTTGTGCGGGATCATGCACAGATGTCTTTTGAAATCGCCCCCGAAGTTGCCAAAAGTAGTGCAGGAACTACTTTTGGAAATCAGTACGGTGCCGCAAAGTCGACGCACAACGATTGGGACAGTGCAGTTGCCGGGAATAGGCGGCAATTTGGCATGCAAATGTCAAATTGCATGTCAAATCATGCCGATGTAAAGGGGGGCTACATGTTAGAGCTGTGTGATAAATATACCAGTAAGGATAAGTATACAATTGTCTTACAATAGCAACATTGTAGAACCTTGTGGCAGGCCTCGACAAACCCCGGGCGCCAGGTCGCCATGGCGACCAGAAATCGCGTCCTGGCGAGTGACTGCCGTTCCTTCTCTCCCCATGTTAAAATAGCTGTCAGATTCAGCGAGAGCCAAGAGCCCGTTCTCTGCTTAAAGCGGTAGTAAACCCTAAAAGATGTTTTTACCTACAGGTAAGCCTATAATAAGGCTTACCTGTAGGTAAAAAGAATATCCCCTAAACCTGCATGGTTTAGGAGATATTCGCCCTGCATGCAGCCGCTGATAGTAGCGGCGCATGCGCTCTGACGATCTGGCCGAGGCAGCCGGCAACTCAGAGCTGGCTGCCGGAGCGAAGAGCTCCTGCGCGCATACGCGGGAGTGACGTCACGCGGCTCCGGCCACTCACAGCGCCGGAGCCGCGTACCCGGAAGACAGAAGAGGACAAACATGTCAGCGTCCTTAGCGCTGACCGACTCGGGCATCGGGGGCCTCGTTCTAAGGTAAGTATTTCATAATATGTTAGTATGCGATGCATACTAACATATTATGCTATTGTCTTGCAGGATTTTTTTTATTTTTTTTTTTGTCAGCGGGTTTACTACCGCATTAATCTAACAGCTGTTAAACTTGGCTGGCTGCCCAGGAATAGTTGTTGAGAGTTAGAAGAAGAAAGGAACAACAATGTATCTTCTTCTTTCAAAGCAATTATCTGCGGGCTATCAGGAAAGTTTAACCATTTAAAGACTAAACCCTCTCTCACATTAGTGGCTTAAAATTAAATATCCAGTGTTTTCTGCTAGAAAATGACTTGGAACCCCCAAACACTATATATTATTTTTTAGCAGAGACCCTAGAGAATAAAATGGCGGGTGTTGCAATATTTTATGTCACACGGTATTTGCGCAGCGGTCTTTCAAGCGCAATTTTTTGGAAAAAACACCCTTTTAATGAATAAAAAAAACTAAACAGTAAAGTTAGCCCATTTTTTTTTTTCTTTTGTATAATCTGACAGATGATGTTACACCGCGAGAAATGTGACCTTTATTCTAAGCAACAACATTGTGATAAAGCCCTGAGTACCATCAACAATTACCACTCTATGTGCAGCTGGGCTCCAGTATTTCGTGGTGAGAGGAAACCCACCAGAGCAATGAAAAGTCGCTGTGGGGGACACACATGTAGGCAGGAAGTGGCTGCAAAGAGGCAGCAGAAGATCAGCAGCGCTGGAATACTTTTCACCTTTTTTTTGTATTTTATTTACAATGTCACTAAGGCTTTGTTTAGATGTGCAAGTTGGTTGGCAAAAATGTGCAGTAGAGACGTGTTTTTGCCACCCACCATTGGCCTTCCATAAGCTCCATTAGGCAGCAGATGAGGGCGTTTTACATGCCGCAGTCAAGATGCATTCGGCATAATAAGGAGTTTCCCCCATAACAGATTTTTTAGTGTCACTCTTTCTGGCCAGTCTATAACCCTGATGTAATGGTGGAGTTATTGACTGGCTGCTCTGCTGTGAGTAAGTTAGGGGCGCAAATTACTTGTCTTACCCCTGGCGCTGACAACCCCACATTACGCTATAAAAAACTGGCTCCTAACTTTTTTAGCTGGCTCCTAGATTCAAGGCAAATTTGTCAAGCCCTGCCTTGTGGTACATAAATGTTATATATATATATATATATATATATATATATATATATATATATATATAATATATAAATATTTTTTTTGTTGTTCATAGTGCATTAAAGTGTATCAGCATGCATTAATAAAAATGTAATTTATTGAAGCTTACCACTACTTAGATGAAGTGGTTGCATTTTAGGCCTAGTTTACACCTATGATTTTTTTAGTGCGTTGTGCAGAAACGCACTACAGTCCATTTAACATGGTTCGCTATGGGACATGTTCACATCTATGTGGTTTTCAGATGCTGCGTTTTTGGAAAGGGACTTTTTTTAACACAACACATCGGTTGGTTCGATCGACTTCAATGGACTTGCTGCGGAAATGCATGTATTGCGTATTATTTTATGTGTTTTGCATTTATTAATCTGCCTGAAAACAAAAACCTCTCCCCTTAAAAAACAAAAAAGAAAGCATAAAAAATGCATGAAAAACACACCAGAAAAGTGTGTACAAAAACGCACTGCAGAAATGGATCAAAAACAAACTGCATAACCTTTTTACAAACCTTTCGTATAATTTCTAAATTGTTATGTTTGTAAACTCCATTAGTTAGTATAAAGGAATGGTAGTGATAATAAAAAGGGCTTGTGGGTTTAACTAATAATTTTTTGTGTTTTAATCCTGAATGTAACAGGGGCATGTCGTTTGCCTAATTACCTTTCTCCTCTTTCCCATCTCAGAAAGTCGGGAGTTATGGTATTATGCATACAACAGACAAGCCAGTTATTCTTCTGCTCAGTCTATCTAGCATGTGATAGGAAATCAAAGTGTCCTGAAAAAAAAAAATCACAAGATAATTTCCCATGCATATTCTGACCTCTGTACAGCTTTGTTGAAAGGATTTTAAAGTTGAACTTTCTGTCAGTGTTAAGGAAGGCGTTCTGCAAGGAAGGTATGTTGGTCAGTATAGATAGTGATATCATCAATTTTGCAGTCCGTATAATATACCAGGTATAGTCAAGCCCAGGAATTGTAGCCATTGCATCTAAAAAGTACCGGTGGTGCTTTAAAGGCCATTTTTACTCCTGTGCGCCGTTGACAAGAGGATGATTTGTTTACATCTCCTTTCAGTGGTAAAAGATTTTAATAGTTGAAAAAGGAGGGTTCAATTGCTGCGGATCAGTATTTTTTTTCCCTTGATGTTGTCCAGCTTTTTATAGCTCACAGAGTAATATTGTTTTGCACTACAAATTACTCTTCATACGTTCCACTGTTCTTCCATTGTTATGGTTCACCTTCTTTTTTCTTGATTTGCATTTGTGGTTTCCTAACTGATTGGTCAAAAATATTTATTACAGTAAAAAGAAGGTAATGCTAAGGTTAATTTTTGAATGCTGTGTTATTTTATTTTTACCAAATTATTACGTTCTAGTGTTGTCTCTCATTTTAAGGAAAAATGTTTTTATTTTTTGCTACATACAAATGTGTGTGTAATGTGCAGGGGAATGGAGGATGGGAACACGCAGTAGCAGCAGTGCAGGAGGAGCTTCAGGGGATTCTCCAGACGGCTCCCACAACAGTTCCGGATCTCGCGGTGGACTTCAGGATGATGATGATGAGGAGAACGTTGACCTGGCGCAGGTACTGGCGTATCTTCTGCGCAGGTAACAACACACCCCACATGTCATCTATTGCACTTCAGAAAAACACATCTTCATCTGTTTCTGCAATTTTTGGCCAAACATCCTTATCAGCAAGACTGAGCTCTGGATACTGCCTGCTTTATAATGTTCTGCACTATATCACTTTGGTACAACTTACTTGTAAGTGCCTAATTCTCAGTTGCTCCTCAGACTGATATTCACCTATTTCTCCACAAAGGCGACACCCTTGATCCAATCCAGCATGCTTTCCTGTTCACTAATAAATTAAATAAAGCAAAAAAGACAAACCTTGCATGTTAAAAATATAAACTTTAGCATATTTCCTTTATCATTAAATTTATCATGAAAATGTCCAAACATTTACCCATATACAAACATTCTTTTTTTTTTTTTTTTTTTTTTAACCATCAAAGGTGCTTTATTGGTATTTCACATGGTTGTAGACAGTATTTAGAGTGACATAAAACAAGGCAAGATATTTGACTAGAGGTACCAGTTTAATACAGCATGATAAGTGAGGTAATACAATAATATGAGCAATTCCAGGGGAGCCTATAAACAAGTGTGTTAAAAGAGAGTGAGTCAGTAAAAGGGGGAAACCAGGGCCTTGGATGAGCCCCCAGTCTAGCATCTCAGGTTAAGTATCCAGCACAGTACAATGTGTAGCGAAGTGAGAGCCTCAGGTGGATGTCCAGGGGGCCCACATTTGTCATATTTCCATTTGCATCCTCTATTTATATATGTATATATCTTATACATAGGCAGGGCTGCGTCTATCAGTGCCTCCCAGGAAGAAAGGGCTGGGGGAGATGGAGAGATCCACTTTAGGAGAATTTCCTTTTTAGCATAGAGTAGGAGATACAAGGTTAAATGTTTAGAATGATGTGAGCGCTGGGCGTCCTCATTAACCCCCAACAGGGCCAACTCCGGCGTCACTGGTAAGGATAATTGCAGCCTAGAATTTATTTCCTCGAATACTGCTGACCAGTGCAGTTGCAAAACATGTGGAGGAAAGTGCCTACTTGCGTTCTACATCTTGGGCAGACAGGGTCCCTGTCCGGGAAGATACGGTGCAATTTTTGGGGCGTGTAGTATATTCTATGAATGAATTTCACCTGAATGAGCTTATCCCTGGAGGAAATAACTAATTTTGGACCATGCTCAAGGCAATCCTCCCAATCCTCCTTGTCCAGGGATGGTATATCAACATGGCACATTTCCCATAGCCTATCCACCTTAGTAGAATCCGTACCCAGAAGCGCACTGTACAGTGTCGACAGAGGTTTACATAAATCACCCAAGGATAACAATGCCTCTATGGGATTCGCCTGAAGGAGAGGTAACAGAGTAAACTGGGCCCTAGCAGCTTGTCTTAATTGCAGGTATCTAAACCGCATTCAGTGGGGCAAACAGAATTTGAGGGCGAGCCCGGGGAAGGACAGCAGAGCACCCTGGGGCATGATATCACCCAGAGATGTAATTCCATATCTTGCCCATACCTGAGGGTCCGGAAAGGTACCAAAGTGCGGTTAGGGTTCCCCCATAGTGGCTGGGCCGGTGACCATTGATTAGGACGCAGAAATCGTTTCCTAGCGACCACCCACCCCCTCCAGGTTGCACGCATTGGACCAGCATATGCCCTAGGACCTCTATAGGCAAAATTGCATAGGTCGGCCAAAGAACCCAGACAGACTTCCTCCAAACATGTTGCTGCGTTAGACTTGGAGCCAATATACCACCACTGGACTGTTACCAGCATTGCTGCCCAGTAATAGATTTGGAAGTTGGAAAGTTGCTATCTGGGGCATCTCTCAACCCCAAATTAAGGACCACACAATCCTATCAATATTGTTAAAAAAAGAGACAGGGACCCAAATCAGGCAATTCCTAAACAGGTAATTGAACTTGGGAACATTCTATTATCTTAAAGAATAAGTTCACCTTTGCAGGTAAAATATCTGCATTTAAAGTGGTTGACAACTCGCGAGAACCACTTTAACCTACAGGTAAGCCTATTATAAGGCTGACCAGTAGGTGCCCTGCATATCTCCCAAACCTGCACGGTTCAGGAGTTATGCAGTGTACGAGATGTGCCAACGTCATTCACCACATGCTCAGTGAAGAGATGGCCTCCGTGCTGTTTCTTCACTGTGATCGTGCCGTGACTGGCGGCTCCCGCGCGCATGCGCGGGAGTAACGTCATGGGACTCCAGCCAGTCACAGAGCCGGGGGTCGCGGCCCCGGAAGGAAGAGGGGCTGAAGATGGACGCGGCCTGCACAGGAGACATCGCAGGCTTCGTTTGCAGGTAAGCAGCACATAATGGGCTACTATGCAATGCATAGTTGCCCATTATGCATCTACTTTGCAGGGGAATGAAGAGGAAGTAAACCCTATCTGGGGGAAGAATCAGCGAACTACCAGAGCGATCAACAGCACAGTGGTAGTTCATTGAGAACTACGAGCCACAGCCACAAAGTATGTTGGTGCTTGTAGTTCATTCATTCACAGAACTCTGTAAACGAATGAGGCAGCCATGTAGGTGGAGCCCCACATGGCCATCCTCTTTTCAAAAAAGGGACAGCTGGTATGGGGAGAAGATCCCCTTACTGCTGTCCCATAGAGGCAGTGGATCGCCGAGCGGCTGCAGGAGCAGGAACATGTTTCATGTTCCACCCTAAAATCGGAAGGTGAACTTATCCTTTAAATATAAGGTTGATTATGGTAGTTATTTTCATATTTGTAATATATGAGCAGTCCACTCAGATTGTCTTTGGCATAAGCTTTATTTATACATAGCCAAAAACAACTTACATTTAATATAAAATATAAAAATATTT
The DNA here is from genome assembly GCA_018402905.1 of Glandirana rugosa. Taxonomy (NCBI): domain Eukaryota; kingdom Metazoa; phylum Chordata; class Amphibia; order Anura; family Ranidae; genus Glandirana; species Glandirana rugosa. The sequence goes on along the minus strand of BLSH010122549.1, from coordinate 610,520 downwards.
GCTTGACTTGAAATTACTTCATACACTTTGAATAATACTCTAAAAATTCCTCTACTTTATCTTTTAAAGTAGTTCTAAAGCCAAGACATTTTTTACCAAGTAAAAGTATCACGCTCTTACCCCCTAAATACTTATTAGATCCTTGGCTCCTTCGGCTGTCAATCAAATGCTGTGAGCAGAGAATGGGGGGCAGGGCCAAGCCACGCTGTGTGTGTTTCTGTGGCTGCACACAGCCCGGCTTGGGAGCGAGCCTGCATGTCTGCCCCCCTTGCAAGTGCTTGCTATGGGGCAGACATAGATGAGGAGGAGCGGAAAGCTCAACGGGGGACCCCAGAAAACTAGGTTCTGGGCTACTTTGTGCAATACTATTGCATAGAGCAGGTAAGTATAACATGTTTGTTTTTTTAACCACTTGCTGACCAGCCGCCGCACATATACTGCGGCAAGGTGGCTCGATACCGCGAATCGCTGTAGGTGTACGTCAGCTTGTTAACTCGCTTTTGTGGGCATGCACACGCTCCCATTGGCCAGTGGGGGGAGCCAATCAGCGGGTCCGGACTCAATGTCCGTTGGCTACCCGCGATCGTTCCCCGCAGACAGAACGGGGATCTGCCTGTGTAACCAAGGCAGATCTCTGCTCTGACAGAGGAGATCACACAGATCCTGTCTTCCAGAAGAATCTGTATGTTTCCCCAGTCACACAGTCCCCCCATATGGTTAGAAAATACAAACAGGGAACACATTTAACCCCTTGATCGCCCCTGATGTTAACCCCTTCCCTGCCAGTGTCATTAGCACAATAACAGTGCATATTTTGAGCACCAATTCTTCCCCAAAAATGTCCGTTTGTCCACGGCAATGTCGCAGTCCCACTAAAAATCACTGATCGCCGCCATTACTAGTAAAAAATAAATAAATAATAAAAATGCCATAAATCTATCCCCTATTTTGTAGACTCAGTAACTTTTGCACAAACCAATCAATATACGCTTATTGTGGGTGTTTTTTTTTTTTTTATCAAAAATATGTAGCAGAATACATATCAGCCTAAACTGATGAATACATTTGGGTTTTTTCCTCAAAACTGTCGCTCCTTTTTTTTTTATAGCGCAAAAAATAAAAACCGCAGAGGTGATCAAATACCACCAAAAGAAAGCTCTATTTGTGGGGAAAAAAAGGACATACATTTTGTTTGGGTACAGCGTCGATCGACCGCGCAATTGTCAGTTAAAGAGACGCAGTGCCGTATCGCAAAAAATGGCCTGGTCAGGAAGGGGGTAAATCCTTCCGGGGCTGAAGTGGTTAATTGAAAAAATCCTTTATGACCAGTTTAAGAGTTTTAGGTATATATGTTTGCATTTGCAAATACTAGTGAAATTATCAGCTGTAAAATAATTCCTGGCTCCCTGTTAGTGTATGAAAGCATATTGTAATCAGTTGCTGAATGCGTGAACTGATAAGAAAGTGCACCAGCTTGGTTTAAGCTGTGTAGCAGGTATAAACGCTGAGTCAATTATAAAACTTTGTCCTAGCAGGAAATAGTTTACATATATATTGTTACAGCCCCATTGCTAATATTTAAACATTAAACAATAAAGTCAGGCTGCATGAAATCAGTAAGTGATAAATATCTTACTGTTTTTTTGTTTTTTCTTTTAAGTTCTCCCAGTAGAAAACTCCTAATTTTGTCCAGAGGCTGCACATAAAGACCTTTGCTCTCTGTGTGTTTTGCAATCAGTATACACGCACTCCCTACTGGTTGCAGCTCTATAGCAATGGCAAGGTGGGGCTGCATTTTGGACCACTGTAGAGAGAGCACTGCTGCTTTATTTATATATGATGTTGTTATAGTTGTATTTCTCATTAAACAGAATGTATAGTAGTTTTGTATACTTTTTCTTTGTTGTTTATACAGTAGTCAAGGTTTAAAATACATATTTAAAAAATGTTTCCTTTTAATTTGGCAAGTATGAAATATCGCCTATGACTATTTTGTATTCTGATTTTCAGCCAGCAGGTGACACTTTCAGTACGTTTTTTTTTTTTTTTCTTTTCTTTTCATATGTTCTCTACCCTTATCAGCTTTGCTTAAAGCCTAAGTGCAGCTAAAGCAAAACAAAAAACGGAAAAATCAGCACAGGGAAGATAACTTACAGTCAGCAGGATGTATCCCTTGTGCTGATGCCTCTTCTGTTAGTTGAAATCCTTCACTATCCATGCCCCCGCACTCTGTAATCTTCCATCAAGAGAGCCTGACTATGCCCATTCTTTTCACCCAGCTGCCCCATTCATAGAAGCTGCTTCTATGAATAAAATGTGATCTATAAGTGGAGGGCGAATTATTGATTGCCCCAAACCCCCTCCATTTATAGATCCAGTTTTATTCATAGAAGCTGCAGTAGGCCTTCTATGAATGGAGCAGCTGGGGAGAAAGGATGGACATAGTTGGTCTCTCATAATGAGAGCCTGTGACAGCCCCTTAGTTGTATTAACCCCCGCCGCACCAGAAGGTTATGGGGGGGGGGGGTTTGCATGGATGGAGGAGGACTTCAACTAACTTCAACTAACAGAAGAGGTATCAGCACAAAGGACACCTCTCACTGACTGTAAGTTATGTCCCTTGTGCTGATTTTTCAATTTTTATTTTGTCTTCACCTAGAATTTAAGACTGCCTAATTACAGACCTCAGTACCTCAACCTGAAATTTACACTGCAAGTAAACAGCTTCTCCTGTGCCCTCTCTTTATATAATCCATAGTTCTCTGTAAACATTGTCACTGGCATACCCAGTTTTAAGTAATTTTTTGTAAATAGTGCAAAGGGAGCTGTAAAGTAATAGTTTTTAAACAAAATAAAATTAACCCGAATCAATTATAATTCCCTTTACTAGTCTGCTGCCATATGTAGAGAATCTAATGACAAACCTATTTATTAATTTGTGTAGACTGCTCAGTATAGGGTACAGCACTGCAGGTTACACAAAAGTAAACATTTTTCAACTGCACATCGACATAAGGCCATATGCACAGTACTTTCTTTTAATATCAAACAGTTCATAAATTGATTTCTACCATATTATTCATTTCTGCACCTATCATGTCCTATTCACACATCACCACCTGAAGTGCAACCAAGTAAACAAATTACAGAGATGTGGTGTTTTGGCTGACATATTGTGTTATTTCTGTACATCCACAGAGGGCAGGTGCGGCTAGTTCAGGGAGGAGTTCCTGCAAGTGTGCATCTGATACAGTCCCTATCCGATTCTGATGATGACAATGACAGTGCTTGGGAGGGATGCTTGGGAGATCGCTACAACCCCCCTGGTAAGTGACTTCTCCTGAATCTTTAGGATCATGGTGTCAGCATTCACCAGCATTTCATCAAACCTAAAGCTTTTAACAGGTATAGTATTTATTCATGTCACTGTGCCTTAAACTTGCATAAAGTTTATTCAAATTTAGTAGAGACCACAAACTTAGGCTGGGTTCACACTAGTGCGATGTCATTGCATGTGATTCACACCATATTGCTGTGCACATCACATGCGATGTCTGTGCAATGCAATTCAGCCATTCCAACCGTATGGTTGAAATTGCATCACATTCACACCAAAATGGTGCAGGCCCCTTTTTTTTGGTTCGTACTGGAATCAGATCACATGGGTGTTCACACCCATGCGATCCAATTCCTGTACCATTTCATAGTTCGCACTGTGATTTGTGAACCGACTTTACATTGACACCCACAGCGGTTCACAGATGTCAGTGTGAACCGCCTGCGATTCAGGTGCGATGTGGGTTTCCTGCATCGCACCAGTGTGAACCAAGCCTTGCACTGATATACATGAACTAGCTTAACTCCTTTAGGATCGTAATAGGCAAATATGTGAAGATAGGGTGGATGCCTTAACACTCAGCCGTCGGATATATTTGTCACTGTCCTTTTCTGGGGTGCACTTCATTGATGCTACTAAAGCTGTGACCAAGCTATTACCTACTGCTCACAGTCAACTATCAATAATTGGAAGCTGGTAGGAGAGGCTCCCAATGACATCAGCACTATGCTACATGTATAGCCGGTCACAGTGCCTTATGATCATTAGCCATTCCTACCTACCTTAGGCATCATGGCCCATTTAAAGTGCCGGCGCCCATCCGTGCAATGGAGTTAATTAAAAAGTGGTGGAAAAAACATTTTGTTTCAGTAACCAATAGCACAAACCAATTAGGCAACTTAAATTGCACCCCACAAATGTTTAGGGGAGTAGAATAATGATGAATTAATAATGTTCTGCTACTTTGTCTGGAGTATGTTTTACCCAGTGACCAAGTGTTGCTGCCTCTGCTGTTGCAGTGCATGTTGGTGACCAGATTGTGCTTTCTGGCAGGGGTGCTGGATAACGAAACTAGCTGCACAGAATTTTTTTATAAACATCCTGGTAGTCAAGGGGTAAAGTAAGCTCATGACTGCTGCAGCATCGGTGAGCTTGGTATTGATTTTTTCAGACAGCGCATTTGGCATTTAAGTAAAAGTGATCCAAGTGACTGTAGAGCCACCCAGTCACTTGTCATTCCTTGGCTACTGTAGCCTGGAAAGCAGCTAATCAAGCCTGATCTGTGCTTGACTAGCTGCAGTGGAAGGCATAAGAATTATAATAGACCCCTGATGTGTCCCTAAAGAGGACCTGTCACTTGTCCATGCTATTACCTAGGGGGGTTTCCTAGCCCCTTAAAGTTAAATGGAAAAAAGTGTTAGAAAATATTAAAATAAGGAAAAATGTAAAAAAAAAAATAATTGAAAAGCACCCTTGACATCCTCATACACACCCAAATGCATTGCAAATGCTGCAGTCATAGTACTTGAACTGAAGCCTAACTTCAGGCTTCCTTTCATTTTAAAAAGTTTGTTTGGACCAAGCTGGTCCAAAGTAACTGTTTCCTTTGCTAACACATTCACCTGCTGTCAGCATCATATATAATGTATGTAGCATAAGTTCTGGCAGTGGGATGGGGATGTCCAGTCCAGTTCCTGGAACAAAATTGAGTCAGGCTCAGTGTTGCTCAGCCATTCGCCGGAAGCTTTGTATTTTTATGAATGATTACAATGCTACCTCTGAGTGGCTGAGATTGGGACAAGGTAGTTAATGCATAAACATTTTAATAGCTGCAATTTGTTTTATATTATTTTTGCTTTGTATGTCTTTTATTAAGTTGCCTTATTTATTGAAAACATTTTGTTTGCTTTTGTTGCTCTTTCTTGTTACCTCCTGTAGTTGATCCAACTCCAGACACTGCTTTACTGGATCAGAGCCAGATCAGAACCCAGGTTCTGCTAGCTACAGGGAGGTTACAAGCACGCATAGAGAAGAATATGACCCGACAACTGTTGGAGGTAAACTGTTAATTTTGTCTTATGGTAACATTTGTATGTTATTCCACATATATTACATTTATGGTTTCACATAAGCTACCCTCTTCTACAAGCCCATTTCTAAGTAAAATGTACCTAATTCAACGGTAAGGCCTCATGCACACGGGGCGTTAGAAAAACGAGCCGCAAAGCCAGTTCTGGCGCAGGGAAAAAGCGGCTGTAAACCGTGCTTTTAGTAGCTTCTTGCATTGGCGTTAATGCACTTTTGGCCATGCTAGCTTTCAGCAGCTTTTCTCTGCCTCTATTCAAAATCAGTGGTTCCCTATGGGACCCCATTGATTTGAATAGAAGTTGCACCATGATGAGCCCACCAGATCAGGAAAGGGGGGGGGCGAGCAAGTTCCCCCCCTCCTGGACCATACCAGGCCACATGCCCTCAACATGGGGGGGTGGGTGCTTTGGGGCTGGGGGGGTCCTGTGCCCACCCCCCCCCAAAGCACCTTGTCCCCATGTTGATTACAAGGGCCTCTTCCCGACAACCCTGGCCGGTGGTTTTTGGAGTCTGCGGACGGGGGACTTATCGGAATCTGGAAGCCCCCATTAACAAGGGGGCCCCCAGATCCTGGCCCCCCACCCTAGGTGAATGCATATAGGGTATATTGTACCCCTACCCATTCAACCAAAAAAAGTGTCAAGAAATGAAAACACTACACAGGTTTTTAAAGTTATTTATTAATCCGGCTCCGGCGTCTCTTCCGATTTCTTCTCCAGCTCTTCTCCCTCCTCCGGCGATTTTTTTTTTTTTTTTCTCTGTCGGTTCTTCTCCCCTCTCCGGTTCTTCTCCTTTCTGTGCTGTCTTCTCCCTCTTCTGCCAGGTCTTCTCTCTCTGCTGTCTTCTCCCTCTTCTGCCGGGTCTTCTCTCTCCGCTGTCTTCTCACTGTTCTTTCTCTGATGTTGCCTCGACGCGCTTTCCCGGTGTAAAGTTGGGCCCGCCGTGTGCGAATACTTGTAAAGCCATGGAGCGGGGCCACCCAGTGACATAATTCGGAGGCCCGTCCACTTGTGACGTCACCATCCGTTGCATGATGGGGCGGTGACATCACAAGGGGGCGGGGTCTCTGACAATCAGAGGTTAACTTACATCACACTGCAGAGCCCTGATATCCAGTGAGGGCACTGGGCACTGCTGACATCTCCCTCCTCACCCACCACGTGTGCCTGGCTCTCAGTACTTTGTGTATCTGCAGCGAGTGGTCAGAGGAGCATGAAGATGCCGGGAGGAGGGGGGAGACCGGAGAAGACAGCGGCGGTGTGCTTAGGACTGGACACAGGTGAGCTGTGTCATTGCTGCTCATCAGTGGCTCTGTACAGCATTGTCTATGGGAGCTGTATCGTGTGTGCTGGGGCAGACTGAATGTGTATTAGGACAGACCTGAAGTGTGGATATGGGATGGACACTTCAAGTTACTGCTATGTCATCTATTAGCTATGTGGGCATGAAGAGTTATGTACAACTTGGGGGCCCTCCCACCACACCATTTACTTGCCACAGTGATGAAAAAAAATGTGCAAGCTCCAGATCATGTTAAGAGTTTCTGCAGGGCTAAGGACTCTCTACTTACCCCCACATGAAGAAAAGGTTTGTATAAGCACAGTGGGAGAGTCATGGCCGTACAGTCTCTGACCACCACCTGTATTATGTCTGCACAGACTCTGACCATCTCCGGTATCATGTCCACATAGTCTCTGACCATCTCCTGTATCATGTCCGCACAGTCTCTGACCACCTCCTGTATAATGACTGCACAGTCTCTGACCATCTCCTGTATCATGGCCACACAGTCTCTGACCATCTCCTGTACCATGGCTGCACAGTCTCTTTTTTTTTATACATTATTTGTTTTGGAAATTCCCTGCGAGAGAACAATTATCACACATTGTGGTGTTTTTTTGTTAGAATAGCATACAGGTTATATTATTTTGTTACATCTATTCTATATTTATTTGTTTAATGCATGTGGATTTTAGAGGTGTCCCCGTAAACTGGCACTGTACAATAAAAGAAGTGCATAGTGCATACAGTATCTCACAAACGTGAGTACACCCCTCACATTTATATAAATATTTTATTATATCTTTTAATGTAACAACACTGAAGAATCACACTTTGCTACAATGTAAAGTAGTGCGTGTACAGCTTGTATAACTGTGTAAATATGCTGTCCCCTCAAAATAACTCAACACACAGCCATTAATGACAAAACAAGTGAGTACACCCCTAAGACCCCTTTCACTATGGGTCATTTTTCAGGCGCTGCAGTGCTAAAAATAGCACCTGTACAGCGCCAGAACCCCCGCCCCCACCCAACCCCCCCACATTCTCCCCAGTGTGAAAGCCTGAGTGCTTTCACACTGGGGCGGTGCACTTGCAGGACAAAAAAAGGGATTTTATTAAAACTTAGCGTAAAATCCTTTTCTCGAGTTCACTGACAGACGCAGCTTCTCCATTACGTGTGGGGTTTTATGCTGGTCTCACTAGGAGTTAACTAGGCAGGGAAAAGAAACAGCTGGCCCCTCCCATGGGGGCCGTCCTCTCTTCCCACATAAAACCCCCTCATAGCATAGCTCTTCAGTTCGTACACAAGCCGTACAAGAACAGAGCACAGAGGGGTGGGTGCTGCGTCTGTCAGTGAACTCGGAGAAAAGGATTTTACGGTAAGTTTTAACAAAATCCCTTTTTCTCCTATCGTTCACTGACAGACGCAGCTTCTCCATTAAGTGTGGGGACGTCCCCAAGCTGTGTCAAAAAGAGGGGTGGGTAAACGCTAACAGTACCCAGCTGAACCTCTAAGGAGGCGCCAGACGCGCCTACACTGCCGCCTGCAAAACTTTGCAGCCCAAAGCAGCATCCGAAGATGCAAACACATCAACTTTACAAAACTTTGTGAAAGTGTGAACCGAGGCCCAAGTGGCCGTCTTGCACACCTGTGACACCGAAGCCTGGTGTCTGAAAGCCCAGGAAGTGCTAACAGCCCGGGTAGAATGAGCCATGACCGGAAAAGGGGGAACCTTGCCCCAAACAGAATACGCATGGGTCACGGTTTTTCGAATCCAACGAGAAATCGTAGCCGACGAGGCCGCCAGTCCTTTGCGCGGACCCTCTGGCAGCACAAACAAAGCATCAGCTTTTCGAAAAAAAAAAAAAGCAGTAGCAGCCAAGTACCCTCGTAAGGCCCTCACTACGTCCAAAGCATGCAACTCAAACTCCTTTGGGTGCGATGGATGAGGGCACAATGAAGGAAGAACAATATCTTCAAAATGTGAAAGGAAGAGAACACCTTCGGAAGAAAATTGAATTAAAAACGTTCACAAACAGGACCGCAATTCCCCTGAAGGGAAGCCAGGTCAACTCCTTGCAAACTAGGCATTGAAACTGAAGAGCTATGCTATGAGGGGGTTTTATGTGGGAAGAGAGGACGGCCCCATGGGAGGGGCCAGCTGTTTCTTTTCCCTGCCTAGTTAACTCCTAGTGAGACCAGCATAAAACCCCACACGTAATGGAGAAGCTGCGTCTGTCAGTAAACGATAGGAGAAAAAAAAGTCCTGCAAGCGGCTGTTCACTTGGAAGTGTCGAGCGGCAGCGCTTTTAACCCCTTGGTAAACGCTTCTTGGGGGTTAAAAGCACCCCGCTCCCGCCTGCATAGCGGTAAAAGCGCCGCTAATTAGCGGTGCTTTACCTCTACTGCCCCAGTGTTTAACAGGATAAGTTCCACTCAGAACAGGCCTCGCCATGGTCGACCAAAGAAGTTGAGTGCACATGCTCAGCATCATATCCAGAGATTGTCTTTGGGAAATAGACGTATGAGTGCTGCCAGCATTGCTGCAGAGGTTGAAGGGGTGGAAGTCAGCCTGTCAGTGCTCAGACCATACGCTGCACACTGCATCAAATTGGTCTGCATGGCTGTCGTCCAGAGAAGGAAGCCTCTTCTAAGGGACTTGACCCCTGCACATGACCTATGAAAATTGCAGCAAAATTGCACACGTTTTCAGCAGCCATTGTGGGCTCCTTTTTTTCTCTTTCGTTCATTAACAGATGCAGCCTCTTATTCTTGACATGTGGGGTTTATGCACCTTTCACTAGGAGTGGACTAGGCAGAACGTAGTTCAGCTAAAAGCAGATAGAAACCCCTCCCAGGGGGCTGTCCTCACTCAGCATAACCCCTCCTGCCCTGCTCAGCAAGCCAGTTTTTTCTGCCTAGTGCAAGGAGTAGGACCTGGCTCCCTGCTGGGATCTGCGGTTCCCCATTCTTGTTTTCTTTCTTTCAAGATTTCTGAGGAAGAATGCAATCAAGTAGCCGGCTGGGTGACAGGCTGGATATCCTAGATCCAGGTAGTCTCCCCAGCGCGGCTAACGGACGCAAACCGACCTTCAGCTGCGGTGTGGCCGGCGGGTTAAACGTCCCGCCAGCGCACTTAGGACTGGGTCCTCGAGCTCGCGTCACGGGTATCGCATGGCTGGCAGCTCCCCCGAATCGATGGGGTGGCAGGTCTGTCTCGGGTGGCAACCCGCTACGCCCGTCTGGATGGGTAAGTACGCCCCCCGCTCCCCCCCGGGGTGCGGGGAAGGCAGGCTGGTTCCCCCTTTTCGCCCCCCACGCTGCATGCTGCTCTTTCCCCCTCACACCCGGGGACATGGGGGCCCTTATTGGCGCCCCTTACCTTTTGGCAGAGTCGGCCGCATGGTCGGTAGCTGCGGCCGGTGCCATTTTGCGCTGGTCCGGCAGCCATTTTCTCGTAGCCAGCCGCATGTTTGGCCTCTATTGCAGATTGCGGCCGCCATTTTGTTGTGGCCGGCCGCGTGTTTTGGCCTCTAGTGTGCATGGCAGCCATCTTGCGGTGGCCCATACATTTCAGTACAGCCTGTACTGTGTGTGGGGGCAGTTCCCTGGCCTTCTGGCGCTGGTTTACCCCCCCGCACAGTGGTCGATACTGATCACTGCCCTGTCCCTGCATGACATGTGGGGAAGGTTTGGTGTGCACAGGCCTGCCTCGACAGTGGCGCATGCAGGAAAAAGGCAGCATATGCAGCGGCAGAGTGGCAGGTGGTAAGTCCCCCTGGGGTTACCTAACTGTGGGAGTCCTGCGCAGTCCTGGGGGGGTGCCTGGTCTCAGGTACTACAGGTCCCAGTTTGTGGGCCATGTTACCAGGGCGGGTCGCATTGGGAGCCGATGCAGGTGCCGCCCCACTTGACCTGTCCGTGGCGCTTAGGGACTGCGAGGCGGTCCTGGGTTTCCCGGGCAGGGACTTGGGGTCGGGGGCCCCCCTTGGGATGTCGATGGTGTGTCCCGGTGTTCCCCGAATTGTATGGAGGGGTATGCCGCGGCTACTGCGGCGCATGGGAAGGCACCAGACAGCGCCTTGATCGTCAGCGGATGACCGGTGGCAGTTGTCCTGTACTCTCTGACATGTTACTTCTTATAGGGGGTAGCCTGGCCCGTGTCCTAGGCGGGCTGGCACCGGTCCGCCCGGCAGTGGCCCCCTTCTTCTGTTGTCGGGGGCCACGAGTTCCGGTTTGGGGGATTTACGGCTGGTCCCTTGCAGGGAGGGGCTGTCCCTGTCGGGCCGCTTAGCCCGGCCGTGTGGCTGTGGGTCCCCCAGGTGTTCTACTTGGGGGCAACTGCGGGCACTGGGAATGGTCTCAGCCCCCCTTTTTTTTCTGTTCTGCCTGTTCGTGGTGACCACGATCTTGGGGGTTCAGCTGGGCAGGTAGGGTTAAGCTCATCTACCTTCCACAGTTGATTCCGTGGGTTTGATTCCCAGGTGCCACCTGTTGCCAAGTTTGCACTGTATGTTGAAATCTATGCAAACGCTGATTACCGTCCTTTAGTGGCACGCCGTCCTTCGGCCCGGCTGACAGGAGCCTGCTGCCAGATCTGGGTTTTTCTAGCAGGGTCAGCTTTCGCCCGGTATTGGTTCCACTAGGGTGTTGTAAACGCTCTCGGAACGGGCTAAGCTTTCACACCGCAAAGCTGCTTATGCGCTTCCTCCTGGGGTCCGCGTAAGGGGATGGCGGCCTCGTCGGCCACTATTTCCCGTTGGATACGACAGACGGTGACCCGTGCGTATGCTGTTCGGGGCCAGGAGCCCCCCCATTCCGGTCACTGCTCATTCTACCAGGGTGATTAGTACTCCTGGGCTTTCTGACATCAGGCGTCGGTTTCTCAGGTGTGCAAGGCGGCCCCTTGGGCCTCGGTGCACACTTTGTCAAAATTTTACAGAGTTGTTGTTGCAGCGTCCGCGGATGCTGCTTTTGGCCGCAAAGTTTTGCAGGCGGTGGGGTGAGGTGCGTCTGGCACCTCCCGGAGAACTCTTCCGTTGGGTACTGTTGTTGTTGTTGCCCACCCATCGTTGTGACACTGCTTTGGAACATCCCCACATGTCAAGAATAAGAGGCTGCGTCTGTCAATGAACGAAAGAGAAAATAGGATTTTTTGACTTACCGTAAAATCCTTTTCTCTGAGTTCATTGAAAGACGCAGCACCCACCCCTCTTTGTTTGAGTTTGTACTGCTTGTTACGAACTGGCTTGCTGAGCAGGGCAGGAGGGGTTATGCTGAGTGAGGACAGCCCCCTGGGAGGGGCTGTATCTGCTTTTAGCTGAACTACGTTCTGCCTAGTCCACTCCTAGTGAAAGGTGCATAAACCCCACATGCCACATGGCTGCGTCTGTCAATGAACTCAGAGAAAAGGATTTTACGGTAAGTCAAAAAATCCTATTTTTTCTATCTGCACAATGTAGATAACCCTATTTTCTCTTCCGTTCACTGACAGACACAGCCTTCTTATGACACATGGGGTTATGCTCATCCTACTAGGAGTAGACTAGGCAAAAAAAACAAAAGCGTAGGTTGGCCCCTCCCAGGGGGCCGTCCTCACCTCAGCATATAATCCCCCTGCTCTGCATAGCACATCAGTTTTCTTTTGCCTAGTGCAAGGAGTAGACCTGGTTCCCTTTGGGAGCTGCGGTCTCCTGAAGATTCATCTGATGAAGACTGCTATCAAGAAGCTGGCTGGTGGTATAGAGGATATCTAGAATCCAAATCTTTCCCCAGTCCAGCCGACACTGTACGTACGCCCTTCGGGGTGCCCACCGCATAGCGCCCGTTTCGTGCGGGCGGCCAGTGGTTAAAACCCACTAGAGCCCAGTGACTAGATACGCCTGTCCAAGGGCCTGGCCAGCAGCATGCCTCCCCCAGGGGATGATAAGTCTGCTCCGGTGGCTACCGCTGCGCCCGTCGAGGATTGGTGAGTGGACCCCTCTGCCGCCTTAGGGCGTGGAGAGTGGGCATCTGGGCAGCTTTTGGTGGTAAGCCGACCGGTGGGGGCTCAGTAGAGGGACATTTTTGGGGTAATACCCTTGTGAGGTTAAGCCTCTGTTCCTCCCACTCCCCCCAGCCGCAGTACGGCACTGTTGCACTGACCGTTCGACTCTGCACCGACCGTTCGGAGCGCTGTGTTCGGCGGGGCACCGCCATTGAGGTTAGAGTTGAGGTGGTTAGTTGGTCCCCCTGGGCCTTCCTAATGGGTGTGGCGATGGTCGTGGGTCCTTCCCGGTCGATATGAACGACAAATCTACGGAGTCGTGAGGCTAGCCTTCTCGTTGACGGGTTTGTGATGACGTGCGGTCCTCGGACGACGACACACAGTCGGTGCGACATATCGTTTTTGACCTTCCGTGAAGGACGAAAATTCGTGAAGGACATAGGTCCGACGTGAAGGAACTCGATGGTGGCCTCCGGCGGTCTGGCGTCCAACTCTTGGCGTACCAAAGTGTTTGTTTACCTGCGACGGTAATGTGGCGCGCCAGCCGGTGCTTGCTCGCCACGAGATTGGAGTTACCGCCACGGGGCGGCTTGTGTCGCGAGGCTTGCCAGCCACGTCTCAGCTTGCCAGTCACGTTGTCACGGCATGACGCCGACCCCCCTCACCCTCCTT
>BLSH010122549.1:582980-593446 GCA_018402905.1 Glandirana rugosa | reverse complement strand
AGACACAGCACCCACCCCTCTGCGTTGGTTTTGTACAGCTTGTTACGAACTGATGTGCTATGCAGAGCAGGGGGATTATATGCTGAGGTGAGGACGGCCCCCTGGGAGGGGCCAACCTACGCTTTTGTTTGTTTTTGCCTAGTCTACTCCTAGTAGGATGAGCATAACCCCATGTGTCATAAGAAGGCTGTGTCTGTCAGTGAACTCAGAGAAAAGGATTTTACGGTAAGTTATACAAAAAAATCCCTTTTTTGGTTGATATATCAGTGTATCCCTATTGAAATCTCTTCCCTATTGAATTAAAAAAGGGCTTTATATATCATAGGTAACTGCGGGACAAGTTTCCTGACTACACAAGGCATCTTTGCTTGGGTGGGGGATGTGATAGATCGCTTGAGTGCTTCCATCAGTATACCGCTTCCTAAGCTCTGGAACACGAGACCAATTAATCTGGCTATAGTTACCCTAAGAAATAGGCAACACCAGTTTTGGAGTAAACCAGAATAAAAACTGTTTATGTGAAATCTCACAGAGAATTTATACTACACAGGGGGCATCCGCCCCCCAGCATATTTCCCTAACAATACAAACTGTACACAGGAATATAATTACAACAACCGGCATATACTATAAACATTACATTAATTAGCCACCAGGGTGACTCAGTGCTCATCCAGACTATTCAGAGATCTCATTCCAGGTGAGACTTGCCATCACCGGGCTCACAAGGTACAATACACATTACCATAAGTATATACACAAAACACCTTCAGACAATAGCAGGAGACCCCAGTATCAGACTGTCAGGCTCCTACCTACAATAGTCTAGGAGGCAAACCTCATAAATGTTCCATCATTCTGATACAGTGGAATTAATTTATCATAGATTTCTTGAGGGATAATGTTGATAAATATTGCTGTCCCATTTTGAATCCAAACCACATTCTTAGCGTCCATTAAATAGTTGTCCATTATTTGCTCTGTCACTCTGTGCCCCTAATAGACACAGGATGACTTACACATAATAGGGGCATGGGGAGCTGAAACAAAGGTTTCCCTTAACAAACCAAGTCCCCTCCAAAAGCCTCTGTCCCAGGTGAGTCTATGACAGGGGATATGTAATCTTAGTGCATAGTATGTCAATGTGGATGTCTTTAGTAAGTATGTTATATCGTACTCTGGATCCAGGGCAATACTCCTGTTGAATATATACTTCAAAGTCACAGAGCCAGCATGCTACAAATCTTCACTAAAGTCATCCTCCATTTCTATATTGTGGACCAAATTTTTCACCAGCCTTCAAAGGGGAGATGGACATCCAAGTATCAAAAGATTATGCCAACATACGGAACTGAGCACAGGCTTCTCCTCCTGTTAAGTAGAGGTCTTCTTTGAAGCGCTCACTTCAAGTGAAGTGTTAACATAAAGCTGTGTTATGTTATGCTTCAAGCGCATGCTGCTCTAAGTGCTACACATATAACCAGAAGCCTAGGCCTAGTTCAGTCACATGATCTCTGCTGAAGGGGGGATTAGCTATTTACATTGACCTTTGTGTTAGCAGAGCTCATGTGGCCAAGTTTGTAGGTTTTTACATGTGAGCAGCACTGCTGGGAATCTGAAACAGCATTTTCTCCTGGTAAGAGTAGTATTCCAGACCATTACGGTATTTATTTTTCATCTATTCCAGCAAGGCCGTTGATGGGCTTTAAATAAACCTGTGGTGAAATCTTGCTTTTTTTTAAGCTGTGATCTGTAGATCTAGTATTGCCCTTACAGAGTAAAAATAATAACTATCAACCCCCTGCATAGCATAACAAGGCTGTCCTATTGATGGATCACTCAAGCCTTAGACATAACAGTGAGATGATGGAGGCCATTATTTTCTCCACAATTGGGATGTAGAGCTGTTTGGGAGGGGCGGGGGGACCCTCCAGCATGAACTAATACCTTATGCTGTTAACTGCCAGATACAGCTCTTATTTTATTCTATCAGGTGTCACCAAATGTTTATTTAGGTTAGCATTTAATGTATAACTAAAGGATTTTTTTGTTTTGGATACAATGAAGATGGTTTAGAACACCTGTCATGATTTCATTGCTGTCTGTGCCCCTGTTAGGGAGACTCATCCTCATATATGTCTTCAAAAGTAAATGTAAAAGAATCCCCAAATTTTGGGTTGTGCTCAGAAAAGTAGTAGAGGGGAATTTTTCCGATTGGGCTACTAGTTCTGGTGACCTGGGGGTCCCCAAGGAATTCCCTTAATTTGCAGAGCTTCTCTAACTTCCTGTTGTGTCTATGGGACAGGAAGGGAAGAGAAATCTCCACAATAGGACACAGATGGCAAAAATAGACTGACAGGGGTTATAACCCTCCCTTGCTCTATCCCTAAAATGTTTTGCCTATAGTTCTACTTTAAAGGGTAATTTCACTTTTTTGAGGAAAAAAAATAGCAAATAAAGAAAAAAATAATATAGCATCTACAATTGTGATTTAAAGTCATATTGTAATTGAATGTTATTAAAAAATACCTTTCCTTTTCAATCAGTAGCCGCTGTAATTTTATATAAATGCCATGCAATATGGCAACCTGGAGCTGTACTGACCACTCCCCAGAAATATAATTTCCTGCTTGTGTGATTTGCTCACCAATTTTCCCAGAAGTCTGCCTAATATACAAGTCAGATTTCAGGCATTCCCTGCAACAAAAATATCATTTTTGGTGAGATTCTTCCAATAGGAACACGTCTTAAGGGATGCAGGCCCAGCAGATTTCCTCATTAGTGCTCCGCTGCTGCCACAGCTGACTGATAATTATGAAACCACTCCCATTAGCCCACTTAGCAGAGAGGCACAGAGGAACAAACAGGGATTTCTTCAGAATAACAAAAGGTAGGAATCTGCAACAAAGTTTGTTATAGTCCTTGCAATGTACATAGATCACCCAGAGGGGAATGTTTTTTGTTTTTTTTTTTAACAAAAGTGGAGTTACGTTTTAAGTATCGGTCCACCAGATTTTTTTTTTTCCAGAATAAAAGCCTATAGCCCATTATATTTTTTCTTATTGATAATGATTTCATTATTACACTTGACCAATATTTTTTCTTTCATTATTTTTTCTTTAAGAGAGTGCGGGGAAGGTGTGGTTTTTCTCACGGAGAGCAATGTCGTATGACTTCAAAGTAAGTGTTATCAAATTAGTAATAAAATAGATTTTTGTAAGCATATTTAGTTGATGTGGAGAGAAATGATTTGCTGTGTATCTACATCACAACTACCGCAGCCCTTTTGACTCTGAACTCTTTCATTGCAGTTTTCTGCCAAACAATGTGTCTGCTACAGATTTATACTCCCAAAAGGCATTCTGTGGAGTATATTCTCAAGATGGTTCAATCTTTATGTCTGCCTGCCAGGGTATAGTGTTTCTTCCATTTTGCTATACTGTGTACAGTTTTTTTTAGGCATTTCAAATCAATTTGACCTGTTGAAACTCTCATACTTTCCTGTTTTATGTGTTTTCCTATGCTCTTCTTTTACTTGCAGAATTAGATGTAACAATTAAGCAGATATGTGCCTGTATGAAGTTTTTATCATTTCTGTGCACGTAATATGTTCTCATAATGTAATGGGAAGTATCTGTGTCATAATTAGCAGCCAGATTGTACTTCTCATCTACTGGGCTTGTAAGAAAATCTGAATAAATGCTGTAGGCAGCACCTCACCCTTTCCTGTAAACTTGAGTAATTAGACAAAAGTGTCTGCATGGCTACCCAATAGCATTAGGGTTGCTGTTACTGCAAGGGACATGCTAAAATAATCCTAGAGACGTTAACTGATTAGATGTTTGCAGAACAATGGTGGCATTACTTATCCATGTAGCTTCTCTTTAGAAAATACAAATCAACTGGAAACCAGTAACAAGTGCTTGAAGACTAATTACTTTTGCATAAAGCACACTTCCCATCCCTAGTGTGTAGCAAGGGAAAATAGTTAAATCATGTTTCTTTTTATTTCATCTCATTTGCAAATTCAGATTCCACACAAACAACTTACAAGTTTCCTCTTCGAGTGCAGTTCTTACACGAACAATGAGGGTATAAACAAGGGAACATACAGTATATAGCTGTGTCTAAATTGGGTGCAGCAGTACACAAGTTCCAGACTCTCCCAGGGCATCTGAAGACCTGTCTTGTTCATACCAGATGCTAACTTCTGACCCAGTCCTGCCTACCCTAACCTTTGTTAGGGTAGGCAGTTACCTTTTCCGTTACCTTAAAGAAGACTGGAACGTCTAATAAATATACTGAGAAAAGCATAGGTGGAGCAACTTAAGTGTTTGACTGTCAGTGGTTTAAATAAATTGATTTAGGTGTAGACCCCCCCTCGCCAATTTGTGAGTGAAAGAACACCTCTAGAGTAAAATAATTTATGAGAGAATTAGTCAATTAAAGCTATGTTCCAGAAATTGCTATTTTGCATAGCTACATTGATCTAGTTGGACCATTGTAAGTATGCATGTAGCATAAACAAAATAATTGTCTTGCGATGTCAAAGTGCTGATACATTAATAATACAATCCATTAGCATAGGGATATTGCATAAAAATCATCATGTGAAAATAATTTCATCAAAAAGTGTCCGAAGATGATATTCCAATAAAGTGCACGGTGCAAAATCAGTCCAGATAAAAAGTGAACAGTGCAAGTGTATATCGGCCCAATCTTCTTATGTAACCATATGCCGCTCCTCACCCAACTCACAAACTGCTTACTAACAGGTAAGATCTCAGATATGGAGGCCTGGCTGCACTTTTTAGGAGAGGTCCCTGCTGGAATGGATGGATGGTACATTTCAGGACACAGACTAAGGGCTCCCAGAACCACTCTGCATAAAAAGCTCAGGGGAATATAGAGAGAAGGAAGAAACCCATAGTGTTGTAGTATAAAATGCTGTAGCTCAACCCAACATGTTTCGTCCAATGAGACCTCATCCAGGGGTGTAGGAGTACATCTCAATGGAGGAAACATGTCTGGCTGAGCTACAGCAATGACAGAATCATACCTGCTAGGGTGATGACTGCTGATTTATCTATTTGCCTGATTTTATCTGCCTTGTGTAAGTAGTGGTATTCTTCTTTAATAAACTGGTGACATTTTATACTACTACACTATGAGTTCCTTCTTTATCTCTATATTCCCCTGAGCTTCTTCTGCGGAATGTTCTGGGAGCCCTTATTCTGTGTCCTGAAGTGTGCCATCCATCCCAGCAGGGATCTCTCCTAAAAAGTGCAGCCAGACCTCCATATCTGAGGTCTTACCTGTTGGTAAGCATTTTGTTAGTTGGGGGTGCGCACCTGGGTGTAGAGCAGCATATGGTTACATAAGAAGATTGGGGCGATATACACTTTTACCTCAAGAATTTTCTTGCACTGTTCACTTTTTATTTGGACTGACTTTGCACCGTGCACTTTATTGAATTATCATCTTTGGACACGGTTTGATGAATTGATTAACATGATGATTTTTATGCAATGTCCCTATGCTAAGGTGTTGTATTGTTAATGCATTAGCAGGTTGTTTGACAGTGCAACACAATTATTTTGTTTATTGCTTTTTATCTGTATGTGGGAGTTTAGTGAGTGCTGCTGTCACAATCTTAAGTTGATGTTAATTGGTTTCATATGATTGTTAGTTTTTTAAACGTAATCAATACTTCTTCTCCTATGCATGTACCATACCTGGTTGAACCCATAGACGCTGGAAATCACTGTAGTAGGCACCACTGCAAAGCATTCTCTGATTGGAAGAGGTGGAGATCGTGGCATCATTGCCTCTCCTCTTCACTTCATCCAGTCAGAGAACGCGTTGCATTAATTAAACATGAAAACTGTTCTCTCACAGTGTGCGCCATCTCCTGTGTTCACTAAGCAGCAGGGCAGCTGCTCAGCACAGGAGCAGCAACCACTGCATTAGTGGCGCACAGCTTCCATGCGGAATCGCCAGATATAGCACATTCATAGTTACATTGGTCTAAGATGGACCAATGTAACTATGCAAAAATAGCCATACCTGTAATTCAGCTTTCAGTTTCTCTGCAACACCTTCAAATTACTTATGTTTTCCTTCTCTTTTATCAGTTTCCTATCTTTCCCCATGTAGCATAAACTTTCTTGATTTGTCTTAGATCAAAATATTCGCCTCTATGACTGCCGGTATGGCGCCTTCAAGAAGTTCCGGACTGTGAGGGCCCGAGATGTTGGATGGAGCGTGCTTGATGTGGCTTTTACTCCAGATGGAGGACACTTCTTGTACTCTAGCTGGTCTGACTACAGTCAGTATACACACTGTTTGCTTCTATCTATGCTTAGAAATATGCGTCAGCAGGGCTAATAATTTTGTATGGAGGACATATACATTGAAATTTCATATCATAGTCTAGCGAGAGTAAATAGGGTAACACCATCCTTCATCAGTGTTGTTGCTGAAAACATTTTGCAAAAAAGAGTGAAAGAATAAACCAAAACTTTCATATTGTAATATTTTGCAAATTTTTTTTTGGACTAACAGTTTGTGTTTTTTGGAAGGTAGCCACATCCTGAGTAGAAAAGTCTGTCTAAAGCCGGCATGCGGTAGAGAAGGACCCCTGCTCTCTGTGAGAAAGAAATCATCTCTCTGCAATGGTCTGACACTGCCCCTAACTGAGTCTGACATAAAGTTCTGCAATCAACAAAGCTCATGCCCTTCCTTATTGGAGAGCTCTATCTCTGACTTAGTAGGGGGTGTGCCAGTCCTATCCATAGAGACCACTATTTCCACACAAAGAACAAGGGTCCTTCTGTACAGCATGCTGACAATGGACAGACCTTTCTACTCAGGCTTTATTCTAATAAAAACAAACTGTAAAGATCACCAGATACATTACAATCTGACTATATAATCTTTAGATCTAACAGCAACTATGTAGTGCAGGGGCCTGTCTGGTTACAGATTGAAAGAATAGTTTAGGTAGGTCCTCATATTACATAGAATTGGTAAATCTAAGGTTGATTGTACAAAGATTTTACTGTAACATGTATGATAAGCTTAAGATTTTGCACATAATGCAACTGGAACGTATTTAGCGAATTTAAAGCAGGAATTAAAGACGTAGATACTTAACTCCACTGAAACAATCTGACATGCACAAGGTCCCTTGCCAGTGTCAGCATCTTCTCCAGGGCTTCTTCCAAGTGCTAGGCCTTCCGTTAGAGCTGCACAATTAATCGTATTAAGATCGCGATCTCGATCTACCCCCCCCCCCCTGCGATCTCCATCGGGCATTACCGCGATTTTCAGTGCAGTTAAAGGGGTCTGACTTGGGGGGCGAATCAGCGCAATTTGACAGTAATAAAAGTGCCTGAAGTCTTTTGAAGTCAGAGCAGCTTGAGTCTCAGGGGAGGCAGCCAAGTCTGGGCAGACAGCCAACTTCTGAGTCATCATTGATAAGAGTTACAAAGTAATTTTACTTCAAAGACATTGAACTCTGAGTGAACTCCCCTTCTATAGTTGTTTGGTTTAACCATTTGAAGACTAAATCTTTCCTCACACTTGCTGTTTACAAATAAAAATCCATTATTTTGTGCTAGAAAATGACTTGGAACCCCCAAACATTATATATTTTTTTTTAGCAGAGACCCTAGAGAATAAGATGGCGGTTGTTGCAATATTTTATGTCACACACTGTTTGCGCAGCAGACTTTTAAACGGAAAAATTTGGAAAAAATTTGGAAAAATTACCCCTTTCAAAAACCTAAACAGTGCTGTTAGCCCATTTTTTTTTTGTATATTTAATATATTACGCCGCGAGAATCGTGAGAGAATCGTGATCTTTATTCTAAGCAAAAAAATCGTGATTCTCATTTTGGCCAGAATCGTGCAGCTCTACCTTCCATAGTCTTGATTGGTTGACGTGGAATGATGTAAACTCCCACATATGCGTTCATTCATTCCACCAAACAAATACCATGCAGAGAATGTTCCCTGAGGTTTTCACTTTCACAGCTCAGTGTACATTGTAAAAAAGACTTTGAAAAGGTAGGTAAGTTTTATTTTGTTGAAGAAGAGACATAACAATTTGTTGCTTTTACACTTTAGTTAGTAAGTTAGTAAAATATATGTTCCGCGCAAACGGATATTATATTATATATTGTTCTGAGAGCTGCTGCCGCCACCAGACTCCCCCGAAAGGGTAGTAGGTTAATATAGTGGTATTGAGGTGGTATTGGCGCTGCTCTGTTTTTAAATATTCCAATCGGTGTGAAAAAAACTATTTTTGTGTAAAATTTCCAGCGTGCAGGTGAATATGGTAAATTTCACCTCACCCTTGATGTGGACACAATATCAGTATTTTTGACGTTATAAATTTTAAAGACACCTTATACACTTCGGTAAAATTATGTGCAAAGCCGCAATTGCTTAAGAAAGTGCTGCGTGCAAATGTGCTACAATCAGAGAACCTATGTATAGGACATGACATGTAAGATTCAATTATTCCTAAAACATCATATGAGTACTATATGTACAGAAAGGTGCTGTGTGCAACTGTGCAACAGTTTGGCAATATTATGAGTGCTGTGTGCAAATATGCAACGATCTGGCAGTATTATATATAAAAATCTGGCAATATCATGTATAAAAAGGCATGAAATACAAACAATCCAATATGTGCAAGAAACGCAAATGTGCAAAATTGTCTAGAGTTACTATAAAGTGGTATGTGCATAAATAAAATGCTGGCCCATGTGCAGAAGAAAGTGCAAAAACAGACGTGCACCAATAATGACTGGTGTTCTACAGGTAGAATAGTCCAGGAATGTTTTCCACCAAAGGCAGTTCTTATTCAACAGGTGTAATATAAGCAGAAAAAGCTATCCCAATGACCTCTCCAATTAGTATCTTAAAATCGCTTTCTCGTAGTGACATGCGGTGTGTTATTCCATGCTGAGTGTCAGGTGCTCCCCTTCCTGTGGATAAGTGCCTGCTTGCCAGATAAGCGTTCCCCACTCAAGGGGTACACGCCTTAGTAGAATTGCACAGACTCCCCTGTGCTCTATGGGGTATGGAGATGCTCCTTTCCACCCAGAAACATGCTACATAGGTTCTCTGATTGTAGCACATTTGCACGCAGCACTTTCTTAAGCAATTGCGGCTTTGCACATAATTTTACCGAAGTGTATAAGGTGTCTTACATGAAAATTTATAACGTCAAAAACACTGATATTGTGTCCACATCAAGGGTGAGGTGAAATTTACCATATTCACCTGCACGCTGGAAAATTTACACAAAAATAGTTTTTTTCACACCAATTGTAATATTTAAAAACAGAGCAGCGCCAATACCACCTCAATACCGCTATATATGCTTTTACACTTTAGTTCCACATTAAGATGAACTTTCAGTTGGGCTTTAAAGCAAATTAGAAAAGCAGAACACTTTACCAAGCATTCAGTGACAGAGGGATGGTCATTTAATGTACCATAATTTTATTTGACTTTGCATCACCCACCTGGAAAAATAGCAGAAACTGGTTTGAGAAAGAATATCTATACTTTCCACAAATGGCAAACAGTAAATACTTGCTTGAGAAAATAAAGACTTTATTATATTAGATTACTTGGTGATGTTAAACATCATTTACTAAAGACTAAGGTTAAGATTTGTATAGATGTGTGTGTATATATAGGTTTTGAGTGTTAACAAGTGTGAAAAAGCAGCAATCTACTTTACAGTATATTGCCTATATAAACTGACAATCATAAACTGATTCATAAAAGCTATATTGAATACACACTGAAAGTAGCCAGACACAGTAATATATTGCTTAAGATTTCAAGCCCAACTGCAGCCAGATTGTTTTAAGTTTGAACAGCATGGATAAGGGTTAAAAGCACTGTCATGTTTTATTGATAACTGTGTCCGTAAATGACTGAATGCAGGGAAATATAGAGCGGATAAAATAAGTATTAAACGCGTCATTATTTTCTCCTTACGTTCACTGACAGACGCAGCTCTTCATTGACTTCATGGGGTTTTATGTTCGTCCAACTAGGAGTTAACTAGGCAGGAAAAAGATCAGCTGGCCCCTCCCCTGCATTCCTCTTTTATTACTGCGCAAATTATGAATAAAATAGGCGAGATATAAAGGGACGTAAGTCAGTAAATGCCTGTGTCAATAGTTATTTTGTACTGTCACGAAAATTGGGAATAGGTACGACAAGTTTGAATTTTGTTAGACCGACGTCAACCCGAACTTTAGAATTCGTTATATAATGACACAGACCGATGAAAGTCACACATAAGTTATATCGAAAATACTTAGTCAAATACTAACAGTCAAATATATCCGTTATATGACATTTCATCTAACGACGAAAAAGTGTGAACAATTGTGAGTTTTGGATATATATGTGTGTGTAGATATGTTTAGAAT
>BLSH010122549.1:553402-575014 GCA_018402905.1 Glandirana rugosa | reverse complement strand
ATCCTTTTTTTTTTTTTGCATTTTAATGTAAATATGAGGTCTGAGGACTTTTAGACCCTGGATCTCATATTTAAAGCGGAGTTCCACCCTAAAGTGGAACTTCCACTGGTTGGATTCCTCCCCCCCTCAGGTGTCACATTTGGCACCTTTCGGGGGGGAGGGGGAAGAGGACACCTGTCTTTAGACAGGTGTCCTTTTCCACACATCCGGGAGCTCTGGCCGGCGGACGCGGCCGCTGACGTCAGCAGCCCGGCTCCCTCCTCCCTGCTCGCTCTGCTTCTGGCCGCCTGGCCAGTAGCAGAGCGCGGCAGAGCTTGCGCATGCGCAGTAAGGTGCCCGGCGTGAAGCTGTACTGCTTACACGTCCGGGTTCCCTTACCCGCAATGGAGGCGGCTGCACCCGTCCCCCGATCCGAAGATCGGCGGCGGGTGCCGACATCGCTGGACTCCAGGACAGGTAAGTGTCCTAATATTAAAAGTCAGCAGCTACTGTATGTGTAGCTGCTGACTTTTAATTTTTTTTTTTAGCCCTCAGACCTCCGCTTTAAGAGGTCCTGTCATGCTTTTTTCTGTTACAAGGAATGTTTACATTTCTTGTAATAGGAATAAAAGTGATCATTTTTCTTTTTTAAAAAAGAACAATGTAAAAATAAAAAGTAAAAAGTAAAAAGCAAAATAAATCATTTAAAAAAAATAAAAAAGTAAAGCGCCCCGTCCCCGTGAGCTCACGTGCAGAAGCGAACGCATACGTAAGTCCCGCCCACATATGAAAACGGTGTGCAAACCACACATGTGAGGTATCGCCGCGATCGTTAGAGCGAGAGCAATAATTCTAGCACTAGACCTCCTCTGTAACGCAAAACTGCTAACATGTAGAATTTTTTATGTTCGCCAATGGAGATTTTTAGTTTGCAAAGTTTGTCGCCATTCCGCGAGCGGACACAATTTTGAAGCATGACATGTTGGGTATCATTTTACTCGGCGTAACATTATCTTTCACAATATGGAAAAAAAATGGCCTTACTTTACTGTTTTCTTATTTTTTAACTAAAAAAACTGAATTTATTTAAAAAAAATCACGCTTGGAAGACCGCTGCGCAAATATGGAGTGACATAAAATTTTGCAATGACCGCCATTTTATTCTCTAGGGTGTTTGAAAAAAAAACAATATATAATATTTGGGGGTTCTAAGTAATTTTACAGCAAAAAACACCTGTTATTAACTCATAACCACCGAACCCAAAAAACAGGCTTGGTTGGTAAGTGGTTAATTTAGACAGGAAGTCCTGCCATTATATAACCCCTCCCCACTGGGAGCACATCAGTTTTTTCGCCAGTGTCTTGAAGGTGGATGGTCACTTCTACAGATCTGTGGAGTTTCTATGCTGGTCCCACACAGGTTCTTTTTAGAATCGGGGGCAGCCTTCATACTGGATCCATTTCAAACAGCTATTAAAGCTAAGGTAACTGGTACCCGGGCCTTGCTAAGAAGACAGAAGAATATTGCGAGGTTTTGCTTGTAATGCGACCACACCTGGTGCTGGACCCTGCGTACAGGAAAGTCTGGGATTCCAAAACCAAGGTACTCCTGCAGGGTGCTGTACAGGTCCAAGGGAGAGTGGACCCTCATATTATAGGATACCCGGTCCTTGAAGGTCCTTGAGACCAAGCCCACCATGATGGGTGAAGGTTGGGCCTGCGGTCTCCTCCAGACCCTGCGGCTGGAAAACTGAGTAATCTCCAATGGGGATAATGTTGCCGAACCCAGCTGGCTTCCTGCAAACAAAGGATATGTTTTTTGTTTTAAAGTTTCTCTCCTTTTGCCTGCACTTTTCTCACCATCAGAGGGCTCTGCTAGGAAAGCCACAGTCATTCTTGGGTCTTGCTGCAGTTCCTGTGAATCTGCCACCAGGGGGAGCCTGCGCCAGTACTAATCTGCCCTTTTCACTGTGTAAGTGAATGGATGATGCTCACAGGCGTATCAAACAGTGCTGGGTAGCAGGCTAAAAGTCCTCCTGGTGGCACGTGAGTCTGGGGGTGAGCAGCTGAGTCAGTCTGGGCAGGAAGATGAGTTTGGGGAAGGCGGGCTAAGCAGTGCATGCACTGGCAGCCATTGCTTCCAAGAAGCGCACTCGGGGAATCACCGATTCTGTAGTAAGGCAAAAGGCACAAGCGTGTGAACCACACACCCTGCTAGGCTAGTCGGACCACTGTTGCCATTACTCCCCCGAGAGACCAGAAGCAACCAGGCTATCTGAGCCGCTGCGGCTGTCTGGTATTGTAGCCGATTCCTCATCTGTTTCTCCAGAGTATGTTACTAAAGATGACCTGTCGGCAGCCTTGCTGAGTTTAGGAACTAGGATTGCTGGTATGTTTGCTTCTATCACACAGGGTAGGAAGCGTGACAGGTCTCCTTCCCCTAACAGGGGATCTGGCCAATTCTTTTGCAGACTCCTCTGCTTCAGAGAGTCCTGAGTCAGAAGAATCCCCAAGGACACCTGCCTCTCAATCTCAGAGGCTGCTGATTCAGGCACTTACACGTAAGGTATGTGCAGCATTCAGGTTACCTCCTGTGAGTCCTGTGAATGTGTATTCCTCCCTCGGGTCATTAAAACACCACATGGTGCACAGGGGGTCGCTTTGCACCCTCTCCTTGAGAGAGTGATATATGCTGTCTGGGTGCACCCAGACACATGGTTCTTTCTAAAGAGTTTTCTATAGTATATTCTATGGAGGAAAGTTTTTTTGAGTACGGGGGAGTACCAGCTGTCCATGTAGAAGTCACATCCCTAAGTAAATCCCTGACCTGCCTTGTTTATAATGCCCAGGTGTTAAGGACCCTTCAGTTAACTACTTCCCTACCGGCCTATAGTAAAATGACATCCTTGTCTTTGTAGATTGATATCTCAGAGATGCCGCTGCAGGCATCAATTAAATATGATTTTCTCAGTTGTGGATAAAAGAACAGAATTCAAGAGCTGCCGATTCCCTTTACCATAAGAACAATCATAGTGGCTGCCCAGCCACTTGATCGTTCTTATAGGCAGCGAGAGGGGACTCCCCCGCGCCGCCACCATCCGGTGCCTTTACCGACTAGAAAGCATCAGATCATTTTGGGTTTTTTTTTGTTTTTTTTTTTTATCTGATGCTTTCCAGCTTGGAGGAGGGGTGTGAGGTCTTTAGACTCACATCTCTCCAAAAGGAGTACCCGTCATGCAATATTTCTATTACAAGGGATGTTTACATTCCTTGTAATAGGAATAAAAGTTTTTTTTTGTTTAAAGGAAAAGTGTAATAATAAAAAAACTAAAATAAAATGAATAATAAAAAAATTAAAGCGCCCCCGTCTCCGCGAGCTTGCACGCAGACGCGAACACATACATAAGTCGCATCCGCATATGTAAACGACGTTCAAACCACACATGTGAGGTATCGCCGCGATCATTAGAGCGAGAACAATAATTCAGCACTAGACCTCCTCTGTAACTCTTAACTGTAAAAAATGTTAAAGCGCTGCCTATGGGGATTTTTAAGTACTGAAGTTTGGCACCATTCCACGAGTGTGCGCAATTTCAAAGCGTGACATGTTAGGTATCTATTTACTCGGCGTAACATCCTCTTTCACATTATGCAAAAAAATTGGGCTAACTTTACTGTTTTGTTTTTTTTTAATGCATGAAACTGTTTTTTTCCCCAAAAAAAGCGTTTGAAAAATTACTGCGCAAATACCACGTGAGATAAAATGTTGCAATGAATGCCATTTTATTCCCTAGGGTGTCTGCTAAAAACATATATATATAATGTTTGGGGGTTCTGAGTAATTTTCTAGCAAAAAAATGATGATTTTTACATATAGCAGCGAAGTGCCAGAATTCGCCCGGAAAGGAAGTGGTTAAAAAAGCTGGAGTCCTTCTTAAAGGCTTTTTTTTCTTTGGGATGCATATGTACTTGGCTCATCCTGCTTGGGCCCTGTTGCAGTTGGACAAGGGCATGCTTGCAAACTGGCTTAAACGCATGGTTGCTAAAAAAAAAAGCACGTTTGCCTAAATGGCTGTAGCACGTGCTTGCTTAAACGCTTGTTTGCTTAAATACACATTTGTTAAAATATGTTTGTTAAACATGGTTGCTAAAACACATGTGGGCTGAAACATAGGGTTGCAAAGCAGTCGCATAGAGGCTGAGGACGCATAGAGACTCGGGTCGCATAGAGACTTGTGTCGCTTAGGCGCATCTTTGCAGGGGGCACATGTCTGCATAGGCAGGCGTCTGCATAGGTACATATTGCAAGTTTGCATTGATCCATTGTCGCATGATGCAGTGACACCTGAAGCCTATGAATGCATGTTTTGCATAAACACATGCTTACTTTCATAAGCACGTTTTGCATAAACACATGCCTGCTTGCTTACTATTCAAACCTATTTACGGTCCCAAAGCCAAAGGGGGAGGTAAGGTCTATTCTTGATCTCAAAGCCCTAAACCAATTTCTTGCGGTACGGCCGTTCCGCATGGAGTCAGTCCGCTCAGTGATTGCTTCGCTCCAGTGAGGAGATTTTTTGGCATCAATAGACATCAAGGATGCATATTTGCATATAGCAGAAAAAAGGCAGCGCCAGAAAGGTATTTAAAAGTCCAAAATCCCCATAGGGAAATGTGCCGAAATGTTAAATAATAAATGTCCAATAATGCACCAGCAAATAGGCAATATTTCAAATCCGGAAACAGTACTGATAGGGAAAATAAAGATGAATCCTCCAAAGATATGAGGGGTATGCGCTTACCAGATTTTGGTAGATATATGGCAAAGTATATCGAGAGACCAAACGCCCTCAACTAGATCCACGTATCCTCCGTGTGGGTTCACTCATCCATAGATCTCCACTGGTATAGATCAATCCAGTCCAGGATCCAGCAATAGGACTATGCACTAGAGTTCCGCATGTAAAGTGGAAGAGAGAAAAAACCCACCATAGTGTAACACCGTTTCGAATGGTTTGAGTAAAAAGGGTTTAAAAACACTTACTCAAGGACATGAATATAAGAGCTCTTCAGATAAAACAATGGTACTTGTGACAGAAGGGGAATAGTTGCATATTTGCATATGCCAAGTTTGCTACCTCATCAGAGGTTTTTGCATTTTGCGATAGAAGAACAACTTTACCAGTTCTGGCTCTGCTGTTTAGGATTGCAATAGCTCCCTAAATCTTCATAAAGATTCTGGCTCCAGTGCTGGACCTTCTGAGGTTACGAAGGATCCTAATAATGGGATACCTGGACGACCTCTTGCTCCGAGATCAGTCTCGGTGCAGACTCGAGCAGAAGGTGACCCTAACAATCCACTTCCTGGAAAGCAGGTGTTGGGTCATGTATATAGGGAA
Organism: Glandirana rugosa; assembly: GCA_018402905.1. Taxonomy (NCBI): domain Eukaryota; kingdom Metazoa; phylum Chordata; class Amphibia; order Anura; family Ranidae; genus Glandirana; species Glandirana rugosa. The sequence continues at coordinate 569,636 of BLSH010122549.1, read as the reverse complement.
ATCCTTACTAGACCCAGTTCAGTCTCTGGAATATCTAGGTCTACAGCTAGATACAGTAGGCAAGAATACTCTTTCCGCTGAGAGGATCAGCGGCCTCAAGGCTCTGGTAAGCCAGGTGAGGTTGATGAGACACTCTTCAGTTCATCTCTGTGTGAGGCTGCTAGGGAAGATGGTAGCCTCTTCCGTGGAAGTTCCCTATGCACAGTTTCACTCCAGGGCACTTCAGCGCAACATCCTGGCAGAGTGGAACAGACAATTGTAGTCTTTGGATTCCTGCATGTCCTTATCTCCCAGGGCTCGAGGGAATCTCGTCTGGTGGTTAGTAAACCAGAATCTGTCTCAGGGCAGATCTTTTCTTCCAGTGTTTTGGAAGATTTTGACCACAGATGCCAGTCTAATAAGCTGGGGAAAGGTCATGGGGTACTTTACGGTCTAGGGGAGATGGTCCTTGGTGGACCAGAGATTGCCCATTAACCTCCTAGAGCTACGAGCCATTTGGCTAGCTCTGAGGTACTGGTCATCCTGGTTGCAGGACTACCTGATAAGGGTACAGACCATCAAGGCCACGGTAGTGGCTTATGTCAACCATCAGGGGGGCGCTCAGAGTCAATTGGCACACAGTGAAGTTTACCAAGATTCTCTGCAGTTCACATCCCTGGGGTGGAGATTTGGAAGGCGGTCTTTCTCAGCTGCCAACAGATACACCCGGGTCGTTGCGTCCCGAAGTCCTTCGGGTAAATTGCCTATGCCTGGTGGACTCCAGAGGGGGATCTACTGGCGTCTCGATTCAGCATGAAAGTCCAGCAGTTGTTTCTTGAGTAGGGGATCCTCTGGTTATAGGAGTGGGTGCTCTGGTGACTCCATGGGCCCAGTTCTCCTTGATTTATGCTTTTCCCGCAATCTCTCTTCTACTGAGAGAGATCGCATGGTTTCAGGCCCTGTGTTGTCCACAATGGTAAATGCTAGGAAGCTAGTTACCAGCAAGATTTATCACAGGGTCTGCAAGGTTTATATTGCGTGGTGTGAGGCCAGGAAATGACATCCCCGCAAGTATGTGATTGGTAGAATACTAGCCTTTCTTCAAGCAGGAGTAGTCTTGAGGTTGGCTTAAACTACAATCAAAGGTCAGGTTTCTGCCTTGTTCATTTATTTTCAGAGGTCTTTGACTTCTCACTCTTTGATCAGAACTTTTCTTCAAGGGGTAACTCGTTGTTACCACCTGTTAGATTTTCTCCCGGTCCATGGGATTTGTCATTGCTGCAGAAGCAGCCTTTTGAACCTATTAGAGAGATTCCCTTGGTTATTTTGACTAGGAAACTAGTCTTTCTTTTTGCCATCACGTTAGCCAGAATGGTTTCAGAGTTGGCAGCTCTTTCTTATAAAGAGTCATACTTGAGATTGCACCAGGATAAGGTGGTGCTGCGGCCTCTTCCATCCTTCCTACCGAAGCTAGTGTCGGTCTTTCATCTTAATGAAGATGTTTTACCTTTGTTTCATTCTCAGCCCTCCTTGACGATTGCACTCTCTAGATGTGGTGTGTGCTGTTAGGATCTATCTAAGGAAATCTGCAGACATCAGGAAGACTGATGGCTTTTTGTTTTGCCTGAAGGCCCTAGGAGGGGTCAGGCGGCATTCAAGGCAGCTATTTCGCCTATGGATTCGCCAGCTGATTACTCAAGCTTATGGTGTAAAGGGGAAGGTTCCCTCATTCAGGGTGAGAGCTCATTCCACCAGGAGTGTAGGGACCTTCTGGGCTTTCGGCCACCAGACATCGGTGGCACAGATTTGTAAGGCCGCTACATGGTCTTCATGGCATTCATTCACAAGATTATATCAAGTGGATGTTAGGGCGGCAAAGGATTTGGCTTTTGGCCGCAGTGTGTTAGAGGTTGCGGTATAATTGAGCTTGTGTCTCCCTCCCCTCAGGGATTGCTCTAGGACATGCCAGTATGTAATGTTTATATGGCCTGCTCTGTGTCCCGTGATGTCTGAGAAAGAAAATTGGATTTTTTTATACATACTTACCTATAAAATCCATTTCTTTCAAAGGACATCACGGGACACAGAGGTCCCTCCCCTCACTGTCTTGTGGAGTTCATTGCTTGCTACAAAACTGATGTGCTCCCAGTGGGGAGGGGTTATATAGTGGCAGGACTTCCTGTCTAAATTAAATTACCAGTGTCTATTCACCTATAGGTGGCGCATAACCCAGTATGTAATGTTTATATGGCCTGCTCTGTGTCCCATGATGTCCTTTGAAAGAAATGGATTTTACAGGTAAGTATGTATAAAAAAAATCCAATTTTTGTGAGGCACTGGATGGCAGGATTGTGGATGGTGTAAATGTGTCCTCTGTTTTCGGAGATCTTTATGACTTGTATTGTTGATCCTGGAGCCCGGAGGCTTTTGTAGAGCTTTGGTGAAATAAATCCTCCATTCCTATGTCTACATCTTACCTGTTAGCCAAATCTCACTAATTAGTCTCAGCTGCCCACAGGCCTTTTCTTATTGAAACTTACTGATGCTAAAAGTTTTCTCTCCTTCTCTGCTATGAGAGTCTCCTGTTGGGTGGAAAGGTTGAGTGCTGATAGGACACCAAAAATGATACCTGGGTTGTTTGTTTCTTTTGGGGAACCCATTAGAGGGCACCTGTTATGCCCCTTATACAAGGGACGGGCTCCGTTGAAGTCCACATGTTCAGAGGAGAATCTATCAGTTGATCCCCACTGAGCAGGCATCCTCTATGGGCAGTTGTATGTAAACAGATCATCTGTCTGTTGACACCTGACTACCATCCGATCCGATCCACCAGGCAGATGGGGGACTTCTGTTTTTAGTGGATAAGATAGGATTGGATGTTGGCAGGTCATGACATCGCCGTACTGAGGTGGCTGACCGTGCCCATGCATGCTCAGAACGCCCGCGAGAACAGGGGAATCCATCTTTGACAAGGCACACTGAACGCGGCTACACAGAGACCAGCTCTCACATACAGTCCAGCCCTGCTACCTCTGACTGAACCCACAGTGACAGACGCAGCCCGGATCCTCCTCCAACCAGCCCCCTATGTGAAGAGTGGACTGCCAACCTTCAGAGTTTGATCTGTGACAAGCTGCATGCCAGAGGTTTGGGTGAGCGGACCGAGTGGTTCTGTGTGTACATTGCCTTGTACCCCAGTAACTGTGTAGCAACTACTTATCACATGGAGCAGGCATCTGATGTTTTAACCTGACCTGTGCTGTGATGTTAACCTGGCTCATCAATGCAAGCCCTTGTTTGATTGACTCTTGATTATCTATAGGGGTCCTTGGGAATAGTGCAATACAATGATGGTCCACGTGTTGTCAATGATGAAATAATCAAATAACTACACAGCTTGTTTGAGTTCTCCATAGTGGTGTCAGTCCCTCCAACTACCTTGTTGGAGGGACCTGCCTTAATGTTTCTAGACCAAGGTCCGCTGCACTTTATTAGACTTTCTGTCCTGAACTGCATGGAATTTCCTTATGGACCTGTCATTCCACTAATGGCAATGAGATATCTCCAGAGTTATACTGTGATTGTAGTATGCATGGGATGTAAGGTGTGATGCAGCTGCTGTACACCAGACAACTTTGTCTTTTTTAACTATAGTCGAGGTGTTGGTGGTGGGTATACTATTATCAAGCTTTGAATTTTTGTGATTGAGATGACATTTTCTATGTGCAATAAACTTTAAACTTTTATACCATTTTCCCGTTTTAAGCTGCATGGTCCTTTATGTAGCCACTTTATTGAGGGGTCTCTGCCCCCCCCCAACCTTTCCCTTCTTTGTGATATGCTTTTTTGGTTACAGGGCCACACCGATACTAGGTGAGACAGCAAAATATTGGGAGCACTGCACCAACCCCAGTGAGAACGTGACCTTTGCATTTTTGTCAACGGACAAGTGTCTGTTGATACCTGCTGTTAGGAAAGGGGACTGTTTTGCGCGTTCGCGCACGCTCGTGCGCGCACGTGCCGGAAACGGCGCCAAACGACCCCATTTAAGCTCACAACGCCCAGCAGTCAGTGCTGTCCGTTCTACAGAGTGTGAGTGTTCCTGAGCGACCTGATTTCCTGTTTATCTGATCATGTGACCTGGCTTGACCTTGTTGATTTCTGCCTGCACCCCCGGCTTGCCCACGACAACTCTCCTGCCTGATCCTTTTGTACTTCACTGCCAGCCTGTTGACGACCCTGCCTGTACCTGACGACCCCTCTGCCTGAACCCTTTGTACCGCATTGCCCGCCTGCTACCGACCCGGCCTGTACGACCATCCACTATCTGCACGAGCTTCACTGCACCATCCATATCACCACCAGGGATCCTCTCCAGCCCTCGTGCCCCCCTGGGCTCCCTGTCTGCTCTACCGGGGACCCTCGAACCAGGGACGCAAGAGTGGTTGCTTCCTGCACAAGACAGACTCCACCACCAGGTGCGTGACAGTATCCAGACAGCCATGTCTGAGTCTGCGCAGGGAGCACCCTCTGCTATGGAGGAACTTTGTGTCCATCTGGCCGGCCTTACATGGGAGGTCCAAAGCCTGCAAGAAGGCTAACCCGGCTGGAAGAACGGGTTCAGGAGCTTGCTGCGCCTGCAGCCTCCGGGACTAGTCAGTCCGCAGGTCGCACCATTGTGGCCCTGCCATCGGAGCCTAAAGTCTCTTTACGGGGCAAGTTTGCAGGGGACCAGCGCAAGTTCAGAGCCTTCAGGAATGCATGTGAGCTGTACTTCGGTCTCCAGCCCCGTACCTTCTCACTGGAGGCCACAAAAGTGGGTCTAGTCATCTCCCTTCTGCATCATGAGCCTCAGTCTTGGGCCCACAGACTCTGGGAGCAGAGAGCCCCGGAGGTCGCCACTTTAGCTGCCTTCTTCCAAGCAATGGCGCAGCTTTATGACGATCCTCACCAGCATACCCTCCAGCAGGGTTGTCGGTCCGTGGAGGACTATGTGGCGGAGTTCCGGAGGTGGAGTGCAGGCACGGCCTGGAACGACGCTGCACTCAGCAGTTCCGCCTGGGTCTGTCTCAGTCCCTCAAGGACGAGTTGGCCCAAGTAGGGGTGCCCAACACCCTGGAAGCCCTCATCAACCTGGCGATCCAGATTGACCGGCGACTCCAGGAACGCTGCGCCGAAAGAGCCTCGGGTCCCTTGCCGCCCACTTGGATGCTGCCCTGTGTTCCAAGATACCCAAGTCCGGCTCCTTTTCCGCCAGTGACCTCCTCCTCTCCTGTGGACCAACCCGAGCCCATGCAGAGAGGGCTACTGCGCCCTTCTCTGACCCCTGAAGAGAGGCAACGGAGGTTCTCCCTGAACCTGTGCTTCTACTGTGGGGAACCAGGGCATGTGGTGAGATCGTGCCCTGCCAAGCGTGGTAAGTGCCTGCCGGTTTCTTCAGCGGGAATGTCTAACATGTTCAGTCAGGTCTCTCACTTTGTCATCTCCCTTTCTCTGCAGCTTCCCGGAGGGATTACCCAGGTCACGGCAATTATTGATTCAGGTGCATGCAGTTGCTTCATGGATGAAAACTATGCAGCTGCACACCACATTCCACTTCTACCCAAGACCCACCAGATGACCATCCACCTGGCAGATGGATCCCCCATCATGTCCGGCACTGTCACCCACGAAACCGCTCCTCTCCTTGCCACCATAGCTGACGGCCATCAGGAGTTGCTTCGCCTGGACACCATAGCGTCCCCCTTGATCCCCATCATTTTGGGCCTGCCCTGGCTCAGCGTGAACTTTGGATCCCGACCCTGATGTCTGGCTAGCCGTGCCTGCAGCCTATCACAGCTATTTAGATGTCTTTAGCAAAAAGGGGGCAGAGCAACTACCACCTAACAGGCCGTACGACTGCCCTATTGAGCTCCTGCCCGGAGCTGAAGTACCCTTTGGGAGGATCTATCCCTTGTCCGAACCAGAGTTGGCGGCCCTCAAAGCCTACCTGGACGACAATTTGGATAAAGGCTTCATCAGGCCTTCTAGATCCCCTGTGGGGGCTGGCATCTTCTTTGTCGAAAAAAAGGATCGGTCTTTGCAACCTTGCATAGACTACAGGGAGCTCAACGGAATTATGGTTAAAAACGCACTATCCCCTACCCCTGGTTCCGGAACTCTTCCAGAGACTGGGCCCTCTGTCGTTTTTACCAAATTGGATCTCCGGAGAGCTTATAACTTGGTCCGTATCCGGGAAGGTGATGAGTGGAAAACCACTTTTCACACTCGATTCGGGCATTATGAGTACCTGGTTATGCCCTTTGGGCTGTGCAATGCTCCCAACACCTTCCAGCACTTCGTAAATGATGTATTCCGGGATTATTTGGACTTGTTCGTCATCATTTACTTAGATGACATCCTGATTTTTTCCTTCTCCCTTGAGGAACACCGCAAACATGTCTGTTCAGTTCTGGCTCATCTGCGACAACACGGGCTGTATGCCAAAGCGGAGAAATGCTGCTTTGAACAGTCCAGCATTCATTTCCTCGGTCTAGTCTTATCCGTAACCGGCATCAACATGGATCCACAAAAGGTCTCTACTATCCTGGACTGGCTGGCACCATCTGACAAGAAAGGGGTCCAACGTTTTGTGGGCTTTGCAAATTTTTACAGACGCTTCATTAATGGGTTCTCTGACATTATTACCCCTATCACCCAGCTTACAAAACAGAACGCCCGATATCACTGGTCCCCGGAAGCCCAGGCAGCGTTCCAGAATTTAAAAAAATTGTTCACTTCAGCCCCTATTCTCAAGCATCCTAATCCTGCCCTGACTTACGTCCTGGAAGTGGACGCATCTGAGATTGCAGTGGGGGCTATTCTTTCACAAAGACAAGGCTCCAAGGCCTTGCTTCATCCGGTGGCTTTCTTTTCTCGTAAGTTGTCTGCTCCTGAAAGGAATTACGACGTGGGAGACAGAGAACTCCTGGCCATTAAGTCAGCCTTAGAAGAGTGGCAGTACCTGCTTGAGGGGGTCACACATCCCATCCTCATATACACTGACCATAAGAATCTGGAGTACCTGAGAACGGCAAAGAGATTGAGACCACGACAAGCCCGTTGGGCTCTATTCTTCTCTAGATTCCAATTCCATCTCACCTACAGGCCAGGGTCAAAAAACGTCAAACCAGACGCTCTTTCACGGATGTTCAGCGAACCCGGAGATACCACACCACCTGACACAATATTGCCCTCACAAAATTTTCTGCTCACCCAGGAGGACTTTCTCTCGCAGATCAGGCGCTCCCTGGCAAGCTCCTCCGGCCCTTCTGATTCCAGATTACAGGCAAAGAATGGTCTCTGGTGGTACGGTAACAGGATCTTCGTACCGGCGGGTCAATGAGTGGCCGTTTCAGGACTTTGCCACGACCACAAGTTGGCTGGCCATTTTGGGTCACGAAGGAACAGCGGAATTGCTCTCCCACACCTTCTGGTGGCCAAAATCTGATGAGGACTGCAAGAGCTATGTCAGCACCTGCTCTGTCTGTGCCCGCAACAAGACCGACAAGGCCAAAGCCTGGGGTCTTCTGAACCCACTTCCGGTACCCGAACGCCCATGGTCCCAAATTGCCATGGACTGTATTGTGGAATTACCTCCTTCCCAGGGGTACTCTACGGTATTTGTGGTTGTTGACCGCATGACAAAAATGTCGCAGCTGCTGAAACAGCAGAGACATTTATTAAGGAAATAGTCCGACTCCATAGAGTTCCCATCAATATTGTCTCGGACCGAGGAGTCCAATTCACCTCCAGGTTTTGGAGAGCCCTGTGCTCTTCCCTAGGAATCAAGCTGTCATATTCCTCTGCATACCACCCCCAGACTAATGGGCAAACAGAGAGAACAAACCAAACACTGGAGCAGTACATCCGATGCTTTTCCTCCTTCTCACAAGATGACTGGGTTTCTCTGTTGCCATTGGCCGAGTTTGCGTTTAACTATCTATTCGGCCACCAAACAGTCTCCTTTTTGGGCCAATTACGGGTTCCACCCCACATTTCTTCCTGCCCTGTCCATGGAGAACACAGTTCCAGCAGCCCAAAGGGCAACAGACTTTTTTGAGACCAATAATAAGCTTCTACAGGACACCCGATCCAGGACTCAGGAAGTGAATAAGGAGGCCTTTGACAAGAGAAGGCGGGGGGACTAGATTTGCAGCCTGGCCATCAAGTCTGGCTTTCCACCCAGAACCTGAAATTAGCCTGCCTGTCTAAAAAGTTGGGGCCAAGGTTCATTGGGCTTTTTTCCATTAAGAGGAAAATTAATAGGGTGGCGTTTGAACTTGACCTTCCCTCTTCACTGCGCATCCACCTGTTTTTCCACTGTTCTCTGTTGAAACCAGCGGCTCCAGATCCCTTCTCGGGACGAAGTACGGACCCACCTGAACCAGTGTTGGTAAATGGAGAAGAGGAGTTTGAGGTGGAGGACATCATGGACTGCCGGAAAAGAGTAGGTTCCACCCAGTATCTTGTCAAATGGAAGGGTTACAGCCCCGAGGAAAACTCCTGGGAGCCAGAAGCAAATATTCATGCGGAGGAAATGATTAAAGCCTTCAAAAGGAACCGCCAAGAAAGAAGTGTCCGTTTGGGCATCTGGAGGCTTCCCCTTGGGGGGGGGGAGGGGGCAACGTTAGGAAAGAGGACTGTTTTGCGCCCGCCCGTGCGTGTTCGCGCGCTCGTGCCGGAAACGGCGCCAAATGGCCCCATTAAGTTCACAACGCCCAGCAGTCAGTGCTGTCCGTTCTACAGCGTGTGAGTGTTCCTGAGCATCCTGATTTCTTGTTTATCTGATCCTGTGACCCGGCTTGACCTTGTTGATTTCTGCCTGCACCGACCCCCAATTGTGCCCACGACAACTCTTCTGCCTGATCCTTTTGTACTTCGCTGCCAGCCTGTTGACGAATCTGCCTGCACCTGACGACCCCTCTGCCTGAACCCTTTGTACCACATTGCCCGCCTGCTACCGACCCGGCCTGTACGACCATCTACTATCTGCACGAGCTTCACTGGACCATCCATATCACCACCAGGGATCCTGTCCAGCCCTCGTGCCCCCCTGAGCTCCTGGGCTGACAGGAAAAACTGACAGGCACACTTGATCAGTCCACCTGTGTGAAAGGGCCCTTAGGCTTGGTTCACATTGCTGCAACATGGGATCCGACTTGTGAGACCCGAAGTCGCATGGTGTGTCAAATTCAGTGTTCGCCTATGAGAACCGTCTTAACGGATACTACTCAAGTCGCTCCGACTTTAGAAAAGGTTCCTGCACTACTTTGGTCTGACTTGGGTGTGATTGCAGTCCTTGTACAGGCTTCTAAATAGCATCTGGATCAAGTTAGAAGGAAGTTGCAGGGCAAACTCGTATGACTTTGCCATCGCAGCAGTGTAAACCAAGCATGAGTCAGAAATGGACTTGAGTTTAGTTAGTGGCTCAGACAATCGGATGCTTTGTTTGTTTTAATCATGCTGTACAAAGCCTTCCTGCACTGATGTGTGTTTATTGCTCTTCCTGGGTCCACCATCAATATCAGTTGAACCTGCCCCCCTTACTATAAACACACACACAGACATGTATGTAATATATAGTGCCCCTTTTTTTCTTCACTTGAGTCTTCCATATGCCAGAACCACTTCTAACCAATGTATATATATTAATTAGCATGAGGTCAAAAACTTGAGATATGGGTCATTGCATACAGATTTTTAAAATAGTTTTTTTTCTGACATGGCTGTAGTGTAAAACATGCAGTGGCCTGTATCTTGAGTGTCTTTTGTTATTTGTTGTTAAAGCTGCTATTGCTTCTTGTATAACACTTGTTTCTTTTGGTGAGCTAATATGGCAGCTCCCAGTATATATGCAGAGTTTAACTCATTCTCACTATGTTTAGGTGAATGTAGCAAACATATTGATAAGAAATAAATACTATACATATATTGGTTGTCAGGTTTGACTTTAACACTGGGATGTTATTTACTCCTGTACAATTGTACAAGCCAGCTATGTATGTTAAGATGTACCATTTTTTTATCTCATTTTAGTTCATGTCTGCAACATATATGGTGAGCCGGAGTCACACACTGCACTGGATCTTTGGTAATAACCTTAAAGGAAAGCTGCACTGAAAGAAAAATGTAGGCTGCCATTGGCTATAATAGAAAATGTTAGTTTCTCGGCTGCCTCTAATTTCAATGTTTTTATGTCATTGACCTGAAAAGTAGTATGCAGTCAATGGAACAGCATGAAAGCCAGACAGCTATCATTTTCAGAATGAACTCAGCAGTGTAAACCTACATATTTGTTTTAGTGCAGGTTTCCTTAAGATTTTGAGATATTACATTTATACTTTACAGTACACCTGTATAGTACCTAAAATTAAATTATATCTGTAATATTTTATTGCATTTTTATCCACAGTCCCTCAGAGCGGCGTTTTGCTGTTTTCTCTCTTACTGTGTCTTGTGATGGACGGGAAGTGCTTGGTGGGTGAGTAGTCATTTGAAGTGAAAGGCATGAAAATGGAATATGAATGAATATATATATATATATATATATATATATATATATATATAACCACACATAGGTTGAATTAAAAACAACATTCGGTTCATGTCTAGAAACAGACATGTTCCCCAGTAAATCACTTTTGGTGAACTACTAGGAATCAGAAGAAATTTTGAATATAACAATGGTGGTACATTGCTTGCAGGTTATATTTGCTCTTCAGCAATATCTATGCACTTTTTCTACAGAGCCAATGATGGATGTGTGTACGTGTATGACCGAGAGCAAAACCGTCGAACACTAAAGGTATCACCTGTTTTTGTCTTCCCTCTAAATTGGATTTGAAGCATTTTATCATGCAAGGGTTTTTCTCTTCTTTTTTTTTCTTTTTTTGTGGGTTTATTGAACCAGTTGACAAATTGCACACACGGCATGCCTATCTATGTGTGCCTGAGGCTGCCCATACATTTTATGCAATTTTCCTTTAGATTTACCAAATCCATATAATATATAATATGAGGTCAAACCTAAACACTTTCAATTTGTATGTAGTCAGGCACGCCCTTGCACTACATAGTTGAAGGTAAATATAAAGGAAATTGAATAAGAAAATTGTATAATGTATGGCTAGCTTAAGGCTGGCCATACATACATGAGTCTTTTTATTTTTTTGTTCAACCAGCTCAGTGGAACAAAAGAAAATCCCTCCATTGTCCCATCCACTCACTCGATGTGGATGGGGGAATTTTCCCACTGAGCCTTTGTATTCTGAGATTTCCCCACCGTCAGAATACACCGATCAGCACCGGCAGCAATAGACATTTTCCAACATGCTGGCTGTACACAAGTCGATAGATCAACTTGTGTATGACCAGCCCACCCATACATGGATCCCTGCTGAAACGGCCAAATGTCGATCTATGTATGGCCGGCTTAAGTTTGCTTGCTTACAGGACTTTGAAGACTATCACAAGACAATTCATGCCAAGGTCTCCACAGTTCAGTTTTAGGCCAGGTCAGATTATATTCATGCTGAAAAAGGAATTAAAAGCAATAGTTTCAGTATTCTTCTATAGGATAGCTAAACAATACATTTGTTGAGCGTTGGAAAATACTGGTCCACAATGCAAGTTGCATGTGGAAGCTGCATTTTTTGAATTTGCAATATTAGAATGTGTTTTGCATAAACCAAGTTGCTATTTATGTTTCTGGGTGTTACAGGAATTTCAAAGCATATCTGTTTCTGCTGTATAAAAATATACAGTTATGCCTCATGCACACTAAGCATTTGCTCAGCTCCTGAAAGCCTTTTCTCCTGGCGGGAGAAAAGCTGCTTAAAAAACCCAGTAAAAGCCATGTATTGTACAGGTGTGCATGCGAGTTTGCACGTAATTGCGCGTTCAACATTTTATTTGCCCAAACGCTCCTCTCCTAACTGCTGATGGTGCACTTATTTTTTTGGGGAAGGGTTTCTTTCCAGCTTCTAGACTCTCCTCCTCTATTAAACCTGTAAACTCCTATGTGCACATGGCTACATAAGCTAACATAGAAGTGCATTTACAGGCTGAAAAAAAATGACAAATGTCTGTAAAAGATGCATTTTTTTATATCCTGTGTGCATGAGACCCTATAGTATACAGTTATGATTTAACATTAGTTGTAGGTCACTATCACTTGTCAGTGGCCTACATTAACCACTTCCAGACACGTCGCGTACATTTACTGCTGCAAGGTGGCAGAATAACGCAAATCGCCGTCTATAAACAGCGGTTCGTGCATGCGCGGCTAGGGGGGCGCGCTTTCGTGCCCGCCGCGAGCTCCAGGAGTGTGACTCGATGTCCGCCGGTGACCCGCGATCGCGTACAATAGGAGAAAAGCGGGGAGCCGCTAATGTAAACACAGCGGTTCCCCGCTCTGACAGGGGACATAACACTGATCTACTGATCCCTGTCATGGGGATCAGTTAGATCTGTTATGCCCCTGTCAGCCCAGCCCCTACGAAGTTAGAACGCGCCTAGGGAACAGTTAACCCCTTCATTGCCTCATGCAGGTAAACCCCTTCCCTGCCAGTGACATTTACACAGTAATCAGTGGCTATTTTTAGCTCTGATCGCTGTATAAATGTCAGTGGTCCCAAAAATGTCCGACATGTCTGCCGCAATATCGCAGTCCCAATAAAAATCGCAGATCGCCGCTGTTACCATTAAAAAATAAAAGAATAGTAAAAACGCCATACATTAATTCTCATGGTTTGTAAATGCAGCAACTTTTGCGCAAACCAATCAATAAACGCCGATTGCGTTTTTTCTTTTTTACCACAAATATGTAGAAGAATATATATTGGCCAAAACTGATGAATACATTTTGTTTTTTTTATTTATTTTTTTTGGATATGTATTTTAGCAAAAAGTAAGAAAAAAAGGACGCCAATTTCATTTGGATACATCATCGCATGACTGTGCAATTGTCAGTTAAAGCGACGCAGTGCCGAATCGCAAAAAGTGCTCTGGTCCTAATGTGGGAAATCCTTCCGGGGCTGAAGTGGTTAAGGATAATAACTTCTTTCTAACGGCTTTGATAGGCGTGCTATCACTAAGACAAAGTAGTGTCTTTTTTTTGTCTGCCATCCTATTGTAAGATTTGTTTTTTACTGCTAAACTTTTTTGTTCATCGGTTCACTCTCCTTGCTTATGTAGATTGACTCTCATGAAGATGATGTGAATGCTGTTGCTTTTGCCGATGACAGCTGCCACATTCTATATTCTGGAGGAGATGATGCCCTGTGTAAAGTGTGGGACCGTCGCACAATGCGTGAAGATGATCCTAAACCAGTGGGGGTGTTAGCTGGACATCAAGATGGGATCACCTACATTGACAGCAAGGTGAAAACTATACAGTAGCTCTGATGTCCCCATGTTTTGTTATTTATTAATTATATATAAATAATATAAAATGATCAAAACTATTTTCCTCTGTTCTATTGCTGCTAGCCAGATACACATTTTTGTTTTGTTATTATAGCATCATTATTGTCCCTGCCAACCTTATCTGTGTTTCTGTCACACGATCTCCACTGCCTTTTTCTTACTACATATTTATACAGTGATCTGTACAATGATCTGTCTTTTGTTTTAGTTTTTGACCAACTTATTGTTGTGACTTTCTGTACAGGGAGACGCGCGATATCTCCTCTCTAATTCCAAAGACCAGAGCATTAAGCTGTGGGATATCAGGCGGTTTTCAGGAGCAGAGGGACTTGAGGCCTCACGCAGAGCCGTAACACAGCAGAACTGGGATTACAGGTGGCAGCAGGTTCCCAAAAGAGGTAAGAATGACACACAGAAAATTTCCTAGAAACATTGTTGTAATCACTTCTTGCCTGTGTGTGTTGTGTGTGTGTGTGTGTGTATGTATGTATATATATATATATATATATATATATTATACACACAGTGGGCATAATGGTATAATACAGTGCATCCGGAAAGTGTTCACAGCACTTCACTTTTTCTGCATTTTGTTATGTTACAACCTTATTCTAAAATGGATTAAATTCATTATTTTCATCAAAATTCTATAAACAATACCCCATAATGACAACGTGAAAGAAATGTTTTTGAACTCTTTGAAAATGTATTAAAAACAAAAAATATCACATGTACATAAGTATTCACATCCTTTGCCATGACACTCAAAATTGAGCTCAGGTGCATCCTGTGTTCACTGATCATCCTTGAGATGTTTCTACAACTTGATTGAAGTCCACCCGTGGTAAATTCAGTTGACTGGACATTGTTTGTAAAGGCACACACCTGTCTATATAAGGTCCCACAGTTAACAGTGGATGTCAGAGCACTAACCAAGCCATGAAGTCCAAGGAATTGTCTGTAGACCTCTGAGACTGGTTTGTATGGAGGCACAGATCTGGGGAAGTGTACATAAACATTTCTGCAGCATTGAATGTCCCAATGAGCACAGTGGCCTCCATCATCTGTAAATGGAAAAAGTTTGGAACCACCAGGACTCTTCCTAGAGTGGGCTGCCCAGCCAAACTGAGCGATCGGGAGAGAAGGGCCTTAAGGAGGTGGAGATGAACCTGATGGTCACTCTGACAGAGCACCAGCATTTCTCCATGGAGAGAGGAGAAACTTCCAGAAGAACAACCATCTCTGCAGCACTCTACCATTCATGCCTGTATGGTAGAGTGACCAGATGGAAGCCACTCCTCAGTAAAAGGCAAATGACAGCCTGTCTGGGGTTTGCCAAAAGGCAGCTGAAGAATTCTGGCCAACACCATTCCTACAGAGAAGTTAGGTGGTGGCAGCACCATGTTTGTGGGGATGTTTATCAGCAGCAGGAACTGGGAGACTAGTCAGGATCGAAGGAAAGATGAAGGCCGCAATGTACAGAGACATCCTTGATGAAAACCTGCTCCAGATCGCTCTGGACCTCAGCCTGGAGCGAAGGTTCATCTTTCAACAGGACAGCGACTCTAAGCACACAGCCAAGATAACAAAAGGAGTTGCTACGGGACAACTCTGTGAATTTCCTTGAGTAGCCAGCCAGAGCCCAGACTTGAACCCGATTGAACATTTCTGGAGGCATCCGAAAATGGCTGTGCACCGAGGCTCCCCATCCAATGAGCTGATGGAGCTTGAAGGGTCCTGCAAAGAAGAATGGGAGAAACTGCCAAAAAATAGGTGTGCCAAGCTTGTAGCATCATTATCAAAAAGACTTGAGGCTGTAATTGGTGCCAAAGGTGCTTCAACAAAGTATTGAGCAAAGGCTGTGAATACTTCTGTACATGGGATTTATTTTTGTTTTTTAATGTGAATAAATTTGCAAAGATTTCAAACCAACTTCTTTCATGTTGTCATTATGGGGTATGGTTTGTAGAATTTGGAGGAAAATAATGAATTTAATCCATTTTGGAATAAGGCTGTGACATAACAAAATTTGGAAAAAGTGAAGCACTGTGAATACTTTCCAGATGTACTGTAAGTATTGAACACATGACCATTTTTCTAGGTAAATATATTTCTAAAGGTGTTATTGGCATGAAATGTTCCCCACATGTTGGTAACAACCCATGCAATCAATACATACAAAAAGAGCTCAAAAATAAAGTTACCGTATGTGTAATAAAATGGAATGACACAGGGGAAAAGTATTGAACGCGCTAACTGAAATATATTTAATACTTCCTACAAAATCCTTTGTTTGTAATGACAGCTTCAAGATTCCTCTTGTATGGAGAAACTAGTCGCAGGCATTGCTCAGGTGTGGTTTTGGCCCATTTTTCCACACATACAGTCTTCAAATCTTGGAGGTTCCGTGGGCCTCTTCTGTGAACTCTGATCTTTAATTCTTTCCATAGATTTTCTATTGGATTTAAGTCAGCTGATTGGCTGGGCCATTCGAGCAGTGTCTTCTCCGGGTGCCTTGGAGGTTCTAAACTTCTGACATACACACCTTTTTACCCGGTTTTGGTGTGGACTCGTTACGGACGCTGATCAAAGAGGTATGTTCTCCTTAGAACTTCGACAGTAATGTTTGTTTCCTAAAACATCCTTCATAATTTATATAAAGTCAATCGCGCAAGTTATGAAAAGGGGACACAGTAAGGTAAAATAATGTGTATGCCATTGAAATAAAAACTCGAGAAAAACATACATAACTAACGTACCCAACAATGGTTGTACACCCCTTGTAAAG
>BLSH010122549.1:488361-507474 GCA_018402905.1 Glandirana rugosa | reverse complement strand
TTACACTGTCCGGACTTCCATGGGGAAAGTTCTACTTTTCTGCTCCCCACCAGGTACCTGGTCTTGAAATCCCCACCTGCCCACCCGCTGCACCATCATTCTGCATACGACGTTTGGGAAGTGGTTTAAAAAAAATACAGATCCTGGTACCTTAAAGCAGATTAAACAGCACAGTGCTTGTGCTATGTAATCTAATCCCCCCCTCCCCCTCTAAACTGTAAAAAAAAAACCCTGAACCTGACACTTCCTGTGTCCCCTCTCTGCACAGACACCGAAAGTCAAGGCTTTTGAGCCCTGACCACCGTTGACTGTGGCGTCAGCAGCCCTGCTCTCAGCTCTCATTTCTCCCTCTCCTCGCTGCCGAAGTCTCTGTAACCGACCCCCCCAGCCACTATTGCCGCTATTAGTGGTATATAAAAATTAAACAGTCTTTGCCAGCCCCTCTATTAGAGCCTAGCGTAGCACACTGTGTTAGTTGTTTGAAAAAACAAGGCTTGTAAATACCTTCAGGCCTGTCACATTACTTCAGGCCAGTTTCCAGGGCTACTGCAGGAGGGGCTGAGTGGCCATGTGACCTCCCCAGCTGACATCAGAGTCCTGCATTATCCATCTATCGGGGCTGAAAAGCGGCCTGGGTCATGTGACCAGCCTGAAGGCAGCTCTAAATAGGTATTTACAATGCTTGTTTTCAAGAAAAACAAACACAGTGTGCTATGCCAGGCTCTAATAGAGGGACTGGCATAGACTTCATTATGTGAGTTCACAAACACTTTAAAATTGGTGAGATAAGGTTGGGTGCTGAAGGATGTGTGAACACTGATTTTCGTCTAGCAGAAACATCATACTGAGGCTATATGAAAGATGGACATCCAGCTGCATCCAGTTAAATAAAAAGGGGCAGACTCGATGGACTACTCAGTCTTTTTCTGCCATCACTTTTCTATGTTTCTATGCATTGGTAGCCCTACTTAAAATACAATCAAACCACACTTAGATGTTCTTTGATATTAAAGCAGAACTAAATCCTCCTATCCTTAGCAGCCATTGTAGCCTCCATTAAATCTGCCGGTGCCACAGTGCTGCACATGTGATCATTTATGGCATGCCTTCATTGTAACTGTTTTGGGAAACCATTAAGTTGATGGGTTTAGTTCCATTTTAAATGAGCAGAATGTAAAAACCCTCCACTGTTTGGGCGAGGAAGCCATATTTTATCTCAACTTTTTTTGGCTAGGATAATAGTCGTTCTATCTAACGCATTCACAAGGGAAAAAAGTTCAATGCACTCTTTACAACCATTGCTGTTTGTATTTGTTTGAACTGACATGTTTAGCCTGTATTTATTTATATACATGCCTTCATTCTTTGCCTTACCCCTGTGTGATCTTTGTCATTCTCATTGCAGTGGGATGGCACAGTTCGAGTCTGGGAACACCAACAGTCAGAGTTTTATGAAGACGACCTTTATGTCCCACCTTTGGACCCTGTTGGTAGCCCCGCCAGCAGCTCCAGCTCTTGGTAGCCTCCCGGCTTGTCTGACATGCTTTTAGAGAATGTGAAAACATATGGTTAGAGCATTGAATAATGTTGGGTTTGTGTGTATATGGTTCTGAATGTGATTGTATAGGGAAACTTGTGTTTCCAGTAACCTGAAAGGACTGCAAAGGTCATTTAAATTGGTGATCCTCTTTATAGCAGTGGTCACAAATCTGGTGGTGGGCTTCTTGGTTCGACACAGCAGCAGCACCTGTTGGTGACGTAGAGAAGATATAATACTGAAATGAATCTGTTGTGTTCCTGACTTCCATATCTTAATAAACATGTCCAAAATGTTTGATATTTTGGCTTTTGTTCTAGTGTTAGGTATGTATAGAGAGCCTACATGATAGTCACATTTCTTTTTGTTCATGGATTTCATTATATAAATATTTGCCTAGTATTAAGATTCTGATAAGGTAAGTGTTTACATGCATTTCTTTTACAGACGTTTCTGCACACCAAGCTGGTCCAGATGATTCATTTACTTTACTAAGACATGCTGTCTGCACTGTATGGACTGTAAGTGACCTCCGCTACATGCAGTTTACAGCACTGTGTTTTGGCAGTTGAATGGGAACTTCCT
This sequence comes from Glandirana rugosa, assembly GCA_018402905.1. NCBI lineage: Eukaryota > Metazoa > Chordata > Amphibia > Anura > Ranidae > Glandirana > Glandirana rugosa. The sequence continues at coordinate 505,352 of BLSH010122549.1, read as the reverse complement.
TTCCCACACCTGGTACTAAATTTAGTCAGGCTAATCTCTTTTCAGCCATTCACATGAAGCTTTATATTTTCTGAAGGAATACAAAGATTCCTGTGATTGGCTGAGTCGGAGAAGCAACCCATGACTGTAAATGTTGTGTAATATTTCATATACATATACAATGACGTCAAGTTCTCCGCCTCAACCAATCAGAATAAGCTATGCAGTCATTCAGAAACTATAATTCTCCCTGTGAATGGCTGAACAGCTCTCAGCCTTATTAAATTTTGTTCCAGGTGTCCCCATCCCACTGCAGGAACACAAAGCTGTATACTGTATGTAGCTGTGGTAACATAGGAGTTGATTTACTAAAACTGGAGAGTGCAAAATCTGGTGCAGCTCTGCATAGAAGCCAATCAGCTTCCAGGTTTTATTGTCAAAGCTTAATTGAACAAGCTGAAGATAGAAGCTGATTGGCTACCATGTACAGCTGCACCCGATTTTGCACACTTCAGTTTTAGTAAATCAACCCCATTGTTTTCATTTTTGGATAGAGTGGTAAAGGGCAAAACCCCCATCAGATTTTATTTGCTGTCTTTGTCCCTGCTAGTAAGATTTGCTTTCTTCAGTGTCAAAAATCTGAATTGTCACCAGATCATGAACGGAGTTAACATTTTCCTTTGGGGAAACTTGTTTAAGTGGCAACTGTCAGGGGACATTTTTCTCACTTTGGAGTGAATTTCATCTAACATCCTGTTGTGTCTACAGTACAAGAAATCAAGAGACATCTCTTAATAGGGCATAGATGGCAAAAAAAAAACTGAACCAAATGAAAAAAAGTGTTTTTGCTGTTGATATATTTTATTCATTTTGATTGTTACATGAAATCTTGGAACATTTTTATTGGGCTGTTGATCATAGCATTGCTGGGTCTGCAGTTACCCGCAATTGGGCTTTTGGCAACATCACCTCTAGCACACACACAGTCCATGTATGTTATTACGGAGAAATAGAAATGGTCATTCCTTGGTTACAGTAAATTTCTAGTATGTTGCCAAATCAGAATGATTACAAGCATTTCCAATGCCCGCACATGCATTTCCTTATCAACATTGTGAAAGAAAACTGATGTTTCAAGAAATAAATGGAGGCTGTCAGTGCAGACTTCTCAAATTCTAGTTGTCTGACTTTCATGTTAAGCCACTTATGTAGTTCGTTGCTGATCTAGTAATATCATTCAGAGCTGAGTATCCAACCTCCCTTGTTACATGCTCATTCAAGATTAGTGACTGTGAGGGCTAATTCACACCAGCAATGCTGTGGCTGGTGTGCGGCACGGTTCGGCGGGTTCATTGCAGTGCTGATGCACTGATTTTGGTACATCGCTCTGTTCATTTTTTTTTTTTTTTTTTTAAACAAACTTTACTGAAATGTCACACAGGGACATTTTATTAAGTTTAATTGGCCCGCCGAATAGTGCGAGGTGGTGGATTACCTCCCACTGCGCTACAAAAAATAAAAAGTACAGCTTGCCACAACACAGCGGTGTGAACCGGGCACACAGGAGACGAGCCATTTTGACTTGTTTTGCGGTGTGACTGTGCTTGAATAGCGGCCCAATGCAGGCACATCGCTCCTGGTGTGAATGGACCTTAAATGTATTGAAGCTAAAGGCAGCCCGGTATAAAGCTTTTTCATAGAGCTGCCAGCAAAAGCAGCCTCCAAGTTTCTCTGTTTATTCAGATTTGCAGTACATACTCACAGTGAATTTCTGTTTATTTTTTATACTCCCTTTTCTTTTCATAATTCTGTTTAACTGTCTCACTATCAAGTACCTTGTAAGGCTCAGTTCACACTATCTAATTCCAATGTCGTGTTATTTTCAGTGCGACTTTGGAGTACAACTTTGATGTGACTTCTATACGATTTTTACACTCTCTGGCACTGAAGCAGTATCGACGTTTCATCAGAGTAGTGCAGGAACCTGTTCTGAAGTGGCAGTGACTTCAGCAGTATTCTGACAAGCTCACACTAGCCTGTAGAGTAAAACGCAGGGTTCCAGCACATCACATTGCCTGTGTTTTTTTGTTCTTTCATGTAGGGATATGTGGTGCCATCCAGTGCAGTGCTGAAAAATACAGTCATGCTGCATTTTCCTGCACTGCAACGCACATCACACCAGCGTTGTGGTGTGAACTGGGCACATAGAAACAATTGTGTTTTTTTCTTTTTTTTTTTTGTGCCTTAGTTGTGACCTGTGTACGTGATCCAGTACGAAAAAACGCAGGTCACCGCACATAACCCTGACTGTCCTAGGGCTTTTGTTTTTTGCACATTATAAATTTAATCCCACAGTTAGAACATGAGCTCCTCACCACTTTAATAAACAATAATTTAAAATAATGACATTGTGTTTTTCTCCTACGTTCACTGACAGACGCAGCTCTTCATTGACAGGTGGCTATATGCAGATCCTATTAGGAGTTAACTAGGCAAAGAAAGAAAGCAAGCTGGCCCCTCCCAGGGGGCTGTCCTCTCTTTCCCATATAATCCCCCTACTCTGCTCAGTACATTAGTTTTAACATGCCTAGTGCAACGAGTTGACCCTACTCCCTTATGGGACCTGCGGATTATGTTTTTATTGCCGCACTTTTTATTTTTCTCAAGCCTTCTGATGAAGACTGCTATCAAGAAGCCGACTGGGACAAAAAGGATATCTAGAATCCTTTGCTTTCCCCAGCGCGGCCAACTGATGCGAGCCAGTCCTATGCTTAGGCGGGACCCGCCGCATCGTGCCTATTCCGTGCCTGTTCCGTGCGGGCGGCCAGTGGGAGACCCCCACTTACGCCCAGTGTCAGGACGTGCTTTCCTGTCCAGGGGCTGAGGCCTGCAGCATCCCTTCCAGATGGGAGGAAAGTCTGCAACGGGTGGCGACCGGCTGGAGTGGTGAGTGATTCCCCCCTCTTCCCCTCTCGGGGTGCGAAGGGGGGGGGCGCCGGGCGACAAAAAATTACAAAAAGAAAAGAAATTTTTTTTCCCTTAGCTGGGTCGCTGGGCTGCAGCCCATGAGGGCCCCCCACCCACTCCGCACCCTTCAGTAACGGCACCGCCGGTTTTACCTCATTTTCTAGTGTTTTTTTCCCTAGTGCCAGTGGTCGCCATTTTGCCGTAGCCCCGCCTATACACTGGCATTGCTGTTCACTTTGACTTTCCTGGGACGGCCCTGGCGGCCATATTGGAGTCCCTGCAGCGTGTATAACATGTGGCTGTACTTTCACTTTCATTCAAGTTAGCGCTGACAGCACAGTTTCTCTGGCGGTCTTTCTCTACAGAGCACTCCCATGGGAACAGCGCTCTTGGTACTGCAGTACAAAGGTACTGCAAGTATAGCTGACTAAGCCCTGCGGTGTCGGTAGCGGTGGGCACAGTCCTCCTGGGACCTCCCTGGCGTTTTGTGGGTCGCCGGCTGGGCGCATTGTGAGGGGGTGTCAGTGCCTTAGTGGCAAATGGTCTGACTGTCAATTCCGGTGGACAACTGCGGGACCCTCTGAGGAGGAATCCGCGACTATGCTGCCAAAAACGCTGGGGACTTGGTGTCATTCAACTCAGGGTGGTTTTTAGGGAATTTCTTCCCCGGCGGCTTCGGGGGTCACGGGGACCCCGTGGAACTGTCGGAAGGCGAACTAATTCCTTCAGATGGCAAAGAGGACCTGGGGGCCTCAGTGGCGCACAAAAAAGCGCTGGTGGGTATCCGTGTGTCTTTGCGACTGGACCAGGTAGGGGAGTCGCAAGCTGCCGCATATGTTTGCGGGTCAGCTAGACCACCTAGATCACACACGGCTTACCCGTATGATCAATTTTTCAATCATCTGGTCTATCAGGAATGGCAGCGCCCTCAAAATTCCTTCGCCCTACCCACACGCTTTGCGATACGATATCCCTTTGAGGATAATTTGTGAAAAAATGGGCGTCCCCCATAGTGGACCCCCCGGTGGCCCGCCTCAACAAGGCATCCACCATACCCCTGGAAGGGTTCCTTTCATTCAAGGACCCAGCCGACAGGCGTACGGAGGCAGTGTCTAAGGCATTTTTCCTGTTAGCAGGACCAGCCATGAGACCGGCCCTGGCATCCCCCATGGTGGCGCAGTACCTGTCCGAATTGTGGCAGGCGCTTGAGGCGTCGTAAAAAGCAGAATGTTTGGGTCAGGGTATTCAATACCTGATGCGGCCCTGGACCTGCTTTCCATGCTGTTAAAAATGTCTCTCTTTGCAGTCATTGTCAGCCGGGTACTTTGTCTACGCTCTTGGTCTGGTGACCGCGTCCAAAAAAGGGGTCTTGTGGATCTCCCTTATCAGGGTGGCCATCTATTCGGTCTACAGTTGGATGAAATCATCAAGGATTTCACTGGGGGGGGGGGGGGAGAGTATATTCCTTCCCGAACCCAAGTGGCCCCGGAACAAAAAGGCAGAGGACAAGCCCGCCCCTGCATGATGGGTTGCCCCCACCCGAAGTACGGGTGGGGGGATGTCTTCTGGGGCTCGCAGACTGGTGGACTGCCCGCATTTCCGAACAGTGGGTGCAGGAAGTGGTGTCCTCTGGTTACAGGATAGAGTTCAGCACTCTACCCCCAGACAGGTTCTTCCCATCGAACTTGAGACTCCCTCAGGGGCGTCGAGAGGCCCTATTCAGGGCTGTCCAGGCATTATCAGACCAGGGGGTGATTGTGACAGTACCTCAAGGTTTCGAGGTTTTTAGTCAAACCTATCGTGGTCCCCAAAAAAGGGGGAGGGGCCAGGCCTGTTCTGAACCTAAAAGCGCTGAACCACTTCGTGAGAGCGTGAAAATTCCGGATGGAATCCGTCCGCTCGGTCGTGGCCGCCCTGCACCAAGGGGAATCATGGCGTCCCTGGATTTCAGGGACGCGTATCTCCATGTTCCCATCTGTCACAAACGCCATCGCTTTCTGCGCTTTGCGGTGTGAGACCGGCATTACCAATTTGTGGCATTTCCTTTCGGTCTGGCCTCGGCTCCTCTGACGTTCACCAAGCTGGTGGCCCCGGTCCTGGCGTTACTGAGGCAGAGGCATTGCGGTAGTAGCATACCTCGACGACCTACTCCTGAGAGCGGAATCTGCTTCAGCACTGGAGGATATCGTAGTCATCACAATGGCATCATCGAGGGACTTCGGCTGGTTGATCAACCTGCAGAAGTCGACGCTGACACCGTCCTGTCGTCTGGTATACCTGGGTCTAATCTTGAACACGGTACAGGTGTTTCTACCTCCGGCCAAGTTACTGACCCTGCAAGCAGCAGTGCGATCCTTACTGTCTCACTGGTGGTCCTCCTTACCGTTTTATATGCAGGTGTTGGGGCTCATGGTATCGGCCTTCGAGGCGATACCCTTCGCCCAGAGTGACACTCGGCTCCTTCAACGAGCGATTCTGTCTCGGTGGGACAAGTCACCTCTGTCCCTAGTCCGACTGATCAGACTGGACTCCCAGACCAGCGGGTCCTTGACAGGGTGGCTTCGGGCCCCAGCTTTACCCTTGGGAAAATCCTTTCTTCCCCTGAATGGTCGATTTGTCACGACAGACGCCAGCCTATGTGAACCATCAGGGCGGAACGAGGAGTTCGGCTGCGGATGCAGCTCTCATTCTGAATTGGGCAGAACTCCACGTACTGGCGATCTCCGCCATTTACATGGCAGGCGGACTTTCTCAGTCGCCAGACACTGGATCAGGGGCAATGGTCCCTACATCCTGAAGTGTTCAACCAGATCTGCCTCAAGTGGGGCATGCCAGAGGTGGACTTCATGGTGTCCCGGTTCAATCACAAAGTAAAGACCTTTGTGTGCAGAACAAGAGACCCGTTGGCGGTCGCCACGGATGCGCTGGGAGCGCCTTGGGGTCGGTATCGTCTTCTGTATGCCTATCCTCCCATCAAGCTTCTACCGCGGCTACTGCGCAGGGTGGAAGCGGAGGGGATCCCGATGATCCTGGTGGATCCGGATTGGCCTCGGCATCCTTGGTACGCCGACGTGGTGCGAATGGTGGCAGATGCTCCCTGGCGCCTTCCGCTGCATGAAGACTTGTCTCAAGGGCCCATCTTGCACCCTGATTTACCCTCGCTGGCTTTGACGGCTTGGTTATTGAGTCCCAGGTGCTGAGGGACAGGGGGGTCGCTGACTCCGTGATCCCTACCATGTTAAAGGCGCGTAAGTGTACTTCACGCAAGATTTATCATTGCACCTGGAAGGCATCATTTGTTTTGGTGCGAGGCAGGGGATTGGAACCCTCACTCTTATGTCGTGTTCAGGGTCCTAGCCCTTTTACAACAGGGCCTGGATAGAAGTTGGCTTTGAGTACCCTCAAGGGTCAGATTTCGGCTCTGGCAAACCTCTTCCAACGGCCTTTGGCATCACATTCATTGCTTCGTACACTTGTTCAAGGTGTACGCCATGTGGTCCCACAGGTGTGGTCGCCCTTGGCGCCTTGGGATTTGAATCTAGTGCTTTCTTTGCTACAGAAGCTGCCATATGAGAGGATCAGGGATATTCCCTTACAATTACTGTCACAAAAAGTGGCTTTCTTAGTGGCCATTACATCCGCTGGGTGGATGTCTGAGCTGGCAGCATTGTCCTGCAAGTCTCCCTATTTGGTCCTTCACAAGGACTAGGCAGTCCTGCGCCCGTCACCTTCGTTTCTCCCGGAGGTGGTGTCGTCTTTTCACACTAATGAAGAGATTGTTCTCCTTTCATTGTGTCCGCGTCCCTCACATCCCAAGGAATTTGAGTTACACTCAATGGATGTTGTAAGGGCTTTGCAGGTCTATTTGGCGGCTACAGACTCTTTTCGGAAGTCTGACGCATTGTTTGTACTGACGGACGGGCCACGCAAAGGATTGGCAGCCTTACTGGCTACTGTTTCCCGTTGGGTCAGACAGACTGTGACTTATGCATATTTTTTTCGGGGCAAGTCCCCTCCCTTTGCAGTCACGGCTCATTCTACCAGGGCGTTAGCACTTCCTGGGTGTTTAGACACCGGGCTTCGGTGTCACAGGTGTGCAAGGTGGCTTTTTGGGCCCCGGTGCACTCTTTCACTAAATTTTATAAAGTTGATGTGTCCGCATCTTCGGATGCTGCTTTTGGCCGTAAAGTTTTACAGGCGGCAGTGCGGGCGCGTCTGGCGCCTCTTCAGAGGTTCTGTTGGGTACAGTTGTTGTCGTTTACCCACCCCTCTTTACTGACACAGCTTTGGGACATCCCCACATGTCAATGAAGAACTGCGTCTGTCAGTGAACGTAGGAGAAAAAGGGATTTTATTAAAACTTACTGTAAAATCCTTTTCTCGGAGTTCACTGACAGACGCAGCACCCACCCCTCTGCGTTTTTTTTCGGTACGGCTTGTGACGAACTGATGTACTGAGCAGAGTAGGGGGATTATATGGGAAAGAGAGGACAGCCCCCTGGGAGGGGCCAACTTGCTTTCTTTCTTTGCCTTGTTAATTCCTAATAGGATCTGCATATAACCCACATGTCAATGAAGAGCTGTGTCTGTCAGTGAACTCGGAGAAAAGGATTTTACGGTAAGTTTTAATAAAATCCCTTTTTTTTCCAAGGGGAATCTACAAATACATACAGTATATTGTACATAAAAACAGTCTGTTGCATTGGTAGCTAAACATAACATAGTTGTATAATTTTGCATGTGTCTTTTATGTATAATCAGTTGTTATTGGTTTTCATGTAGTATAATAATAGACGAGTTGGGAATATTCACAAGAGATACATGGCACATAAATGGCACAATACATTGATGATAGAAATAGTAATTTTGAGGAGTTCTATTGTAGTGCTTGAAGCAAAACTGAACTATATCTGAGCACCACTAACTGAAAGTGCTATTTAATACATTTTTACTATTCAAAACAAACCCACCCATCTATGTCTCCATTTTTTATTTTGTTGAGAAATCACTTTGATAAACGCCCTCTAGCATTTCTAGCTGTGGCTACCTTGAGTAAAGGCAGATTATTAATGTAGCATTTACTTCCTGGAATCCATCTGCCTTAGATGAGGCATGCAGGGAGGAGGATGTGTCTAGCAGAGAAGGGCCTCATCCAGATTAAAAAAAACAATTCCCATTAAGACTCATGGGATGTGTGACATCATTTTGGCCTTGCTTAGAAACTGAAGAAATAAAAAAAAAAGTTTAAAACAAGTAAATATCTCTTACTAAGGCTCCTTTCACACTTGTGCAACACAGATTTTTTTTTACCGCGATTTCGGATCAGTACGACTTTGTTGCAACTTTGACACAATGAAAACATATTACAAAGTCGTTCAGAAATAGTACAGAAAATGCATCTATATTATTCAGGTGCAATTTGCATGCGACTTTAAGGGTTTAACATTGAAGTCTATGGACCTCAAGTTGCATCAAAGTTGGGCAAAAGTAATGCAGGGACTACTTTGAAGTCGGCACGACTTGAAAGTTGTATAGATATAAACGGTACTCATTGGAAATAATGGGGAATGACTTGTCATGGGACTTTGCAGTTCCAAATCGCAGGACAACTCACACAAGTGTGAAAGAGGTCTAAGACTTGTATCATAAGGATTGAAATAGTTAATGTTGATTGAGAGAGAAAAGTTCATCTTTAACCACCTCCCACCCGGCCACTGTACATATACGGCCGGGTGGGAGCTTCCCCGTCCTGACAGGACGTATATATACGTCCTGCAGAACGGGAGCTCGCAGCGCGGGCACGCGCCGCGCTGCTGCTGGATCCTGTGATCATTATGATCACAGGAGCCAGCTGAGCGGAGATCGGGATTCGGGCGCAGTGACTGGCCCTCCCGATCATGTGACGGCTGTGTCCAATCACAGCCGTCACATTGTAAACAGAGACGAGCGTCTCTGTGACAGTTCTCCCCCGCCAAGCTCAGTGAGAGCTCAGTGCGGGGGGGTGAAGGGGGGGAGCTGCAGCTCTGTGACAGCTCTCTGCATGATGATGATTTCATGCAGAAAGCTGTCACAGATCGCCCCCCACACAGTGCACCAAGCACACTGATACCCCATGTCCCTGTAAACATAAGTGTCCCCATAAAAGAGCCCCCAAAACATCTGCATGTCCCCCATCACATCTGTCACCATACACAACATCTGTCACAGTCCCCAAACATCTGTCACAGTCCCCAATCATCTGTCACAGTCCTCAAACATCTGTCACCATACACAAAACATCTGTATGTCACCGTCACATCTGTCACAGTCCCCGTCACATCTGTCTGTCCGACAACACCAAATGAACTCCAATTTGGGTTATTTTTACCAAAGAAATGTAGCAGTATCATTTTTGGTCAAAATTTATCAAAAGAAATTACTTATTTGCAAAATTTTATAACAGAAACGCAGAAAAATGCATTGTTTTTGAAAATTTTTTGTCTTTTTTTAATTTATAGCGCGAAAAATAAAAAACCCAGGGGTGATTAAATACCACCAAAAGAAAGCTCTATTTGTGTGAAAAAAATTATAAAAATTTCATATGGGTGCAGTGTCGCATGACCGCGCAATTGTCATTCAAACTGCAATAGCGCTGAAAGCTGAAAATTGGTCCGGGAAGGAAGGGGGTTTAAGTGCCCAGTATTGAAGTGGTTAAGAATATTAAGCAATATAAATATCACCAACTGTTGATATCATGCTGTCAACAAAAACAACTGTTAAAAAGATTGTTTATGAGCGCTGTACAAAAAAGAAAAAAAGGGAAGCAGACATAGAAATGTATAGAGGTATGAAGGGAGAAAGCAGTGAGAGGATGTACAGTATTGTTGTCCCTTTCAGATTTCCAAAGGACCCATAAAACCTCTGTCATGTTTATTTCATATTGTCTTCATATTCTTATGCACCAGACTGTTATTGCATGACAAGGTCCTACAAATATACGATTGGATGTTGCCAGAGAACAGTTAGAAGGGGGACTATCCAAAATGTATCAATGTTACCTCTGCATTAAAGAAGTTTCCGAGTTCTTTACAGTATGTCATGGGCTGAGTCCCGGTGTCATATATGAGGAACTCAGCAGCTGATAGGGGGATGGGATTTGTGCCGTCCTTCCTGGGGGGTGAAGGGCAGGATAACAGCTGTTGTGGAGAGGACCCTGATCAGTGTTGTTCTCAGCTTGTGTGATTTGTGCCTGTTGCTTCATATCTCCTAAGTGAGCTTGTGATGTGAATGTCTGTCTGTTTTATGGCCACTTGCATCTTCACTGTTCTTTGCTGCAGCTTCACACCAACTTAGATTACTTATGTAGCTCCTTTTCCCTGCAGTTTTGTCTTCAGCTTTCTCATTACTGCAGCTAGCTTTTCTCTGGCACGTTTCTTCTACTTCTGCACAGGACATCATCATCTTTACCCAGCAGTTCCATCTTTCTACCTTTCGGTGCTTCTTCTGACATGAATGCACTTACAAATTCTATTTGTGCCCTGGTATGTATCTGCTCACAGCTGTGTGCCCACATACTGGGCAGTGTGTGTATGAGAAGAGGGTATCACTTGTGGCTGGCAGCAGTGGTCAGTGTGACTCCATTCCTTCAGGGACTTAGTAACCCCCGCAGCATTTTCTCCAACTCCAACAACTTCTTCAATGTGTGAGTATATTTTTATGCATGGACGTGTGACTATGGACACCTATAGTAAATTTGATCGTATTAATGTGAGTAGTTCATATCTGGAACATTAAGTAGCCATAGATACAAAACAAAGTACAAATGTGATTTTTTTTATAGGTGTTCTTTTACGTATTGGGCTTTATATCTAATAGGGGAAAGAAAAGTCCTTGACTGGCATAATTAATTCAGTGCCTGCTTTCATATTGCATCCTAAACTTTAGAAATACCCAAATTGATTATTATGGGAAATGAACCTCTCCACTCAGTGCCTCCTATGTGATCAAGCAAAACTAAATTCAGACACATTAAAAGAACAAATGTATTTTCAGACATAAAATCCAGGCCTGCCTTTTTTCCTAACTGACTGAAGTTCTGAATGAATTTTGTGAATTCTCACCTCTGCACTTATAATTGGCGCAGATAATAACACATGACAAAATTCTACGTAGCTTCACAGGATCAACTATTTTATTATGTGCTTCCAGGAGCAATATATCTTCCCTAGTACCATCTAAAGTATCACTATTTTTGTAAAGCCCATATGCTACTGTTTAGTGTGTTGTGAATGTATTTACTTACCAAGCAATGTTCTGACTTGCTTTTCTGCTACTCTACATTCCATGGTTATTTATATTGCCAGCCATCGCTCTGTATTTAAATGCCAAGCCATCTTCTGGCTCCCAGATAATGCCAATGAAACACAGACATGGACAGGGATTTGTGAGAACTGGTACACAGGATCATTTACTGTTTATTTCAAGAAGATGATTTTAGCTATTAAATGGTTTAAAAAAATAATCTGACACAGAAAAATCTTTCATCCGTTGAAGACCTGAGAAGTGGCCATTGATGAAACAATTTCCAACAATTCTCTCTTTAATCTGATCACACCCCTGGATAACTAATATTTGCCCCTTTGTGCAATTCAGTGAATTTGATATTGTTTACATAGAAATTTGTATGTATTTATAAAGCAGTGATTGTGGCTTTCACAAAAAACGAATTGGTAGTGAAACCATCACAGTCATTTAAAACACTTGCAAAAGGAAGATGTTTGAAAAATGTCAGATTCACTACTTTATAAATATACATTATACAGCAAGAAGTATGTAAACCCCAACAATGAATGTATCTTATTTCTCTTTTGATCTGTTATAAATTAGTTGAATCTGTTTAAAAAGTGCAAAAAAAGTTAATCCTGACAGAAATCCAGTAGGTTTGTATAGTTGTGGAAAAGTTAAGTATACCTCCTGTAATTTTATTGACATTTTTAACATATTTTAACAAACTTTAGATCTTCATTCAAACAGTGCCTACAGCTAAAGATGATATTCCTAAAGCGGAGTTCCACCCAAAAGTGGAACTTCTGCTTATTGGATTTCTTCCCCCTCCGGTGCCACATTTGGCACCTTTCGGGTGGGGGGGGGGGTGCAGATACTTGTCTTTGGGTACCCTGTCCCCACTTCTGGGAGCCCAGGCCCCGGTGAATTACGCCAGCAGCTGGGCCTCCCTCCTTCCCTGCCAACAGGCCAGTAGGACAGTGCAGCAGCGCCTCGCGCATGCGCAGTAGGGGTCCGGCGTGAAGCCGTAATGCTTCTTGGTAATGGTTTCCTTGCATGAATTACTTCTTTTAAATCCATAACATTTCAGTGGAATTTCAAATCAGGGCTTTGACTAGGCCAATCCATTTCTTCTTTTTAAACTATTCTTTGGTAGATTTGCTAGTGTGTTTTGGATCCTTGTTGTGTTGAAAGATCAATTTTCATTTTAAGTTCAGAAAGATGGTCTTACATTCTCATTGAGCAAACATTGATATGATGCAAAATGAATAGTTAATTTAATTATTGAAAGCTGCTCAGCCCATGAAGCAGCTTTGAAAGAAAGCCCAAACCTTGAAGCCTAATGCCAGGTTTTAGTGAACTTTTAACTACTTGCTGACCAGGCCTTTTCTGGAGCTTTTTGATTACAATATTAAATTAGTATTTTTTTGCTGGAAAATTACTTAGAAGCCCCAAACATTATATATATTTTTAGCAGCAACCCTAGAGAATAAAATGGTGATCGTTGCAATGTTTTATGTCACACTGTATTTGCACAGCGGTCTTTCAAATGCAGTTTTTTTGGAAAACTGCACTTTAATGAATTAAAAAAAAAATAGTTGCCCCATTTTTTTTTTGTATAATGCGAAAGATGTTATGGCAAGTAAATAGATATCTAACATGTCATTCTTTAAAATTGTGCATGCCCATGGAATGGCACAAACTACGGTACTTAAAAATCTCCATAGGCGACACTTCAAAATTTTTACAGGTTACCTGTTTAGAGTTATAGAGGAGGTCTTGCACTAGAATTATTGCTCTCGCTCTAACGATTGCGGCGACACCTCACATGTGTGGTTTGAACACCATTTTATATATGCCGGCGTGACTTGCATATGCATTAGCTTCTGTGCATGAGCACAGAGGGATGGGGCACTTTAAATTTTTTTTTTTTTTTTTTACACTGTCACTTGAATTTTTTTTTTTGTTATAACTTTTATTCCTATTACAAGGAATGTTAAACATCCTTTGTGATATAAATAAGCATGACAGGTCCTCTTTATTGAAAGATCTGGGGGTTAAAAAATCCCAGATCTCTCATTAACCTTCAAAAGCAAAGTAATATAAAAAAAAAATTTTGACATTTGGACTTGAAGAAAAAAAACTAATAATTTGTTTATGGCCGAGAACCAGAAGTGATGTCAGAGGCTGCTCCAGTCCTCCAAGGGCATAGAGCCTAGTAGGGCCATCTTGCCTTCACATGACTTCCTGCCCAGGCATCAGTCGCATCGGATCATTTCCGGAAACTATCGGGAAGTGGTGGGCACCTCTCCCACTGCTTCTTAATGTGATCCCGTGGAAATTCCACTACTGGGATCACTTTTATCGGAAAGCTGGCCGCCTAAGGGGGAAAATGATACTGGGGTTATGGTATCTAGCTGCAGCAATAACCTCGGTATATAATGTCAAAAACATGACGCACATTCTCAGGCAGTCAGCAAAAGTTTAAATGGCTTTGGACAAATCTGGTCCAAACAAACTATTTTTTCACTAACACATGCAGTGGCTTTGTGTGCTGTATAAACTGTATGTAACTTCAGCTACATAAATTATACAGCACTGTATTGTGGCAGGAGGTTGTGAACTTCCTGTCCTGTTCCTGGAGCACTGTTCAGCCATTTACAGGAGGCTTTGTATTTTATGAATGAAAGGCTTCTTTGTTTGGCTGTGGAGATCGTGATGTCATCCACCCCAGACACAGGATGACGCTCCTGGAACACAGCACTATATACTGTATGTAGCTGATGCCACATACAGCTTATGTAGCGCACACACCTGATGCATGTGTTAGTGAAAGAAATAGTTTATTTGGACCTGCTTGGTCCAAATGAACTAAAACTTGGAGTTAAGCTTTAAAGAGGAAGTAAACCCTGATCAGGTTCTCTTCCTTTCCCCCCCTGCAAAGTAAAAGCATAATGCGCTAGTATGCATACTAGCACATTATGTGTCTCCTGCAAAAGTAGCCCGCACCGTCCCCGCTGCAGGCTGCACCCATCTTCGCCCCTCTTCCTTCCAAGGGCTGCGGACTCTGGCTCTGTGACTGGCAGGAGTCGGATGATAAAAATGTCTGGGGTACTCCTGCGCTACCACAGAAGTGAATGGGTTAAAATGAATACTGTGATCCACTGCTGCAAACACCTATGGGTGAATCAGTGCCCAGGTGAGTGAATATAGTGTGTAGTGGTGTTGCGCTGTGATCTGAGATAGTATGTATGTGTAGTAATACAAGTGTTAAACACTAACTAAATGGCAAAAATTATAATACAGTGTCCACACACAGTCACAAAGTGCTAATTCACTACTAATAAGGAAAAAAGTCCAGTAGGCTATAACAAAAATAAAGCCTCACATCAGTGAGCGTGCATGAATGGATAAACAAACTATGTGCTTAATAAACAAAACTCCATTTTGAGAAACTGGTGCAGTCCCAGCATAAACAACACAAAAAAAATATAATAATAATAAATATCTTCTTATGTTGGTCTGTGTGGATAAACAGACTATGTGCTTAATCAGTAGAACTCCATTTTGAGAAACTCTGGTGCAGTCAACAAACAACACAGGAAAATGAAAAGGAATTTTCCAATGCTATTCCATGTGGGTAAAAACAACAGGGGTGTCACTTCTTCCACAGTGCAAACACCTATGTGCAGGGTGGCCTCTCACCTTAGTGCTGTGGGGTACCAGCATGTGTGGGTGCACCGACCCGCAAACAACTTCTCCTGGTCACTCCTAGCTGTTCCTCTCCAGCAATGTCTAGTGGTGAATGGTGGTCATCTGGATATCACTCTCTGATGGAGGGTGGCTGCATCCTACACACTCCTCAAATATTGCTCCAATGGAGGGTAAAAAGGGGGAGGAAGGGAATGCCCAAAATAGTGTGATATCGTTTATAATAAAAACACTATTTATTAAAATCTCAATAATATACACTCACATTTAAAAAATTAAAAACAGTGCAAAACTCCACGAGCTGCGAGCTCGTCCTACCGCATCACTTCCGGTATGCTAGTGGTCCAATCCCGACGCGTATCATCACCTCACATGACTTCATCAGGGGATCAGGAGTCGGATGATGTCACTCCCGCACATGCGCAGTATACAGTAAATATCTCCTAAAGGGCGCACATTTAGGAAATATTTACAGTACCTATAGGTAAGCCTTATTCTAGGCTTACCTATAGGTACAACTTACACAGGGAGGTTTACAACCACTTGCCGCCCTCCCACTGTCAAATGTTGGAGGAACGGTGCGGCTCTCGTTCTGGATGGACATCATAAGATGGCGCACCCGAACAGCCGTGCCCACGGGGACGCACAGCACATCGATTTGGGCCAAGTTGCTAGGGCATGGCACAACCCAGATCTCTGATCGCCTCACACTGACAGAGTGTGGGCCAAGGAGAGCCGATCAGCGGCATCTCCTCGCAGGGGACATCAGAACAGATAATCGGGGCACTGATCATCAGTGTCCTGATTATAAAAAAGAGCAATCAGTGCCCACTAATTCCAGCAATCAGTGCCCACCAGTGGGAGCAATCAGTGCCCATTAGTGATGCCAGTCAATGCCGCCTATCAGTGCCACCCATCAATGCCCATGAGTGCTGTCCATCAGTGCCCATATGTGCGGCATCTTAGTGCCTCCTCTTCACTGCCACCTAATCAGTGCCCATCTGTGCAGCCTCATCAGCGCACATCAGTGAAGGAGAAAAATTAATTGTAAAATTTACTGACAGAAACGAATAAAAACTTTTTTTTTAGTATAAAAATAAAAAATCCAGTGGTGATCAAATACCACCAAAAGAAAGCTCTATTTGTGGTAACAAAATGACAAAAATGTTGTTTGGGTATAGCATTGCATGACTGCGCAATTTTCTTTCAAAGTATGACAGTGCTGAAAGCTGAAAAATGGCCTGGGCTGGAAGGGGGTGAAAGTGCCAGGTATTGAGGCGGTTAAGGTTGAAGTGTAATATATTAAAAAAAAAAAAACATTATTTTGCCCCCCACCCCAATCCGCATTTAGTTAAAATAATTGCATGAAAAGTTGTTTAATCCTTATGCCTCACTCTTCTACTTCCCCTATATAGTCTTCCCCTATAACACAATAGCTCATCTAGACTAGGAATACATTTTAATATTCTTTTTCTCTGTGATAGTAATGTCAGTTTTCTCGACGGTAATGTTTATGCTGCTAGCATTAGTAGAATAGAAAAGTATATCATATTTACTTGTTTTAAGAGTCTACAGGAGGGAGGGAGGAGGGGTTTTCTCAGCTAAGCACACCCTTCTGCCTGCATGCCTGAGCTAAGGGCAGTTTGATTCCAGGAAGTAAATGCTACATGAAGTATCTGCCCTTACTCAAGATGGCCACCGTCTGAATTGTTAGGGGGTGTTTTTCAATTTGATTTCTCAGCAAAATAAAACATGGTGACATGAATGGATGGTGGACTTTGCTTTTAATATTTAAAATGAAGTAAATAGTGTTTTTAGTTTGTGGTGCTCAGATGCAGTCTAGTTCCGCTTTAAGTGACCAGAGGGAATCACACAGTTTAAGCTCATGACACCCATCTTTATTGCAACCAGACTTTACCAAAGGCATGACAATTCACCAACATAGATCCACGAGAGGTTTGATCCAAAGTATCATGGCAGATGTTTAACAATACAATTACCACCATACTGAATGACAAAATGGCCCTCTTTTTAAGAAGGTATTGCCCTCAAAAATCCAACACTACCCCCTC
>BLSH010122549.1:474868-488351 GCA_018402905.1 Glandirana rugosa | reverse complement strand
AACATTTTTTTTTTTTTCACACACACACACACACACACACTTTTTCCTATTTCTATTCTCTGATGCCAGTTGATACATTGGAGCATTCCTTATGGCAGTGCTCCATAGCCTCATGAAATGGTGCATATTTGATGCATGGGAATGCATTGTACCCTGTGTACTGTAACCTTTCAATGTAACATATTAGACTGGGCTATCTTTTGTATTCTTTGTATTTAACCAAGAATCCTCAATTAAACCCGTTGAACAGAAAAGTTATCACTTTCAAAATATACCTGTTTGTAGACCCAGTGATGTTATCACACAAAACTGCGCCATTCCTGTAAGGTTTTCTTTTTTTTTTTTTTTTTACAAGAGCCATTGAAAGTAATGGGCAGGCTCTTGAGTGTGTGTATGCTAATTTTGTGTGACCTGTAGGCGAATGCAACAATAATAGACCCACAAATAACACTGAGCACTACAAAGAATGCCCACTCCTTATGAGGCTGACCAAAGAACAGTTTAGGTGTAGTTTAGCTGCTAATAGGTGTAGCAGCTACATTGCTCACCTAATCTTGCAATACCAACCAAATCATCCTCTTGGTTCCTCCCAAGGCTTCCTGCTCTCTATCTCCCTCGTCACTTCCTCCCCTACTCGCCTCCAGGACTTCACCCGAGTTCCCTACCCCAACCTGTCCGACTGTCTCCAACTCTATCCACTTTTAGACGATCCCTGAAAAAACCCTTATCTTCAGGGAAGCCTATCCTGCTCCCAGCTAACACCTGTACTTTTAGTCTCTTCATCAGCTCACCCCCTACAGCTATTACCTTTTGTATCACTTGACCCTCCCTCTTAGATTGTAAGCTCTAACGAGCAGGGCCCTCTGATTCCTCCTGTATTAAATTGTATTGTAACTGTACTGTCTGCCCCCATGTTGTAAAACTCTGCTCAAACTGTTGGCACTGTATAAATCCTGTATAATAATAATAATAATAGTAGATGGGCAAAGAGTACTAATGTGTACAATAGTTCAAGCCTGATATTAAGCAGGGCCAAGGTAGCTGCTACAGCTTCAGAAACTGGAATTGGGGATTTGACAGTGAACAGGGGAATAAAAGTACTAACTTTGAACACAGGAGAGCACCTGCTGCAAATGAGGAAGAAAAGGGTAAGGCTAAAAGTCAGCTTTAACATTTCCACCACCATGTTTCACAATTAGTATGAATATCTTCTCGAATGCTGTCTTCAGTTTGTGTCAAACCTATGTAATGTTACTGTGGTAAAACAACTGTAGTCTTGTTGTAATGTTTTTTTGGACAGCAAACGTTTTTTGTTTTGCTTCACCTCCCATGTAGGTTAAATTGGTGCAGTCTCTACCTGTTTATAGATGCAAAAACTTTGATAACTGTTGAAAGAGTTACCTGCAGATTCTGCAATCAAATTTTGAGAATTCTTTCAGTATCAAACATCAGCTCTCAGGCTTAATTTGCTGAGCTCTGGCCAGACAAATTAGCAGTTGATTGAAATCTATGCCACTTGTAGTTTGTTTTGGTTTTTCTTTTTTTTTTAACAGCGAGATTATTTATTTCAAATAATTTGGTGATCCTTTTAAGTCCTTTGTCAGGCTCCCTAGACATCAAAACAACCTTCTTTCTGGGGCCTTAGGCCTTGTTTACACTTGCAGTTTAGGGATGATTTAGAAAAAAAACAGTACATGTGGTCAAGCTGCATTTTTACCGCTCCCCCTTAAGCTGCAAAGGCAGCAGACAGGGGTGTACACATGCTCTAGCCACGATGCTTTGCATAATGGCACTGCAATAGTTATCCCCTCTGTCTCATTTGGCAGGCAGTACAGCCCACTGAACACATACCATTTAACAGAATGGGGTCATGCCACAACCGTGTGTAATGCACGCAGTTGCAGCATGGTGGTACCATTTTTTGGGAGTTAAGTCTGGGAGCGAGTAAGTGATATAATGCCACCTCACTACCTGTGAAATGCTCTCTAAAGGTTGATCCACTGGAAATTGTTCTTCAGAGGGTGACCCCAGTTTAACAGAGCCCTAAGGCCCCAGTCACACTTGCGAACTAAGCCCAGGCAGGAACTCCAATGGCTACTCACATGTAATCACTCAAGCAGAGATTATCTGCAAGCAATTGGCCTTGGATGTAGACGTATCTTGGTATGATACCACACAATAGCAAAGAAAATTCCAGACCCTACGTGTTCAAGGTTTAAATAGGACGATTCCACCTGCATACTCCCTGAGGAGGTTCTACTCCCTGGCATCTAATCTGAAACAACTGATTTTAAGTTCATGGATTTGAAGTGGTATACAGTATATTGGCGTTTATTTCTTTTTTTTCCCAACTGACAAATCCGCATTTTCATTCATTTAGAAAATGTATACACCACTCCAATGTTGTGTCATTTGTTCAAGCATATTACCTTTATTTTTAGCACTGTATAGGTGAAGATATAATGTTCAAGTATGGTAAAAAAAAAGTCAACATTTTCTATGTGGTGCCAGAAGCGTAACTACAGGGGTTGCAATTGCAACCGGGCCCTGTGCTACAGGGGGCCCGTGTGCCTCCCTTGTACACCTGGATAGGATGGATGGCGGGGGCGGCATTTAGAGGAACCATTCTCTTCCATTTTCCTAATGGGGGAGATTGGTTCCACTATATGCTGCCTCCACCGCCCCTCCTATCCAGTTTACTTGTCTTCTGCTGTTCCCAGGGTCCCTGTGTGCTTCCCTGCCCCCCCCCCCCCACCGTGCTGCTGTCTTCCCCCACTCCTCTCTCCTGTCAGCTGCTATAGAAGATGATGGAGAGATGGGAACGGGTCAGTAAATTTGTCATTTACCGGCTCCTTCCTTTTCTGAATAGACAGTGATTGGTACCAATTGGTTCACTCATAACTGAAGCATAGTAAACTGTTTTTATTATACTTCCGTTTCTGAATGAATGGGAGGCTCGGTACACAACTATTTGTTTATTCGGTGGGACCGTAATAAAGGGACCTGCAACGGGGGTAAGGGGCCCCAAGATCAGTGGGAAGAGGGAAGGGCTCTGGCCAGGGGGGCCCTTCAATATTTCTTGCACTGGGGTCTTGAAGGTTCTCGTTATGCCTCTGTGTGGTGTGCTTACTTTTTTATACGATGTGCACTCTGCAGGGTAATCTCAAGCAGGCGTATAAGCCCTGCTCAGTTCTGTGAACTACAAAACACCTCCCCTGTTGTTATGGAGACTGTTGTTCTAACACTTTCTGACCTAGGGTGAAAATTCTGCTCCTCCAAAGATACAGCAGAGTGGGTGATTGTTGTCAATCTAGGGTAGGAAAAGTGTCACTGGTGGGTTCACCATGTGAAAAAGGAAAAATAGAAAACTAACGTAGCCACCATATCGAAGAACTAGTAAGCTGTGATACATTACATTTTTGTTCTTGTTTAAATATATTTTATGCTAATTATGAGAGGACAGTTGACTGGGTGACAATCTCATTAGTCTGCCCCATGCAGGACAACCAGCTACCATATTAGAAGTGACAGCCTTTGCCTGCACCACTCATTTTCTCCCTCCTTCACTCTTCATTCACATATACTGAAACCTGTGGCAGACTGTGGTGCCTTCAGGGCAGGTGAATTTGGGAATTTATGCCTAACTGACACCTACATGGAATTTAAGCCACCTTTTAGAGGGTTTCTGGGTATCCCCTGCAATCACTCCGCTTCCCTGATTTATTAACTAAAGTGATAACATTTCAGCCACATGATCTTCCAATCATCTTACTGACAGATTTATTCTTAAAGGTCAAGTTCACCTTTGCAACATGCTACATGTTGCTTCCATATTTATTGGTGGAACATGTAACATATTCCAGCTCCTGCATCCCCACCTCCTCCCTTTGATAGTGGGCAGGGGATCCTCTCCCCGCACCCACTTCACAATTTAACCACTTCAGCCCCGGAAGGATTTCCAGCTTTAGGACAGGAGCCCTTTTTGTGATTCGGCGCTGCGTCGCTTTAACTGACAATTGCGCGGTAGTGCGACGTTGTACCCAAACAAAATTTGCGTCCTTTTTTTCCCACAAATAGAGCTTTCTTTTGGTGGTATTTGATCACCTCTGCGTCATTTCTGATCACTGCTATAAACAAAAGAAGAGCGACAATTTTGCAAAAAAAAAACAAATTTCTTACTTTTTGCTAAAATACAAATCCAAAAAAAAAATATAAAAAAACATTTTTTTTCACCGTTTTTGGCCGATTTATATTCTTCCTCATATTTGTGATAAAAAAAATCGCAATCGGCGTTTATTGATTGGTTTGCGCAAAAGTGGCCGCGTTTACGGATGATTAGAATTCATTTCTGGGGTTTTTATTTTTTACTAGTAATGGCGGCGATCTGCGATTTTTAGTGGTACTGCGATATTTTAGCGGACATGTTGGACCATTTTGACACTTTTTTGGGACCATTGGCATTTATACAGCGATCAGTGCTATAAAAATGCATTGATTACTGTGTAAATGCCATTGGCAATGAAGGGGTTAACCTGCAGGGGGTGCTCTAAGGGTTAACTGTGTTCCCTGGGCGTGTTCTAACTGTGTGGGGACTGCCCTAGCTGGGGAAGGTAAGTGGTCACAGCCTCCATGTAGAGGAAGGCTGTGATCACAGCCCTTCACAGAACGGAGGTCCATGTTTACTTACACGGACCTCCGTTCTTTCAGTGCGGGGGGGCATCGCGGGTGGCCGGCAGAGATCGACTCCGCCGCTCCTGCTCCCTGGCCCTCCCCGAACACAGTGAGCGCGCAGGCGCGCCTCCGGCGGCGCGCGCGCTCACTAGGCTCGATCTCGCGGCCGCCGTCGTATGATGGCGATTCGCGTTACAGAGCCACTTTGTCGCCGTCATTTGCCGATCAGCCGTCGGCAAGTGGTTAAAAACAGTGCTCTGCCCACACAGCAATGTAATTCATTCAGACTTCTGTGAATGAATGAACTACAACTACCGTCAGCCAACAGCTTGTAGTTCTCAATGAACTGCAAGGGTGCTGGTGAGCGTGCTTGTAGTTGATTGATTTGTTGCTTCAATTCAGTAACTGTATCGGGCAGACAATGTACAGAGAGTCTAAAGGATCCTGCAACCATGACTTTCTGAACTATCCATTAAAGTGTTTGTAAAGGTTCGTTTTTTTTTTGTTTTGTTTTTTTTTTGTTTTTTTAAATAACAAACATGTTATACTTGCCTCTTCTGTACAGTTGGTTTTGCACAGAGCAGCCCGGATCCTCCTCTTCTCGGGTTCCTCATCAGTGCTCCTGGCCCCTCCCTCTGGTGAGTGTCCCCACAGCCAGCAGCTCTCTATGGGGGCACCCGAGCTGGATCAGAGCTTGCTGCATCCATTCAGACAAGGAGCACCACCCCACCCTCCCCTGATTGGCTGATTGACAGCCGTGGGAGCCAATGGCGCCGCTGCTGGGTCTCAGCCAATCAGGAGGAGTGTCTGGAACGGCTAAGACACTCGTGGTCATCGTTGGCGAGAGATGGGGCTTAGGTAAGTAATTAGGGGGTGCTAGGGGGGAGGCTGCTACACACTGAAGGTTTTTTTTTTATCTTAATGCACAGAAATGCATTAGGATAAAAAAACTTCTGTCTTTACAACCACTTTAAGCTACATAGAAACATAGAAAAGTGACGGCAGAAAAAGACTGAGTTGTCCATTGAGTCTGCCCCTTTTTATTTATTTTTTTTGTTTTGCTTTTTTCACATTAACCTTGTTGTCTGACTATAGATTTATGTTTATCCCAGGCATGTTTGAAGCCATTTACTGTTGACTGTCTCAACCAGCTTGCCATGGATGTTTTTTTTGTTGCTTATTTTTGCAGTAGCCACACAAGTGAGGTGGATGGAGGAATCCTCCCTGGTGCGCTATTGTATTCTGACAGCGGGGACTCCTTCCCTGTCAGAATATACTTATCATTGTTGATTGGCTGCAGGCGCTTTTTGTATTAACAATTTCCAGCATTTCTGTTCGAGAGAAGGAGATTGTGAGATGGACTTCTCCAGAGTGGGAAAGGCCATAACTGCTCTTTGCTGAACTGGAGAATTCCAATCGATCTATGGCCAGCTTTAGAGAAAGGAACAGTGAATAATTATAAACTGTATATAATGTACTGTTTTGGTGACTCATTACATAATGGCTGGAGTATTAATCTTTTCCCCTTTAATACTAAAAGAAGAAATGACATCCAGCACCTTTTTGTCCACATCAGCTTACATCATCAACCAGCTCAGCTTCCATTTCTTAATTTAGAAACCTATACAGAGTGTACATTTGCCAAGGATTCCTGTGCAGCAGCCATATGATATACACTATATGGTGTACATTTAAGTTGTGCTCCATGGTTTACTTAAAATTAGTACATTAAAATACAGTATAAGGCTAGACATAACATTTTAGAAAATCAATAGAGTCTTCCATCGACCCTTAAACAGTGTAGAGGAATCTGTACTGTTGGCTATTTTATTCAAACAGCCACAGCAACCTTGGTTGTCTTCATACCTCAACATCTGATAGGAAAACGATAATTTACCAGCCAGCTCAGGTAATTTTAAAATCAACTTTTTACAAGCTGGGTGGTGTCAATGGGGCCACCCACATCTTGAATTTTGGCTGATTGGCTCAAGAATCGTCTGAAATTTAAGCTGATCCGTGCATGTTTTCTTTAATGCCCCCTCCCCTCGCAGTACTCACTTTTCTTTCACTCCCCCGCCACTTCATTTAGTTACCAGGATTTAGGAAATGATGTTCTGAATTTCAAGTTACCCTGGTTGGAGCTTTAGGCTGGGTTCAAACTTATGCTGTGCCGGAAACGCTGTGATCCATGCATATTTCCTGCATTGCATTTATACTGCCTATACGTGCTGCTGCATGTGTCAATACAAAGTTAACACCCCAAACACAGGTCGCAAACGCAGTGCATTTGCCTGCATCAGGTGTACAATGTGTACTGAGCCCTATGCACAACTGAGGACTCCCAACCCACCCACCTCTGTGACAGGACTGGGTCAAGCACCAGTACTAGCACATTATTTTACATATCTGAAAGCACCAGTTTTTTTTTTTTTTTTTAGCTCCCAGTAGTTAACAGTATGCTAGAGTAGTAAAGAAAAGCTGATGTATTGACAGGGAGGGAGGCATTTAATTGCTGTATGGGTAAAACGCAGAGTTCGCTTTCAGTGGCCACCTGATTTAAATTTAAAGTTCTCTATAACTGCTAGTAGCACTAATGTTATAGATATGCAACAAAACCATTTACCATACAGACCCCTAATAACTATCAATGCTTATGCTGATGCCAGCTGGTCACACAGTTTACCACTTGACTGCAAATGATAGCCTTAAAGCGGAACAACACTGCATCTGAGCACCATAAACTCCACCATCTATCCATGTCTTCATACTTTATTTGCTGAGAAATCACTTTGAAAAACAGCCCCTAGTATTTCTGGCTGTGGCCATTTTGAGTAAGGTACAAACTAAAAAATAATTGATACACTGCTGCACTCCCCAATCTACAAGTAATAAGCAGCTGGCACAACAATAATGACCAATTGTGACAAAGATATGAGAAAAAATGCTGCGCTAATTATATATATAAAGTGTGTTATCTTATATAACCAGAATGATCACAGTATAAAATATAAACAATAATCAAATGTTTATAATTAGTCCATAACAATTATAGTGTATAGTCCATAATATATTGTAGAAGAAAGACATCCAACAGAGTGATCCCACCACCAAAAATACCTTACTACTTGGGTACACTTACCAAAAAGGGCTAGCAAGTACACCCGTAGAAATGTACAATGGATAATATTCAAACAAACCACCACGTGCCTTCACCAAAGGAATAGATGGGTACGCTTACCTATAGCAACTTGAGAGGGGCCTGTAGTATATAAACCTTAGTCACCACCAATCATCCTCCAAGAAGAGCTTGCCATGATGCCTCATATAAGACCCGTTTCCCATATAGTCAGGTTATCCTCACCCTTATAAGTACTCAGAGGTTCAGATGTTCAACATGGATGAGAATAAAGAAAAGAACTCCACATAGCGTAAAACCATAAATGAAGGGAGATTTATTAAAAATGTTGCACTTACATCCAATCTGCAGTCAAAAGCGAGTTACATCCAGGAGCTATGTGTACACAAGCTGGGCGCAATGGTATAGAGCGGACCCCCTTTCAACCGACGTGCTTCGTCTCTATTGGACTTCAACTGGGGTATGGGTCCGATCACATCCACTGTGCTTTATATAACTTATAAATTACCTTGATTGTAATGGTATTGACAGTTAATTGACACCTGGTGTCAGCGTGAGTTGCAAGCCTCACTCTCAGTCCAAACTGGCCAATCACAAATGGCTAATACGTCACATGACGGTATACTTCCGGCACCGCCAGGAAAAGATAATAAGCCATTGACTGTAAGCAGAGTGGGTACCTACACACGCCACACCGTCACCAGTCCACATATAAAATCATGCATATAATTTTATTAAAGCACTAATTCCCAAAGCATTCCTGGATGTAATTCGCTTTGGACTGCAGATTGATCTCCCTTCGTTTATGGTTTTATGCTATGTGGAGTTCTTTTCTTTATTCTTATCCATGTTGAACATCTGAACCTCTGAGTACTTATAAGGGTGAGGATAACCTGACTATATGAGATACGGGTCTTATATGAGGCATCATGGCAAGCTCTTCTTGGAGGATGATTGGTGGTGACTAACTAAGGTTTATATACTACAGGCACCTCTCAAGTTGCTTATCCATTATACATTTCTACGGGTGAACTTGCTAGCCCTTTTTGGTAAGTGTACCCAACTAGTATTTTCTGTGGTGGGATCACTCCGTTGGATGTCTTTCTTCTACAATATATTATGGACTATACACTATAATTGTTATGGACTAATTATAAACATTTGATTTTTTGTATTTTATACTGTGATCATTCTGGTTATATAAGGTAACACACTTTATATATTTAATTAGCGTAGCATTTTTTATCACGTCTTGAGGAAGGGCAGATGATTCATCTAGCATGAACTTGGAATCTATCTGCCCTTAGCTCAGCCATGTAGGCAGGAGGGTTTGCTTGGCTGAGAAACCCCCTCCTCTCCGGAAGACTCCTGGTATGTATTGCATAATTTGCCTAGGCATGGGAACCAGAAAGTAACTAAAGAAAAAGAGTTTAAAACAAGTAAATATGATATACTTTCCTATCTATTTACTAATGCTAGCAGCATAAGGATTAAAAATAGTCAATGTTGATCGAGAGAGAGAGAAGTTCCACGGTAATGTAAAACATGTATTTTTGCAAATGCAGATGAAAGTAACAGATTCATTTTATATCCCTCTAACACCCTCCAGTTATATTCACCTTTTGTGTGTTCCCATGCGAGTAAAGCACTACATAAGCATCACGTCAACCTTGATAAAGGTTTAAAAGGGTAACTCCACCTTTAAATGTACTAAAAGGCAGCGCTGTTGCTAAATAATATACGTTAGTGCAATTAATCCTAAACACTATATGTAGCACCAAAACAAAAATAAAAATCTCCATCAATTAATCGTGATAACCATATGTCAACTGCAATTTGCTCACATATACTGTAACTTCTAAAATTTATATATATATATTATGCCCTGCCAACCAACAATAATTCTAGCTCCCACAGACTGGATACAGTATGTACTCGTGGTACACGGATTAGCCCTGTCAATTTTAAGAAGGTGCTTCTAATGACAACTCGTTATGTGTATAAAAGACACCTGTCCACAAAATCTCTTTCTTCCATTCAAATCCACCATCATGGGCAAGACCAAAGAGCTGTCTAAGGATGTCAGGGACAAGATTGTAGACCTGCACGAGGCTGAAATGGGCTACAAGACCATCGGCAAGAAGTTTGGTGAGAAGGCGACAGCTGTTGGAGCTATTATTGGCAAATGGAAGAAATACAAAATAACCATCAATCACCCTCAGTCTGGAGCTCCATACAAGATTTTACCTCAGGAGGTAAGGATGATCATAAGAAAAGTGAGGGATCAGCCCAGAGCTACACAGGAGGAGCTCGTGAATGATCTCAAGGCAGTTGGGACCACAGTCACCAAACAAACCATTGATAACACAATACGCCCCCATAGATTGAAATCCTGCAGTGCCCACAAGGTCCCCCTCCTCAAGAAGGCACAAGTACAGGCCCGTCTGAAGTTTTCCAATGAATATCTAAATGATTCAGAGAAGGATTGGGAGAGAGTGCTGTGGTCAGATGAGACCAAATTTGAGCTCTTTGGCATTAACTCGACCTGCCATGTTTAGAGGGAAAAAAATGCTAACACCATCCCTACGGTCAAGCATGGAGATGGAAACATTATGCTTTGGGGCTGTTTCTCTGCTAAAGGATGGAACAAAGCAGCGCCATCTAAGCGCAGCATTAAGGAGTATTTATTGTGATGATTCACACTCACAAAGATGCGATTTATGGGCGCATAAGAAGCGTGATCTTCCGCTGTGCAATCCGGGATGGTGGACCGGCATCTACTCTGGACGAGGTGGCAGGTACTCAGGCTTCACTGGTGGCTCCCATCGCTTTCGGGATCTCTCAATGCGGTGAAAGGACGCTCAGAGGTCACAGGATGACATCACTTCCGGATGCAAGTTAGCAGGTATATAGCTCGCATTCGGAGCATTCATGCTCCCTCCTCAGGCTGGACGGGGTACTGACAAGGAGGTGACATCTATTTATGTGCATACTAATTAACAGCAATAAAAATGGCTACCTAGGTGACTACTGAAGCGATCGGCTTCAGTTATAAAAGCATACATATCTAAATAAAATAAAAATGCTACCAATATATACCATCAATATAGAAATTCATATTAACGCAAGCTACACACCTGCTAACTTGCACCCGGAAGTGATGTCATCTTGTGACCTCTGAGCGTCCATTCACCACATCGAGAGACCCTGGTAGCGCTGGGAGCCACCAGCGAAGCCCGATTACCTGCCGCCTCGTCTAAAGTAGACGCCGGTCCACCATCTTGGATAGTACAGCGGAAGATCCCGCTTCTTATGCGCCCATACAACGCATCTTTGTGAGTGTGAACATTTGCAAATCATCACAATAAATACTTCTTGATGCTACGCTTAGATGGCGCTGCTTTTGTTCAGTTTTTTCTTCCAGAGTCCCTTCTAGCTCTCATGTTGCCGGAAGCCACCTCTAACTAGCAACCCCGCCTCTCCCATTCTCCAATTTTCCACCAGGATTTTCCATTGGACAATTTTTATTGGACAATTCACTACTGGACTCTGTGTCAGAGAACATTTCCTTTCGGCTAC
Organism: Glandirana rugosa; assembly: GCA_018402905.1. NCBI lineage: Eukaryota > Metazoa > Chordata > Amphibia > Anura > Ranidae > Glandirana > Glandirana rugosa. Next base: position 476,965 of record BLSH010122549.1, on the reverse strand, counting down.
TATCCCTTAAATGTCCATTACAGCCCGAGCCGGAAAGCGCCATGTAATCTATTGCCATTCTCTGCTAAAGGTACAGACCGTCTTTACCACATTGTGGGGCCAATGGACAGAGACATGTATTGTAAAATCTTAGATGAGAACCTTCTTCCCTGCCAGAACACTGAAGCTGCGTCGTAGATGGATCTTCCAGCATGGCAATGACCCAAAACATACTGCCAAGGCAACAAAGGACTAGCTCATGAAGAAGCACATTAAGTGGCTTAGCCAGTCTCCAGACCTTAATCCTATGAAAAATGTATGAAGGGAGCTGAAACTTCGAGTTGCCAAGCTACAGCCAAGAAACCTTAAGGATTTTGAGAAGATCTGTAAAGAAGAGTGGACCAAAAAATCCCTGCTGAGATGTGTGCAAACCTGGTAACCAACTACAAGATAACGTCTTACCTCTGTGCTTGCTTTTGCTTGGGGATCAAATACTTATTTTACTCGCTGAACTGCAACTCACTTTATAACATTTGTATCATGTTTTTTTCCTTGGGTAAAATACGTATTGAACATGTCACCATTTTTCTAGGTAAATATATTTTTAAAGGTGCTATTGACATGAAATGTTCACCACATGTCGGAAACAACTTATGCAATCAATACATACAAAGAAACCAAAACAAATAACTTCAGAAATTAAGTTATGCGTAATTAAAATGGAATGACACAGGGAAAAAATATTGAACACATGAAGAAAGGGCAAACTGCATGCAAAGCCAAGACACCAGCTGAAAACTATCAGTAATTAGAGAGCAATCCTGCCCCTTTTCAGTGCAAATTAATATCAGCTGGTTCAGTCTCAACTGATGGCCTATAAAAAGGTGTCTCATTACCAAGGTGTCACACAAGAAACATCTCCTGATGGGTAAAATCAAAGAGCTCTCTCAAGATCTTCACAACCTTATTGTTGCAAAACATACTGATGGCATTGGTTACAGAAGGATTTCTAAACTTCTGGATGTTCCAGTGAACACTGTTGGGGCCATAATCCAGAAGTGGAAAGAACATAATTTCACCATAAACCGATCACTACCAGGTGCTCCTTGCAAGATTTCTGACAGGAGTGAAAGTAATTATCAGAAGAGTTGTCCAAGAGCCAAGGACCACTTGTGAAGAGCTTCAGAAAGACTTGGCATTAACAGGTACAACTGTTTCAAAGAAAACCATACGCAATGCACTCAACCGCCATGGCCTGTATGCACATTAACCACGCAAGACTCCATTGCTGAAGAAAAAGCATGTTGAAGCTCGTTTAAAGTTTGCTGCACAACATTTAGACAAGCCTGTGAAATACTGGGAGAATATAGTTTGGTTCGATGAGACCAAAATTAACCACTTGACAACTGGGCACTTAAACCCCCTTCCTAACCAGACCAATTTTCAGCTTTCAGTGCTCTCACATTTTGAATGACAATTACTCAGTCATACTACACTGTACCCAAATGAAATTTTCGTCCTTTTTTTCACACAAATAGAGCTTTCTTTTGGTGGTATTTAATCACCACTGGGGTGTTTATTTTTTGAGCAATAAATGGAAAAATACCGAAAATTTTGTAAAAAAATGCATTTTCTTTATTTCTGTTATAACATTTTGCAAATTAGTAATTTTTCTACGTAAATTTTGGCCAAAATTTATACTGCTATATGTCTTTGGTAAAAATAACCCAAATTAGTGTATATTATTTGGTCTTTGTGAAAGTTATAGAGTCTACAATCTATGGTGCCAATCACTGAAAATGTATCACACCTGATGCACTGACGGCCTATCTCATTTCTTGAGGCCCTAACAAGACAGGAAAGTACAAATACCCCCCAAATGACCCCTTTTTGGAAAGTAGACAGTCCAACGTATTTAGTAAGAGGCATGGCGAGTTTTTTGAAGTTGTCATTTTTTCCCACAATTCTTTGCAAAATGAAGATTTTTTTTTTCAGTTTTTTTTTCCACAAAATTGTCATATTAACAGGTTATTTCTCACACCCAGCATATGCATACCACCAATTACACCCCAAAACACATTCTGCTACTCCTCCTGAGTATGGTGATACCACATGTGT
>BLSH010122549.1:441093-459564 GCA_018402905.1 Glandirana rugosa | reverse complement strand
AATAAAAACACCGGTCACATATAAGTGAATCTCCATCGTCGGATCGGGTTCTTCGGTATATATATAGTAGAGTATAGATGGACTACTGGACACGACAAAACATGCTAATTTCACCTTGAAATGGGGATTGTTGAACTATTTTTTTTATTACAATAAATCGTTCCTTGTATGTAAGGTGTTATTATTTATACGATGGTTTTACTCACACACGACATTTAAAGGATTTTACAAAGAGGACAAAGAAGAATGACCTCCGACGGTAAAACGACTTCGAGTCTCGGGACTTGTCGTCATTTAGTATTTCGCCTTGATTTGGGTAGCTAAATTACCAAAGTTTTTTGCCAATATAAGGACCTTACGTCCCTAACGATGCTGCACATGTGATCAGTTATGACACCAGACATTTAATGGTTTGACAGTTTGACAACACAAGCAAATGTCAGTTAGCAATCCCTGCATTCCAGGAATATAACCGTTTTTTGAAACCATTAAATCGATGGGTTTAGTTCCGCTTTATGATTTACTGCTGTTCAGGGCTCTGAGCTTCAGCAAAATGGCAGCCTCCAGTAAGAAGAAACAGGAGAAACATTTTAGGAAATTTACAGCACACACTCATTTTGGTAGCATATTTATTATTGTGGAATGTATGTTCCTTGCTAAATAACATTATTTTTTTTATCAAGTTGTTAGGGGTAAAGTTCCACTTTAATCGTACAAAACAGCACAGGTCATCAGGTAGATATGAGATGATATATATATGGCTTCTTGGGCTAGGCTGCTACCTCTAAGTGAATATACACTGGCCACAAAAATAAATAATTCCTGCCATGACTCCTCTCAGCTCAGCCAAGCCTCAGTTTTAGCTAACTTCCTTTGTTGATGGATGCCTCTGTATGTCTCCCTGAATTCATCAATCAACTGGGGTACAACAAGACTTTTTGTTTTTTTTTCCAGCGCTATAGCCACTACCAGTAATCGTTGTGTTCTGTTGGCCAGGAAGGCTCTGCGTGTTTTTTTGCGATTCACAGTAGAGGACATGAACAATACACTTCTAAAGGAGAAAATGGCTCAGAAACAGATGCCCAATGTTTAGCAGACTGTACAAATCCTTGAGAGGTTTGACTGGGTACTGAGCCTTCAAAAATCGGCCTTGATTCTTCTTCCATGGGACAAACACCTGTCTCTTCGAGTCCAGGTAGGATCCCTGAGGTCACTGAAAGGGTCCTTTGATCCAGAGCAACATGCAGGTTCTAGGGAAGATGGTAGAGCCTTCAGTGCTGTCCTCTATGCCGAGTTCCACTCCAGAGCTCTGCAATTCAATATCCTGTTGATATGGGCAAACATCAGGAGCCCTTAGATGTGCCAGTGAATCTGACTCCCAAGACTAGCCTGGCTCTGGAATGTTGGATATCTACACAGATGCTGGATACAAGGAAATTTTTCTTTACAATGGACTGTCAGACTGGGGAGGTGTTCTGGAGAACTTCTCAGTACGGGGAATGTGATCATCAGAAGAGCGGAATTAACTGATCAATATCCTGGAACTTTGGGCAGATTGGCTGGTTCCTCTACACTGGTCGGTCTGCCTTTGGGGTCTCTTGTCATGGTTTGTGGCATAGATCAACTATTAGGAGGGACAAGAAGTCATGCTGCTCATTAGGAAGCAGGCCTGCTCTTGTCTTGGACAGAACCTGACATTCCGACCCTCTCTACTCTACTGTGCATTTCCAGCATGAAAATTGCCAAATGGGTTTTTCAGCCATCAGAAGCTGAACGTGGGAGAATGGGCTTTTCACCCAGAGGTGTTTGCAGAGATCTCTCTGCACTAGAGCTGCATGATTAATTGTTAAAGAATCAGATCACGATTTCTCTCCCCCCCCCCCCCCCGCGATCTTAACAAAGCATTTTCCAGATTCTATGCAGAGTTCTCTGCTCACAGCTGTATATAAAAAAAAAATAGGCAGGCTGCCAAGTTTATGACAACATCACTTAGACAGAGATGAGGAGAAACATTATAACACTTAGGCCCCTTTCACACTGGGACCGCCCGAGCTTCAGTGGTAAACCGCCGCTAATTTAGTGGCGATCTACCACTGTAATAGCAGCGCTATGGCGCCGCTATTCGGACGGCAGCACGGCACTTTTAACCCCCCCACAACGGGTTAAAAGTACCGGCGCTCCCGGAGCGGTGTACAGCCGCTACGGGAGCGCTGCCCATTGAATTTAATGGCAGGAGCGGTGGAGGAGCGGTGAATACACCGCTCCCCACATTCCTGAAAAATCATGCTTGCATGATTTTCTTCAGCGCTGCGCTGCGCTAGCGCAACGCCTCAGTCTGAAAGCATCCATAGAGATGCATGAAAATAATATTTAGAGCGTTATTGCAGCGGTAATTTTAGCACTTTACCGCTGTAATAAAGCCCCAGTGTGAAAGGGGCCTTAGTCCGTTTAACTAAAAACCAAAAAAATTGCAGTGCAAGCTGCTCCCAATACCTATATGACTTCTATAGTGCTATAGTTATCTTAGTGCTCTAAATATTTTACCAATGGAACTGCAGCTATAAAAAAAATTGCTCCCTTAGTTGGAACCAATTATGAACTATATAAGGTATGTACAGTGCATGCTCCTTCTATTGTACTCTGATATTACCGTGCTTGTGCTTAAAGTGACTGTGCTTATAACAATTCATTATAAAAGTGAAAATTTATATACATATCCATACAATTGATTAATTTGTTAAAAGTGCAAAAAAAGTATTTTAAAGTGATTGAAGTGCTTCTGTGCAAAATACACTCCTTCCAGTGCCTGGTTAATGGTGACAATTTGTGCATCCACTTCTCATCTAGAGGACCGGGGTTAGCCAAAACTCACCAGATTCGATGGACCCTGTACCTATAATAATATAACACATCCTTTGAAAAAATAGTTTGGGCATCGGTCGTTTGACGCGTTTCATCACTGGGGGCGCGACGTTATCAAAAACAGCTGTTTTTGATAACATCGCGCCCCAGTGACGAAACGCATCAAACAAGAAGCTTCTTGGATGTTGCAGCCAACCCGCAGTGAGGTACGCAAGCTTCAAACGGACTTAGCAGCAACACCCCTCATGTTCATAGAGTTCTGGGAGCTGCACTTTGGAGAATGTCTATGTTTTTTTTAACCATATGTTTTAACTGATGCTCAAATAAAACCTTTTTTCAAAGGATATATTACGCTATGAGAAGTGTGTATTTTTTTTCTCATATAAGCGCATAACCCGCCCTACTGCCTACTGTGAAGCTAGTCCTATGGACCAACATTAAGGATCAATAGGAACAACACACCAAGGGAAAGGTCCCCTTTCAAGTTGACCTACAAGCCCGTTTGACCCTCCCTTGGAACAAGGTACAGGGTCCATCGAATCTGGTGAGTTTGGAGTGACCCCGGTCCTCTAGATGAGAAGTGGATGCAAAAATTGTCACCATTAACCACGCACTGGAAGGAGTGTATTTTGCACAGAAGCACTTTAATCACTTTAAGAGACTTTATTTGCACTTTTAACAAATGAATCAATTATATGGATATGTATATAAATTTGCACTTTTATAATATTGAATTGTTATAAGCACAGTCAATTTAAGCACAAGCACGGTATTATCGGAGTACAATAGTAGGAGCATTCGCTGTACATACCATATATATATACTTAGTCCTTTTAGATCAAAGGAATGAACTTGGTCTGTAAATGAGGTCAGTTTACCATTTAAAGACTAAACCTTTTTCTGCCACTTGTTGTTTGCAAGTTAAAATCAGTATTTTTTGCTAGAAAATTACTTAGAACCCCCAAACATTATATATTTCTTTAGCAGAGACCCTAGAGAATAAAATGGCGGTTGTTGCAATATTTTATGTCACACTGTATTTGCGCAGCTGTCTTTCAAACGCATTTTTTTTTTTAAAAAACACACTTTAATGAATTAATAAAAAATGAAACAGTAAAGCTAGCCCATTTTTTTGTATAATGTAAAAGATAATGTTACGCTGCGAGAATCGTGATCTTTATTCTCAGCAAAAAAATTTTGATTTTCATTTTGGCCAGAATCGTGCAGCTCTGCTCTGCACTAGGGGATGCCAGATCAAGACAACAAATTAAACAGGTTCAGAACCAGGGATTTTTAGACATTTGCAGATGCCCTAGCGATTCCTTGGGATCAGTTTTCCCTAGTCTACACCTTTCCTTCACTTCAACTTCTACCAACTTCTAACTACTCTTATGCAAGATGGTAGTTATGGTAGTTTTGACTGCACTGACTTGGCCAAAAAGAATGTTGTATACCGATATCAAGTATCCTGGTAGATGAGCGTGAGCTCTTCTAGATCAGCCATCTTCCATCCTGCATTATTGTTGCTGGCTTTGATTGTATGGCTGCTGAAGCCCACGTCCTGAATGATAGAGGTGTTTCTGATACTGTGATTCTAAGCCTCCTCGAGGCTAGAAAGTTGAACTCCAGGAAAGTGTATCATCATAAATAGAAGGCCTATTTCATCTGGTGTGAAGCTTGTGAATTTAATCTCCAACAGTTTTGAGGCGTGTTTTGTCTTTTCTGTAGTATGGTGTGGAGATGTCTCTGGCTTTGAGTACCATCAAGGGACAGATCTCCTCTTTAGCAATGTTATTTCACATACAGTATCTCACAAAAGTGAGTACACCCCTCACATTTCTGTAAATATTTTATTCTATCTTTTCATGTGACAACACTGAAGAAATGACACTTTGCTACAATGTAAAGTAGTGAGTGTACAGCTTGTATAACAGTGTAAATTTGCTGTCCCCTCAAAATAACTCAACACACAGCCAATAATGTCTAAACCGCTGGCAACAAAAGTGAGTACACCCCTAAGTGAAAATGTCCAAATTGGGCCCAATTAGCCATTTTCCCTCCTTTGTATCATGTATCACCAAATTGGTCTGCTTGGCTGTCATCCCAGAAGGAAGCCTCTTCTAAAGATGATGCACAAGAAAGCCCGCAAACAGTTTGCTGAAGACAAGCAGACTAAAGACATGGATTCATGTCTAAACCGCCGGCAACAAAAGTGAGTACACCCCTAAGTGAAAATGTCCAATTTGGGCCCAAAGTGTCGATATTTTGTGTGGCCACCATTATTTTCCAGCACTACCTTAACCCTCTTGGGCATGGAGTTCACCAGAGCTTCACATGTTGCCACTGGAGCCCTCTTCCACGCCTCCATGATGACATCACAGAGCTGGTGGATGTTAGAGACCTTGAGCTCCTCCACCTCCTGTTTAAGGATGCCCCACAGATGCTCAATAGGGTTTAGGTCTGGAGACATGCTTGGCCAGTCCCTCACCTTTACCCTCAGCTTCTTTTGCAAGGCAGTGGTCATCTTAGAGGTGTATTTGGGGTTGTTATTATGTTAGAATACTGCCTCCAAAGAGAGGGGATCATGCTCTGCTTCAGTATGTCACAGTACATGTTGGCATTCATGGTTTCCTCAGTGAACTGTAGCTCCCCAGTGCTGGCAGCACTCATGCAGCCCCAGACCATGCCACTCCCACCACCATGCTTGACTGTAGGCAAGACACACTTGTTTGTACAACTTTTATTTGGCCAACTTCTGTACACACGTGCCTTGTTGGCAGGCGAAAGTTTTCTAGTCTTCTCAGACGACTTCTGTTGGACGATAATTGGAAATTGGCTGTCGAATCATGCGTTCGGTCGGATTATCGGACAACAGGCTGTCGTACCACCGTTGTTGGGCCATAATTGTACCGTGTGTACGGGCTTTAAGGTTGTCTTTTCGTGGCCATTACCTCGGCTTATAGAGTCTCAGTGCTTGGCTGTGCTTTCCTGCAGGGAACCTTTCCTACTTCTTCACTAGGATAAGGTGATCTTGAGGCCTCAGTCCACTTTCCTACCTAAACAAAGGAGAAAATACTGCGCATCTCAAAAGGTAAAGCAGTCAGCACAACAATTCAACAATTCAACCAAACTGTGTAAACAGTATAACATATATAAATGCAGTGCTAATAATTAGAAAGTATATACCATATACTTAAATGAAAGCCCACCTAAAGTGCACAGTGCATATGTAGAAAACAGTAGTAAAAATAAATAAAGTCCATCAAAAATAGTTCATAATTCCTGTGAAATTCATGTGGAAATTCTTAGTTTCAGTAAGGTGAATAAACACATGCAAATTGCTTAGTCCAAGGAATTATTAGGATGAAAACCACCACAGTGAGATGCCGCCACCTCAAGTAAAAATGGGTACCCTTACCAGAGTGAATAAACAGCATGAATTAAAGGCCCAACGGATATCTCCACCAAGGGGGTCCACTTGGAAACAGTATTCAATCACCAGGATGTCACTGATAGTTTGTGATATGGCAGGTTCAATCCTCAAGGGGGAAATAAAGACCTCCACATAGTGTAATACTGTAGTGTAATACTGTATGGCTAAAAGTTTTATTAAAAGATAATGCACTTACATTTGTGAGGATCAGGCAGGCATAAAACATGGAATTCCAAGTGCAAAGGTAGGTGCAATGATGTGGAGCAGGCTCTCTGTCACCCGACATGTTTAGTCACCTGAAAATCGGGTATATTCATTCTAGTCCGCAGCATGTGTGCTACGCTTCCACTGCGAAGAAAGGAAGTGCATACATGGAGTTCTACCCAGCATCAGGGCACTGTGTTCCAAGCCTCTAGACGGCTTAAAAATGACATAAATTGAAACCGCATTAAGTGAAACCTAATAATATATTAAGAATTATCAGAAAATTACTAACAAATTCATAAAAATTAAAATGAAAGCTAATGTTCTAAACAAATGAAATGACTCCCAGATGGATATAGAAAGGAATATATAAACTAAGGCATTCAGTTAGATTATAATGGGAAAAATCAATTACAACATCCTAAACATAGTGATTAAGATGACAACAGTGATCAGGGCAAAAAAAATAAATATATATAAATCAAGCCCTGTTAATAAAGGAGTTCATGTCCCACTCCACATTGATACCATGTGGCCAATAGGATTTCATCTCAAAAATCCAAAAGGTTTCCAGACATGAAACTCCTCTGGTAGTAGCCGCCCCCCTCCATGATGCTACAAATTTGTCTTTAATAACAAAGCTGGTACCTGTAGGGTCTCTATTAAGATAGTTGAGGTAATGCTTAGGTCCCGTATGTTTAGTAGAGCCCTTCAAGATACCTGTAATGTGCTCATTTACCCTAACTGAAAAAGGACGTATGGTGCGTCCAATATACTGTTTCTTGCATGGACAAGTTATAAGATAAACTATGTACTTAGTAGAACAAATCACAAAATGTTTGATGTCATATGATTGACATGTGACTGTAGAAACCAATGTATCTGTCTTATGCCTACCGCATACATTGTAGTGACCCTACATTTTGCACGGGTAATAACCTTTCATATCCTGAAAGAATACTGGTCTAATGGGTGGATCAACGGCATGGGGGGCTACCTTGTAATGTATGGCACCATGATAAACCACCTTCGCACGATCTGGAAGGGCCGGGCCTAAAATAACATCATTTTTTTAAATTTCCCAATGTTTAATAAAAATGTTTTTAATTTGCCTATGTTGGGTAGAAAAGGTGGTGATAAATGACCATTTAAATTCATCAACGCCACCAACCTGCCCTAAATTTGATATATCTGCTAATAACACCTTTTGGATTTTTGAGATTTCTATTTTTTTATTTTTTGCACTGATTACTGTTGTCATCTTAATCGCTATGTTTAGGATGATGTAATTGATTTTCCCCATTATAATCTAACTGAATGCCTTAATTTATATATTCCTTTCTACATCCATCTGGGAGTCATTCCATTTGTTTAGAACATTAGCTTTCATTTTAATTTTTAATCTTTATGAATTTTTTAGTAACTCTCTGATAATTCTTAATAGATTATTAGGTTTCACTTTATGCGGTTTCAATTTATGGCATTTTAGCTATAATTGTTTGCCTTTTGCTGTCTATTTACTATTACCATTTCCGGATGTTGTGGCTTACAATGAGACTTGTCATGAGTACACATCCAGTTGTGACCTAACGTCTTTTCTAGGTGTGACGTATTTCCAGCGATACGCCCCTTGTACGCCCCCATAATTGGAAGTTCGGAACGTGCTGTCCTCACAATGGGGTTGATTTATTAAAGCTGGAGAGTGCAAGATCTAGTGCAGCTCTGCATAAAAGCCAATCAGCTTCCAGGTTTTATTGTCAAAGCTTAATTAAACAAGCTGAGATTAGAAGCTGATTGGCTCCCATGCACAGCTGCACCAGATTTTGCACACTCCAGTTTTAGTAAATCAACCCCAATGTTCCATTTCCTGATTTCGCCTAGACATTCCATCTAGGGATTTTGGAACGCAGTGCCCTGACGCTGGGCGGAACTCCATGTATGCACTTCTTATCTTCGCAGTGGAGGCGTGGAACACACGCTGCGGACTGAAATGAAAATGTCCAATTTTCAGTTATGTCATTTTTAAGATATTTTATAAATAGCGCAAGGGTTGGACTCTGGCTCAGACCCCAGTTGACGTCTCCTTAGGCCTCATACACACGGGCGTTTTTTGACGCCGGCGTCTACTGACGTTTTTTTCTGCTCCCCATGTTAGTCAATGGCCACATAAAAAACGTCGGCGTTTTTGAGCTGTAGATGGCGTCGGCGTATCAGAGAACCCACGACCAGCGCGTTCCTTGGCTGCATCGACGTCAAAATGCGCCGCAAAACGCCACGAGACACCAACAGACGCCAACAAACGCCACCTAATATTGTACCGGCATTTTCCGGCGTTTTTTGACGCCGACGTTTTTAGGTTGAAAAATAGAGGAATGATTTTTTTTTTAAAAACGTCTATTGACGCCGACGCTCACTAGCGCTCAAAAACGCCAATGCATAACACCGAAAAACGTCGACTTTTTTTCCTCGACGTCGGGCCCGACGTTTTGTTTATTATTTTATATACGCCCGTGTGTATGAGGCCTTAGATGAAACGCGTCAGTGACGGAGAGCCTGCTCCACATCATTTCGCCTACCTTTGTACTTGGAATTCCATGTTTTATGCCTGCATGATCTTCACAAATGTAAGTGCATTACCTTTTAATAAACCTGTTACCCATATAGTATTACATTATGTGGAGGTCTTTATTTCCCTGAGGACTGAACCTGCCCTATCACGAACTATCAGTGACATCCTGGTGATTGAATACTGTTTCAAAGTGGACCCCTTTGGTGGAGATATCCGTTGGGCCTCTTATTAATGCTGATTTATTGCTTCACTCTGGTAAGAGTACCCATTTTTACTTGAGGTGGCGGCATCTCACTGTGGTGGTGTTCATACTAATAATTCCTTGGACTAAGCGATTTGCACGTGTTTATTCACCTTACTGAAACTAAGAATTTCCACATGAATAATGCTGGAATTATGAACTTTTTTTGATGGACTTTATTTATTGTTTTTTACAGTTTTCTATATATGTACTGTGCACTTTAGGTGGGCTTTCATTTAAGTATATGGTATATACTTTCTAATTATTAGCACTTTATATATGTTACACTTTCCTACCTAAGGTGGTTTCTTTGGTCCACCTGAATCAGGACATTGTCTTGCCATCTTTATGTCCTAATCCTAAAAATCCTAATCTTAAGTAGAAGGTGCTTCATTCTTTGGATTTTGTTCAATCCGTTCCAGTTTATCAAGTCTACAGCTTCCTTTTCGACAGTCTGATTTCCTGTTTGTTCTGCTTGAGGGTCCTCCCAAAGGACAAGCTGCTTTTTAATTCACTATTTCTATTTGGGATTTGCAAGCTCATTATTCAGACCTATGGCCTCAAAGGAAAGGTTCCTCCTTTCCTGGTTAAAGTGGTTGTAAAGCAGCCCATAAAAAAACCCTGCAAAGCAAATGCATAAATAGCTAGTATGCAGCGCATACTAGCTCATTATGAAACACTTACCTAGGAACTAAGCTGTTGCAGCGGGCTCTGCACACCGCTGTGACCGGCGACATTGTTCTTCCGGGTCTGCGGCTCCATCCAATCACAGTGCGGGCTCTAGCGTTTTGATTGGCGGAGCCGTGCTGATGTCACCCCTGTGCATGCGCACGGGTGCCGTCATTTACGGCACGAATAAAGACGAAACGGCACCCTGGGCTACCATGTGCAAGTTTCTGTTGTTCAAGCTTGTAAGGCTGCTACCTGGTCTTCTTTTCATATATATATGTTCTACCGAGTATGTTTATGCGTCTGTGAATGACAGCTTTTGGTTAAAAGTCTTCCAGGCAGCTCTGTAGTGGGATTCAACCCTCCTCTGTTACAGGGTTTTGGACATGTTGGCCTTGTCACTGTGTTGTCCACTCCTTGTCTTAAGTGCTTGGGGATGTTCCAAGTAGCTTTGTATTTGAAGTCCTCTGTGTCCTGTGATCTACAATGAAGAAATAAGGATTTTTGGTTTACCTGTAAAATCCTTTTTTTTTTTTTGTACACAGGAGACAGTGATTCTTCTCCTCTTGCTTGTGTTCCTTGCTTGACTGAGACTTAGCTGCTCTGGGAGGGGTTATACCAGAGAGGGGATTTCTGCCTTTTTTGCCATTGTCCATTCACATGAAGGGGGCAGCACATCCCAAGTAGTCATGTATATGAAGTCTTCTGTGTCCTGTGATGTACTTTACCCACCCATAATCTTACTATCTAATAGAAGTTCTAATATTGGCTGTTGAACTGATCTCTGTTAGGAACTGCTATGATAACCCTCGGCTATCATCTCTCTGTCAGTCTGTCTTAACCACTTGCCGACCGCCGATCGGCATCTAAAGGCGGCAAGGTGGCTCTATTGCGCAAAACGCCGTCATCTGACGGCGGCTGCGGGATCGAGCCTAGTGAATGCGCGCCGCCGGAGGCGCGGCCGCACGCTCACTGTGGTCGGGGAGGGCCAGGGAGCGGGTGCGGCGGAGTCGATCTCCGCCGGCCACCCGCGATGCCCCCCCCCCCCCGGAGTGAAAGAACGGAGGTCCGTGTAAGTAAACACGGACCTCCGTTCTGTGAGGGGGAAGGGCTGTGATCACAGCCTTCCTCTACATGGAGGATGTGACCACTTCCCTTCCCCAGCTAGGGCAGTCCCCATACAGTTAGAACACACCCAGGGAACATAGTTAACCCTTAGAGCGCCCCCTGCAGGTTAACCCCTTCACTGCCAATGGCATTTACACAGTAATCAGTGCATTTTTATAGCACTGATCGCTGTATAAATGCCAATGGTCCCAAAAAAGTGTCAAAATGTTCCGACATGTCCGCTGAAATATCGCAGTACCGCTAAAAATCGCAGATCACTGCCATTACTAGTAAAAAATTAGAAAAAATAAAAACCCCAGAAATGAATTCTCATCATCCGTAAACGCGACCACTTTTGCGCAAACCAATCAATAAACGCTGATTGCGATTTTTTTTATCACAAATATGAGGAAGAATATAAATTGGCCAAAACCGATGAAAAAAAATGTTTTTTTATATTTTTTTTTGGATTTGTATTGTAACAAAAAGTAAGAAATTTGGGTTTTTTTTGCAAAATTGTCACTCTTCTTTTGTTTATAGCGGCGATCAGAAATAACGCAGCGGTGATCAAATACCACCAAAAGAAAGCTCTATTTGTGGGAAAGAAAGGACGCAAATTTCGTTTGGGTACAAAGTCGCACGACCGCGCAATTGTCAGTTAAAGCGGCGCAGTGCCGAATCGCAAAAAGGGCTCCGGTCCTAAAGTGTGAAATCCTTCCGGGGCTGAAGTGGTTAAGCTTGGGCGCCCAAGGAGAGGCCGTTTTCACCCGAGCCTTAATGATAATGAACACATGCAAACACAAGGCAATCTCTAGTTTTACTGGCATAATGGGCGGTTTTATACATTTCAGACAAAGGAAAGCATAGAATACACAATTCATACAAGGGGGGGGGGAATGTGTAATACATGCCTATGAAAAAAAGAATAATTGTCTTGCTAACAGTTATCTATATTTTCTCATACACTTTCTCATGTAGAGACATAACTGTCTCATTAAAAGTTGCTTATCTGTACACTACGTTCTTTCTTCAAGGCTACCCATTCTGTAACGGTTAGAATGTAATCACGCAGGTGGCACTTTCAGCAAGGAATGCAGAATGTGATGTGTGCAGAAACAAAGAACCTTGCCAGCATAAACTTCTTAAAGCAACATTTACATAAACAAGATGGAGTAACTAAGGATAATAGGTTCCCTACCCTCTACAATCTCCATAAGTGCTAGGACATTAGGGACAGGATTTAGCTCCAGAGGAACAGCTTATCTCCCAAGTCAGAGAATTGGAAGCCTTACAAGTCATACTTGTCAGATAGCTCCACTGGGTGAAGAAGAGACTTTTCAAGGTAAGAACAATAACAGCATGCACTATGTGTCTACTTTTCAAATGACTTTTGGTTGTTTAACTTCATCAGGGCTAATAGGTTCAAATTAAAGCTGAACTCCAGGAAACGTAAACATGTTCCCTTGAAATTGGCCTGTTCCCACACTTCAAGAGTTTACCTCTCATTTAGTTCTAGGGGGCATGTAAAATCACCTAAATCTTTGGCTCCTGCAGGTTTCTCCATGCTGCTATACCAATTCCTGCAGCTTTTTCTTCCGTATGATCTGGTGCACGTAGGTCCTGACACCATCAAAATCGATGCAGGGTCTATAGCTCTTCACTGAATGTGAGGACACCAAGAGACAGTCCACCACTGAAGCATGGGAAGTGCCATCTTCTGGAGGAGCGGAGGATCGGGTAAGTAAAATTGCTTTTTCCAGAGGACTCCAAACTTTCTAAACAAAGTAAAGTTCTTCAGACTTTAGTGGGGCTGGACTGTGGCCAGACGGAGTAAAAAATGCCCTAGAGTTAATGGGATTAAATAATGCCCCAGGTCAGTGGGAGTAAGAAAATTACATAGAACCTGTAGTCAATAGGAATAGGAGGCAGAATTGTGTCCCCTTCATTTGTATAAGTGGAAGGAATAGTGCCATTTGTTGAAATCAGTGGGAGAAATAGTAGCCCATCATTAGGGCCTCATGCACACTTGAGTTTAAAAACTTTTTTCTTCTGCCTCTAAGAGCCCCTCCATGTTAGCCTATGTGACCATGCACACATAGCAGTTTACAGGAGTTTAGAAGCAGGGGTGTTTAGAGGCAGAAAAAAAACATCATTTGTGCATTCAAGAGAGGAGCGTTTGGCTGAAAAAAATGCTAAAACGTGTTTAAAGCATAGTTGCCAACGTTGTCAAAAAATTTATAGGGACACTTTTTTGTCGGTAGGCGGGGTCTTATAATTAGGGGACGGGGCATTTGTTTGTAGGTGTGTCATAGCTGTAGACGAAAAATGTGCCGTATCGAAAATGGACGTGGCTTAAACTAGCTAGTGAGTGTGGCTTAAAGGGCATGGCTCAAAGGGGGGGTAGTTTGAGTCTGAGATGAATGAGGGATGGAGGAAGAAAGAAAGAAAGAAATAGGGAGGAAAGGAAAGAAAGAGGGATGGAGGGACAGCAGGCCCAGATCCTACATCACAATAGCATTATGTGTATTCCAGAAAATGTAACAATCAGCAGATAAAGATACTCCAAACACCTGTTGTTAGCGCTTCAATCATCCCGGCACCATGGTTGGTATGGTGTCAGGATGATTGAAGCTAATTATTTCTATTATTACATTGTAATATAAAATGAAATAGCTCAACTCACCATAATGCAGAACCAGTTGGAGCCCTGAGTGTGTCACTTGCCACCAGATACCATCAGGTGTCCTCAGAGGAGTGCCTCCTTTTATCAGGTGTGTCCCCAGCGGAGTGCCTCCTTACATCAGGGTGCCCCCAGCAGAGTGCTTGTTTACATCAGGTGTGTCCCAGCAGCATGCCTCCTTACATAAGGTGTGTCCCAGCAGAGTACCTCCTTACATCAGGTGTGTCCCAGCAGAGTGCCTCTTTACATCAGGTGTGTCTCAGCGGAGTGACTCCTTACATCAGGGTTTCCCCAGCAGAGTGCCTCCTTACATTAGGTGTGTCCCAGTAGAGTGCCTCCTTACATTAGGTGTGTCCCAGCAGAGTACCTCCTTACATCAGGTGTGTCCCAGCAGAGTGCCTCTTTACATCAGGTGTGTCTCAGCGGAGTGACTCCTTACATCAGGGTTTCCCCAGCAGAGTGCCTCCTTACATTAGGTGTGTCCCAGTAGAGTGCCTCCTTACATTAGGTGTGTCCCAGCAGAGTGCCTCCTTACATCAGGTGTGTCCCAGCAGAGTGCCTCTTTACATCAGGTGTGTCTCAGCGGAGTGACTCCTTACATCAGGGTTTCCCCAGCAGAGTGCCTCCTTACATTAGGTGTGTCCCAGTAGAGTGCCTCCTTACATTAGGTGTGTCCCAGCAGAGTGCCTCCTTACATTAGGTGTGTCCCAGTAGAGTGCCTCCTTACATCAGGTGTGTCCCAGCAGTGTGTCTCCTTACATCAGGGTGTCCCCAGCAGAGTGCCTCTCTACATCAGGTGTGTCTCAGCAGTGTGTCTCCTTACATCAGGGTGTCTGTGGCCTGCTAAAAATTGCAGAGTGCCGCCATTACCAGAAAAAATAAATAAAAGTCCATAAATCTATCCAGTAGTTTGTAGATGCGATAACTTTTGCATAAACCAATAAATATACGCTTATTGCGATTTTCTTTACCAAAAATATGTAGAACAATACATATTGGCATATTTATGAAGAAATTTGTTTTTTAACTTTTTTTTTTTGGATATTTATTATAGTTTAACCCCTTGCCGACCGCCGATCGGCATCTGACGGCGACAAGGTGGCTGGTGAGCGCAAATCGCCGTCATATGACGGCGGCCGCGTTCACAAGCCTAGTGAGCGCGCGCTCACTGTGTTCGGGGAGGGCCAGAGAGCGGGTGCCGCCGGCTACCCGCGATGGCCCCCCCCCGAAGCGAAGGAACGGAGGTCCGTGTAAGTAAACACGGACCTCCATTCTGTGAAGGGGGAAGGGCTGTGATCACAGCCTTCCTGTATACGGAGGCTGTGACCACTTCCCTTCCCCAGCTAGGGCAGTCCCCCCACAGTAAGAACACGCCCAGGGAACATAGTTAACCCTTAGAGCGCCCACTGCAGGTTAACCCCTTCACTGCCAATGGCATTTACACAGTAATCAGTGCATTTTTATAGCACTGATCGCTGTATAAATGCCAATGGTCCCAAAAAAGTGTCAAAATGGTCCGACATGTCCGCTGAAATATCGCAGTACCGCTAAAAATCACAGATCGCCGCCATTACTAGTAAAAAAAAATAAATAAATAAAAACCCCAAAAATGAATTTTCATCATCCGTAAACGCGACCACTTTTGCGCAAACCAATCAATGAACGCCGATTGCGATTTTTTTTATCACAAATATGAGAAAGAATATAAATCGGCCAAAACCGATGAAAAAAAATGTTTTTTTATATTTTTTTTTGTGTATTTTAGCAAAAAGTAAGAAATTTGGGTTTTTCTGCAAAATTGTCGCTTTTCTTTTGTTTATAGCGGCGATCAGAAATGACGCAGCGGTGATCAAATACCACCAAAAGAAAGCTCTATTTAGTGGGAAAAAAAGGACGCAAATTTCGTTTGGGTACAATGTCGCACGACCGCGCAATTGTCAGTTAAAGCGACGCAGTGCCGAATCGCAATAAGGGCTCCGGTCCTAAAGCTGGAAATCCTTCCGGGGCTGAAGTGGATATAATAAATAGTATATAAAGTAAAAAAAATTTTTTTTTCAAAATTGTCGCTCTTGTTTTGTTCATAGCGCAAAAAATAAAAAACGCAGAGGTGATCAAACACTATCAAAAGAAATCTCTAATTGTGGGGAAAAAAATGACATACATTTTGTTTGGGTACAACGTCGGACAACCGCACAATTGTTAGATAAAGTGATGCAGTGCGGTATCGCAAAAAATGGCCTGGTCATGAAGAGGGTAAATCCTTCCAGGGTTGAAGTGGTTAATTAAAGTCTGACAGTCCATATATCCACAATCTGCTTTGACAGGAGTGCACATGGACTCCTACTCACTATTTCCCAGTGTCAGAAGGCTCCTTAGGCCCCATGGACACAGACGTTTTTTTACTGCCGCGTTTTTGAGCGTTTTTTGCAGCTCTCCATGTTATTCAATGGCCCCATAAAAACGCTGATGTTTTTGAGCTGTAGATATCATCGGCGTTAGTGAGCTGAAAGCAGAAACCACGGACAGCGCGTCCTGAAGCTGCAGCCGGCAAAACGCTCACTAACGCGTATTAGCGATGCCGGCGTTTTAAGGTTAAAAATAGCAGAGGAATATTTTTTTAAACGAAACGCGACGTAGCGCTAACGCTCACTAACGCGCATTAACGCAGATGCAAAAAACTGACGAAATTGCGTTTCCTGACGTTGGTCCCGATATTACAGCTTATTTTTTTTAATACGCCTGTGTGTATGGGGCCTTATAGTTTAGAAAACATGACACCGTTTTATCAAGATAAAATTAGACACAAATCAGGTTGCCTTTAAGTTAGCAAACTCTATACAAATGGTTTGTGTGCATGTATTTGTGATCCTACACCTACAGATGTGGGCAGGTACCTAAGACAGTTTTGCAAAGGCTGAGATAGTATTTAAATTGGAGACAAGACAGATTTTAATCAAGACGTGGCAAATATATGAGATAGCTTTTCACTCCGAACGGAACGGAAGCTTGTTACATTATACTAACAGTTTTTTGGTTGAACAAAAAAAAATGGCAGTTCCGGTTGGAGCCTCAAGACTAAGCATCCGACATTAGTACAGCAAACTCCCCCACTGAGCTGTTGTGTTCTAACAAGGAGACGCCCCCCACCCCGGCAGAACAGATCAGCGCTCTTAGCCAATGACTGATCAGGAGCCGGTTGGCTGCTGGTTTTCCAACATGTTTGTCCAACAGAAGCTGATGTGGCGGAGCAATCGGCAACCCGACAAATCTTGTCACGGAAGTGATGTTCCGTCGCCGCCATCTTCCTACACCCCGCACTCGTCTACACTAAGGATACAGTGAGAAGGCGGGAAGCGGACATCTTTTTACACCCACCGGAGTTTGTAATTTCACCCTTATTTTTAACAGTAAACGCTTACATACTCAAATACAATATTTAGAAATACATGGCATTGGGGTTTATTTACTAAAGCTAGAGAGGGCAAAATTAGTAACAATTCTGCAGAGAAACCAATCAGCTTCCAGGTTTTATTGATAAAGCTTAATTTAAAAAGCTGAGGTTAGAAGCTGTTTGGTTTCTCTGCAGAATTGTGACTAATTTTGCCCTCTCTTGCTTTAGTAAATAGACCCCACTGTTTTGATGTTGAATATAAAAAGCAGCGGCTAGCCTGGCGATCTGACAGCTTTGCTAATGTGACAAAACACCGCTGCTTTTAAAATTGAACCTGAAAACAGTGAGACTGATTTAAAAATACTATATTTCGCTATATAAGTTCAGTTTACTGTTATAAATAAGTGTGAAATCATAAAGTCCATTGGGTGTAAAATGATGTCCGCTTGCCGCCTTCTCACTCTATCCTTAACGTGGACGAGTGTTGGGTATAGCAAGATGGCAGCGATGGAATGTCACTTCCGTGACAAGATTTGTTGGGTCGCCGATTCTGTCGATACACCGGCTTTTGTCGGACCGGCTGGCATACACACACGCCAAATGTCGGACAGTTTGTTTTTTTAACGGGGCTTTAGTCAGAAATGGTCATAATCAGGTTTTATTTTATTGCGGTGCAGAGCCATAGAGGGAGGTATTTATGAATGAAGATGCAATAGTACAATGAATTTTGCAATGCCCCAGAATTGATACATGTTCTCAAATCTGTCCTTCTTATGTTTAGTGGTCTGTAGTTGAAGGATAGTTCTCTGTACCAAATTTACTAATGTGGGAGGAACGCTGTCAGACTGCTGTGTGCTAAATGTGAGATTAGGATTTGTGCCGAGTATGTAAGGGTAAACACAGGTTTCAGAAGGTGTGCTGGTTGCAGGGTATTGCATGCCAAAGGAATCAGTAATGATGTGATGGATTGTGGGTGCATTGCATGCCAAGGGTAACGGTCACAGTAGGGTCAGGTATGTGTGACAGGTACAGCTTTATGTGTGCTGATTGTAAAGGGGGCAATGTACTGTGTATATAGTAATTTTGAAAAAAGACATGCCCATGTATTTCAGCCAGTTAAAATGTCAGCCCAGTGTAGTGGATCAGAATATAAAATATGCTATTTCTGAGGGGGGCCATCAAAAAGTGTCATGGGGAGTGCTGCCAATGGGAAGTACTGCCAGTACTGGGCCCGGGCTCCATTGGGTCAGTAGGGGCTGTCTGTGAGGGGGGGGATCACTGTCAGGGCCGGGACAAGGGGTGGGCAGAAGGGGAA
>BLSH010122549.1:419889-434272 GCA_018402905.1 Glandirana rugosa | reverse complement strand
TGGGTCGGTCTTGACTATCGACTCTCGGCGCAGTAAGGTCCGCCATAGACACGAGGTAGAGGCCTTAAGTCTATGTATGAGGCGGTGACCTGCCGTCGGAACGACATCTCGTACCTCCCGTCAGAGACGTAACCGACGGACCACCCCGTGCGTCATTCACAAGGAAAGATATATCGGGAAAACGTTTTGTTAAAAAGGGGGGGGGGGATGAAACTCTTTTAATAAAAATAAAAATAAAAATAAATTAAAAGTTTATTTATTTTAAATTTTAAGTTATTTTTGTACACAGGTAAGAATCAATGTAAAATAGTGTCATGTAAAACATATATAAGAAATGTGTAAAGGTGAGGACCAGATCATAAATATTGTGAAAAAATATATAGGGGGATATAAAAAAATTATTAAAAATATTAAATAGGAGAAACATAGACCACCAGTCTGGATCCATTCTTTTGGGCAATGGCCCAATTATATGAAGACCCCCACCAGGCAGCCAATGCAGAGACTGCCCTCCATGCTCTACAGCAAGGCTGCCGTCCAGTGGCGGAGTATGTATCTGAATTCCGGAGATGGAGCACAGATACCGCCTGGAATGACGCGGCTCTCAGCTATCAGTTCTGGCTGGGTCTCTTGGAGAGCTGGCACGCGTCGGGGTCCCACACACCCTAGACGCCCTGATCAATTTGGCCATCCAGATTGATCACCATCTGTGGGAACGCAGTGCCGAGAGATCCGCTGGGCATGCACGTCTGACCTGGATGATGCCTCGGGTTCCCAGTTATCCAGCTCCTGGTCCAGCTGCCTCCTCCTCCGCTCCACCAGACCATCAAGAACCCATGCAAATCGGGCTCCTCCACCCATCTTTGACCCCCAAAGAGCGCCAGAGGCGCATGTCACAGAACCTGTGCCTGTATTGTGGAGGTCCCGGGCACCTGGTAAGAAATTGTCCCGCCAAGGCCTGTAAGTGCACCACCAGTAACCCTGATGGACTGTTGTATTTGCCTAATGATAAAGCTCACCTTGTGCTCTCTGTCTTTCTGCAGCTTCCCGGCGGGACTATCCCAGTGCTGGCAATCCTTGATTCTGGTGCATGCAGCTGCTTTGTTGACATCTCCTTTGCAGCGCAGCACTAGATCCCATTTCGACCAAAGGAACATCCCATGGTCGTCCGATTGGCTGACGGGTCAACTATTAGATCAGGCACAGTCACCCAGGAGACCATCCCTGTGCTCACCAAGACCAAGGGAGGTCATGCCGAGTTCCTACTACTGGACACCATTGCGTTCCCACTGTTCCCAGTTATTCTGGGCATCCCATGGCTCCGGACTCATAATCCTCAAATTGACTGGGTCACTGGAGAAGTAAACTTCTCTTCCTCCTACTGCCACCACCACTGTCTGTCTCAGCCTCCAGAGAACCCCTCAGTCATATTTAGCCTGGATACATATGTCAACCCGGAATCCCGCCTGATCGTTCCTGCACCCTATCATGAATTCCTAGATGTCTTCAGTAAGAAGGGAGCTGACGTCCACCCACCACACCGGTTCTACGACTGCTCGATCGACCTCCTACTGGGGGCTGAAGTCCCATTCGGTCGGATCTTTCCCCTGTCCGAGGTAGAGTTGGTCGCCCTCAAGGCATACCTGGATGAAAATCCACCTCACCAGCAGGCGCCAGAATCTTCTTTGTGGAGAAGAAGGACCACTCACTCCGGCCCTGCATTGACTACCGGGAACTCAATCGGATCACCATTAACAACCGATACCCATTACCTCTGGTCCCGGGAACTCTTCCAGAGGTTAGGGACCGCAGCCGTCTTCACTAAACTGGACTTACGCGGGGCTTACAACCTTATCCGCATTCGCAAAGGGGATGAGTGGAAAACTGCCTTCCAAATGCAGTTCGGCATTATGAATACCTTGTGATGCCTTTCGGACTATGTAACGCCCCTGCAACTTTTCAGCACCTCGTAAACCACATTTTCCGGGACTTTCTAGACCAGTTCGTAGTCGTTTACTTGGATGACATACTGATCTTCTCCCCCTCTCTGGAAGAGCATCGCAAGCATGTGAAGAGCGCGCTCGCCCGCCTCAGACTACACTGCCTCTATGCCAAGGTGGAAAAATGCGCCTTTGAGTGGGCTGATATTTCATTCCTGGGGTTCAACATTTCCACTGCCGGAATTACCATGAACCCACAGAAGGTCTCGGCCATCCTGGACTGGCCTGCTCCAGTTGACAAGAAGGGAGTCCAGCGATTCGTTGGGTTTCCAAACTTCTACCGGAAGTTCATCAAGGGGTTTTTGGCAGTCATCGCCCCAATAACCCAACTCACCAAGCAGGACTCACGCTTCTGCTGCACTCCCGAGGCCCAAAAGGTCTTCACCCAACTCAAGAGACTGTTCACATATGCCCCCCGTTCTCAAGCACCCCAATCCTGCATTGCCATACACCTTAGAAGTGGACGCTTTTAAGACAGCAGTGGGAGCAGTCCTCTCACAGAGACGGGGCCCAAAGGCTTCGCTTCACCCTATCGCCTTTTTCTCTAGGAAGCTAACAGCTCTGGAGAGGAACTATGACATAGGTGACAGGGAACTGCTGGCAATAAAGTCGGCCCTGACAGAATGGCGGTACTTCCTGGAAGGAGCTTCCCATCCTATTCTGGTTTTTACAGACCACAAAAACTTAGAATACTTGCGAACCGCCAAAAGACTGAAGCCTCGGCAGACACGATGGGCACTGTTTTTCTATTGATTCCAGCTGCACATCACATTACAGGCCCGGGCTAAAAATGTAAGGCCAGATGCATTATCGAGAATGTTCCCTGTGGCGGTGGACACTTCCCTGCCAGATACTATCCTTCCGGCCCACAGTTTCCTGCTCACCCAGGAAGATCTTCTGTCCCAGATCCGAAGGTCCTTCACCGGCCTCACCGAACCGCTGGATCCCCAACTCATACTGGAAGATGGGTTGTGGAGGTTCAAGAATAGACTGTACAGGAGCTCCGCTCGGCAGTCCTCGGACTCTGTCATGATACCAAAATGGCTGGGCACTTTGCTTGCCCGCTTATTCTGGTGGCCTCGGCTGAAGGAAGATTGTCAGAGCTATGCAGCCACCTGCCCTGTCTGTGCCAGGAGCAAGTCAGAGAAATCCAAGACCTGGGGACTACTCAATCCATTGCCCATTCTGGAACAACTGTGGTCCCAAATTGCAATGGACTTCATAGTGGAACTATCACCATCTGCAGGATACAACACAATCCTGGTGGTCGTGGACCGTCTCACAAATATGGCACATTTCTTACCCATGAAGGGTACTCCGGTGGCTGAGACCGCAGAAATCTTTATAAGGGAGGTGGTCTGTTTACATGGGATTCCTACCAACATCGTGTCGGACTGAGGAGTACAGTTCACCTCCCGCTTCTGGAAGTGCCACTTTGGGAATTGAGCTGGCCTTCTCTTCGGCCTACCACCCCCAGTCCAATGGGCAAACAGAGAGGATCAACCAAACTCTCGAACAATATTTGCGGTGCTATTTCTCTTCCTCCCAGGATGATTGGGTACCGCTTCTACCAGTAGCCCAGTTTGCGTATAAGAACTCCGCTCACTTTGCCACCAAGCAGTCCCCTTTCTGGGAAAACCTTGGCTACCACCCTTCCTTCCTACCCAGTCTAGCTATGGAAAGCACTGTACCTGCTGCACTGGAAACAACATAGTTCCTTGAGAAAAATAACAAACTCCTTCAGGAGACCCTCTCCCAACCCCAGGCTACCAGCAAGAAAAACTTTGATAAGGGAAGGCGGGGAGAACTGGACTTACAAGTCGGCCAACAGGTCTGGTTATCCACAAAGAACCTAAGACTCTCCTGTCCCTCAAAAAAACTGGGACCCAGATATATAGGGCCATTCCCTATTAAGAAGAAAATTAACAGAGTGGCCTATGAGTTAAACCTGCCATCATCTTTGCATATGCACTCGGTCTTCCACGTTAACCTACTTAAGCCAGTGGTTAAGGATGTCTTTCCGGGGCATAGCACAGCACCCCCAGAACCGGTCTTGGTGAACGGAGAGGAGGATTTTGAGGTGAAGACAATCCTCGACAGTAAGAAAAGAGGAGGCAGCACCCAATTCTTGGTCAAATGGAAGAGTTATGAACCCGAAGAAAACTCCTGGGAACCTGAAGAGAATCTACACGCAAGGGAATTGATCAGAGCCTTCTGGAGAAGACACCCGACCAAGAGAGCCCATTTGGGCATCCGGATGCTGCCCTTTGGGGGGGGGGGCAGTGTTAGGAAAATGGCTGTTTCCGGAGGTCTATGTGCATTGCAAGCACCGTGCGCGCGCCTGTGAGTGCCAATGGCGCCAAAACAGTCTATTTAAACAGACAACACCTTGCAGCAGATGTCCGTTCTACAGCATTCCTGTGACCCCTGTGACTATTTGAGAGACTTTTCTGCACCTGTGCCCCCGGCTTTACTTGCACTTGTTGCTTTCTGCCTGCCCTGACCCCCGGCCTGTCTATGACTACCCTTCTGCCTGATCCTTCTGTACCATCGCTGCCTGCACGTTGCCGACCTTGCTTGCACCTGACCACCCGCCTGCCTGCTCCATCTGTACCGCATTTCCAGCCTGTTGTCGACCCGGATTGTACGACCATTCTTTAGCTTGCACAAGCTCCAGTGGACTTCCACATACCACCAAGTGACCCAGTCCAACCCTCATGCCCCCTTGTGCTTTTGAGCTCCCTGTCTGTACTACCAGGTGTTCTTGAACCAGGGCCGCAAGAGAGGTGATCCCCTGCATAAGCCAGACTCATCCGCCAGGTACGTGACACCAGGAATGCAGCCTCACCAGTGTCCATGAATGCAGCCTCTCCTGTGCCCAGCAATGCAGCCTCAACTTTACCTAGCAATGCAGCCTCATGTATGCAGGGGATCAAAGTGGAGAGGAGAGCCTATCATCACACAGATCCTGGGTGGGTGCTGAGGCAGAGGGGGGCAGTCCGCCCCGGGTGCCACACACTGGGGGGTGTAAGGCCGGCATCTCCCGCTGTGTCAGCCTTAATTTGAATTGCCGGGTGCCCGCTGTCACACTAGTTTTGCCTCCCAGACCGGCTCCTACCTATGAGAGACAGCACATGTCCATTGGACAAGTGTGCTGTCTGTCGAAGGAGAAAACCAGGAGGCGGGACTTGTGTGACGCCGATTCAAATTAAAGCTGACACAGCAGGAGACGTCGGCCTGACAGCCCCCCAGTGTGTGAAACCAGGGGCGGGCCACCCCCCTCTGCCTCAGCACCCGCCCAGGCAGGGCTGCTGTTAGAAATCACAGGGCCTCGTACAGTGTACCTGACAGGGCCCCCCCACTTGAAAGAGCCTGGGGCCTGAGGCGACCACTGCTCCCCCTGCCCACAAGCAGCAAGCATAGAAAAAGGAGACAGCATGGACTGTGTACCTTGAAGGAATAAGGACGTGGCAAAACTGCACTAAAAGTGGGAGGGCAGGTATCAGGTGTATGTATATAAATTACAAAATGCAGGTGTCAAGAATATGTAATGTACAAGGTGCAGGGGTCAGGACTATGTAACTTACACAGTGCAGTTTCTGGAGTATGTACTGTACAGAGTGCCGAAGCAGGGGTATGTACATAGCGCAGGGGTCAGGGGTGTTTAATATAGAGAGTGCAGAGGTCAGGAGAGGGTAATGCATAGAATGCAGGGGTGTGGGATATGAAATGTGCAGAGTGCAGTAGTTAGGAGGGGGTAATGGCAAAGGCAGGAAATGGGGGTATACAAAAATATCCCCCCATCCAGTGGCGGCTGGTGAAATTTTTGGATGGGGGGGTGCCAGGCCCCGTCCTTCCTTTTGACCCCTCCTACTTCTAATAAACCCCTCCCCTTATAGAATCCACCCACTCCGTCCCCTGTATTCCACATATTGTGTCAGGAGTATACAGCTCAGCATCACAGGACACAGTATACAGCTCAGCATCACAGGGCACAGTATACAGCTCAGCAAGGGCACAGTGTACAGCTCAGCATGGACACAGTATACAGCTCAGCATCACAGGACACAGTATACAGCTCAGTATCACTGGACGCAGTATACAGCTCAGCATCACAGGACACAGTATACAGCTCAGCATCACAGGACACAGTATACAGCTCAGCATCACAGGATACAGTATACAGTGACACAGGTGGGGGCAGTTATGCAGCCAGTAAAACAGGTGGGGCAGTTATGCAGCCAGTGACACAGGTGGGGGCAGTTTGCAGCCAGTGACACAGGAGGGGCAGTTATGCAGGCAGTAGCACAGAAGGGGCAGTTTGCAGGCAGTAACACAGGTGGGGTACATTTCAGAGTCGACCCCCCCCCGCACTTACCCCATCCAGGAGGCAGGAGTGTTGCAGAGATTCGGCAGGCGAGAGCGCGCTGGAGTCTGCAGAGTTCGGCACACGGAGAGCGGCTGTCCCCCCCTCGTTGGTCCCCGGGTTCTCATGGTCTCTGTGGGAGCGGAAGTCACCTCCGCTCCCACAGTGACCCGCCCCCGGCTAGGCATCCTATCACCCTGAGCGGAGGCTCAGGGCAGCCAATCAAGCTATGAGTGTGCGCCCGTTCAGCGCACAATCATAGCTTTTAATGGCCGACCAATAGGCTCACTACTTGGCTGTCATGTGACAGCCAAGGAGCCGAAAAAAAAAAAAAGAAAGTCAATGTACCGGCGCCACCTGCAGGTGGGCGGGGTTGACTTTTTTTTTTTCTTCTTCTTTTGCCGGCTGGGAGGCGGCGCCCCAGCGCCCCTCACACACCAGCCGCCGCTGCCCTCATCACGTTCAGTGGCCAAATGCATCCCACTCCACTGAATGGGGACGTCTCACAACCATGTACAACGAACACAGTTGCAGAGAGGTGGTGCAGGTTTTTAGGGATTAAATCAGATGGTGAGGAGGCAATATAATGCTTCCTTGCTGCCTGTCAAACACCCTCTGAAAAGTGATCCACCATGGTTCACTCTTCAGAGGGCAACACTAGTGTAGCCTAATCTACAGCAACGCCCCACAGATGTGTCACTCCAAACGTGCTTAGTATTACCCAAGAGTTCAAATCTGCACGGGTGCCGGCCCCTTATCCTGGCACCCTGATCTACATACAGGGCACTGGAAGCATGGATTCCAATAGGGGAGGGGTGTGTTTTGAGGCATGTGATTAGAGCTATTAGATTAGAGCTATTAGAGAGGCTCTAATAGGCTTCAAAAAAGTGTGGGCTCAGGACGCAGAGCACCCCACCCAGTTGTGTGATGATAGCAAATGAATATTCGCTATTTTTACACTAAATCTCCTCAACCAGGAATCAGGAAGAGGGTCTGAGACCCGTTTCCCAATTAACCAAAACGTCAGGCGATCCTATTGGATACCTAGGAGAAAGAGGAGAGAGGACACGCATGGCGGAAGCCTTGCAAGAAAGGACACTGGAACCGCTGCTCCCAGCCCACCGCAAGCCACCCCCCGCACTTAGGACACCGGAGCCCCGGCCCACAATCCACTGACCACCACCTAGTTGGGTTAAGTTCCGGACCGACCAGCAGACGGAGGGGGTTGGGGGGGTTTAGTGCCGTGCCACTGGCCGCCCGGGGGGTTTGTTGTTTGCCGCCCCTCCCCCCAAAGAAAAACCCACCAACCGCCACTGGTTCAAATGCAGCATTGTTAGTCGTCTCCCCCCCCAGTACCTGGTGTGGGCAGTTTCTTCTAGCCGGGGCCTGGGTGCAGTGCTTGTCCTGCAGGTGGTCCCTCTGGAGCTGAGAGCCTGGAACCAGCTGAGCACTGCTGGTATATCTGGTCCTCTTCCTTCCTCCTGGGCACCACCGAGCAGGGCAACTAGAGCTGGAGGAAACTGGGGAGGGGGGGGGCAAGGTAGAGAGCACGGGGACTCCCAAATCCTGTCCACCAATAAGATAATCCCTCGCTGTGCAGTTTTTCTCAGGGCCCCTGGTGTTCAGCAGGGGCCGGGGACAGTAAGCAGACTATTTCATCATTTTTGGCTTAAGGCGGATTAATCCGCTGCAGCGCTCCCAGCCGGCGGCGGTGTATTCATATAGAAGAGGCCGACCTTCAACTGTGTAGCGCGCTGCGGCAGATTAATCCACCTAAAGCTGAAAATTAAGAAATAG
The DNA here is from genome assembly GCA_018402905.1 of Glandirana rugosa. Taxonomy (NCBI): domain Eukaryota; kingdom Metazoa; phylum Chordata; class Amphibia; order Anura; family Ranidae; genus Glandirana; species Glandirana rugosa. The sequence goes on along the minus strand of BLSH010122549.1, from coordinate 426,109 downwards.
TCCTCTTACTGTCCCTTGGCCCCGCTGAACACAGGAGTCCCAGAGACGTTTGTTTTCTAAATAGCTGCACATTGGGGAATTATCTTATTGATGGACAGGATTTGGGAGTCCCCATCCGCTCTATCTCCAGGCCCCCCTGGCCCCTGCTGAGATCACAGATTCGGGGACAGACGGGCTCTGGGGACAGTGTCCTCTATCCGGGGACTGTCCCCGGAAACCGGGACATCTGGTCACCCTAGTACGTGTGAAGGAGAGACCGCTCAGACTAGACACAGGTGCGGGTAATCCTAGATCCCTTGAAAATGCTGGCTGAGTATGCAAACACTGAAGTAGCAGTAAAAATGAATCCAGTAAGCCGCACTCAAAATACCAATGCTTTATTCCAAGGTTCAAGCAATTACAAACAGAGCACACAGCTAACGCGTTTCACAACCTAGTCACGGATGCTTAGTCATAGCTAGGATGTGAAACGTGTTAGCTGTGTGCTCTGTTTGTAATTGCTTGGACCTTGGAATAAAGTATTGGAATTTTGAGTGCAGCTTACCAGATTCCTTTTTACTGCTACATCTAGTCACCCTAGCTCTGGCTACTCAGGCCAGAGAAAAGTCACTAGCGAGGGAAATTTGCCATGGTTTGGGGTCATTGAAGGAGCGATTCCACGGAGTTAAGTAGAAAGCTGTCCCACGTGACTCTGCTGCTGGCTATCTGTTGTTATATTAGCCTTACTTATTGGTGTGTGCATAAATACTTGCCATGTTTAAAGCTGGATTTTGGGATAAGCAAATATTGTTTAAGTACAAGGGTCATATGTATCCTTACTTGAATATGGGTGTACTTTGGGTACTTGATCCAGATCCGTGCAGTAATCAGGTATGAAACTTTGCCTCTTTACAGCAGCTTCCAGTAATAATGACTCTCTCCTTGAGCTGGGTGACTGGTCTTGTCTTTTGTAGTTTTCTGCAGGCAGCCTGTAATGGGTAGACCTGCTGGGTCCCTCCCACAAGTCTTCTCTCTGTAGTCTATGTGCAACACAGTGATGAGGTCACTGCTACATTTACAAGGTAATATCTGGGTTTGTAAAGGAAGTTGGTGCGCACAAAGTGGATGTATATCCATTATGGCTCTTGAGCTATATATTTAAATAAACATTTTTTTGTGCCTGAAGTTCAGCTTAAATGAGGTGTGCATGAGGCTGTGATAGCATCTCATGAAGGCATCTTTCTAAGTACAGTACTTATGAATGCCTGAGTTGTCATTAACCACTTAAGGACCAGAAGGATTTCTCACCGTAGGACCAGTGCACTTTTTGCGATTCGGCACCGTGTGACGTTGTACCCAAACGAGGTTGACGCCCTTTTTTCCCCACAAATAGAGCTTTTTTTGGTGGTATTTAATCCCCTTTGCGTCACTTCTGATTACCGATATTAACAAAAAAAGAGCGACAATTTTGAAAAAAGAAAACAATATTTTTTACTTTTTGCTATAATACATACGCAAAAAATATATAAAAAAACAAATGTATTTATCAGTTTTGGACGATATATATTCTTCCTCATATTTGTGTTAAAAAAAAAATTTTATCAGCGTTTATTCATTGCGCAAATGTTGCTGCATTTACACACCATGAGAATTAATTTATGGTGTTTTTACTTTTTTTTTTTTTTTTTACTAGCAATGGCGGCAGTCTTTATCGGGACTATGATATTTTTGGGACCAATGACATTTATACATCGATCAGAAATTGAAATATCCAGTGATTACTGTGTAAATTTCATTGGCAGTGAAGAGGTTAACCTGCAGGGGGCGATCTAGGGGTTAACTGTGTTCCCTAGGCGTGTTCTAACTGTGAGGGGGCTGGGCTACCATGGGCATAAGAGATCTAACTGATCCCAGTGACAGGGATCAGTAGATCTCTTACATGTCGCCTGACAGAGTGGGGAACTGCTGTATTTACATCAGCGGTTCTCGGTTTTGTTCTGTGCCAGGCAATCGCGGCTCGCCGGCGGACATTGAGTCCACCCGACCCGCGGCCATACTGCTGGAGAGTGCGGCAGGCATGAGAGCGCGCCAGCAGCGGGACGCTCCCACCCGCCAGCCACGCATGCGCGAGCCGCCATTTATAAACGACGATTCTCGGGATAGTGCCACGAGGTGGTCTGGAACCGGTTAAAGGAGAAGTAGGGTCAAAGCTCTTTTGGTCATACCTCTCATGTGGGTCACAGGAGTGCACTTTGTTCTGCACTCCTGTGTCTTGTATTCATCTGGCTGCAAGCTAAAGTCTGCTATCAGCTCACATCCCTCAGCTGGTACAGGTTCTGGGGAGATCCCGACCTTAATATCCCTTTCACACTGAGGCAGTTTTCAGGCGTTTTAGCGCTAGAAATAGTAAAGCGCCTGCAAACTGCCTCCCATTCATTGCAATGGGTGCTTTCACACTCGGGCAGTGTGCTTGCGGGACGTTCGGAAATCTTCTGCAAGCAGCATCTTTGGGACGGGTTGGGAGCGCTGTATACAGTGCTCTCAAAATGCCTCTGCCCATTGCAATGAATGGGCAATGTTTCTGAAGTGCCTGAAAAGCGCTTTGGAAGCGCCGCAACACAGGAGTTTTTAACCTTTTTTTTTTTTGGTATTAAAAAGGGCCCCTGCTAGCAGCCGAAAAGTGGCGCAAAAGTGCTGCTAAAACCAGCTGTGCTTTACCACGAACGGACCGGCGGCTCGGTGTGAAAGGGGTCTGGACCGGCAGCTGGCCAAGGCTCTCAGCACACTGCTAAGAGCCTGAGCCAGACACTCCCACCCCCTGCACAGTCCAGCAAGCACTGGAGGGGCAAGGCAGAGAACCTCGGACTGACAGTCACCAGCTCTTTGCTCACTGAAAACGGAGGACTAAGCGATCAGTGGCGATGGATCGCTCAGTTCTCATTGTAGGGGCGGCAGGGGACAGATGCAGCATCAGACCCATGCTGCATCCACCTAGGTGAGTGTGAATTTTTTCAATATTAAGTTGGCCATAGACTATACAATATGATTGTACTGTATATTTACCCAAACTACATGAGGACAAACCTAAACAATACTTGTTATTATTATCTAATCAGGCAGGCCCTTGTACAACATAGTTGAAGGAGATTGTACAATCAGACTGTACAGTGTTGATCGCCTACAGTACAAACATAATCATTGAAATATATAGGGTTGCCAACCGCCAGTAAATTTACTGACAGTTTGTAAAAATCAGTGATTTTTACAACTGTCTGTAAATATCAGGGTCTGATAATTTGTCATGCTGTGCTGACTTTTTAAGTGTAAATCGGGCAAACTACTTGATATGGGCATTGTCCGTGTTTCCATGTTGTGTTTAAACATCAACTGTCTTGGTTTTTAATAGGAGTTATTTTTCAGTTTGCCAGTAAAAAACGCTGCGAGAGGTTGGCAAGTCTGTATATACAGTATTGATTGATGTTTGGATTATGGTTGTAAATGAAATCTGCTAATGCTCTGATGTGGTTACTTGTTTTTAAATTGTTATAGTAGATTTATTTCAATTGTTCACATATATTGCTATGTTGTTATTTAAAGTGATTTCTTGCAGTGTGTATATCACTTGATGTCAGTGATTTCATGTTCTCCACCTTCCCCCTTTTTAATATCCGTCTTCTAACTGTCAGCACCTCCCTCTATTTCACAAAGTCATTGCTCCTCCTGGTTCTGTAAAGTCCCTTCTTCTTTACTTTCACTTTCCCTTCAAAGCTGAAACGTCTAAAGTGTAAAAAACCGAGCAGACAGACGGTACCGGGGATCTGTCTCTTCCTCTTCACCCACAATCTCATCCCTCTGCAGTAATAATGGCCGATGTTGAAGTTAAACAGGAAGCCATACAAAAGGTGAGCGGCTCAGGTTTATGTTTAGGTGTGTTCGTGTGAGCCAGCCGTGTATCTCTCCGACACATATATACATGTATGTTTTAGGAATAGATTTCAGTTATCTGTGTTCCACCTTCAAAAACAAGTTAAATAAGTATATATGTATTTTCAAACAAATGAAGAAGAGGAGGAGGCCATGTATATCATAGTTATAGAATGTGGAATTCTTCGTGATCAGATAATCAAAGGATCATATATGAACAGATAATAACATTATATGGAGTACAATCATTTATATACAAAATGTCACTGTACGCTGACGATGCATAACAGACAAAGCTTGTTCTAAAATACGAGTCATGATCAGAGTGAGGCCTAGTTCATTTTATATGTGCACAGTCATATAGACCAGACATAGCACTCAGTACTATACTACAAGCTGTAACACGCGTCCTATGAAACATAAAGCAAAAGAAAAATAGAAATATGAGCTGAAATTAAGTTCTAACAACTTCATGCACAGATTAAATGACACACACAGAATATTAAATATCAGTGGAAATCTCTTGTTAGAGGACAGCTTATGTGTCTGTATTTATTTCACACTTTTGGTTTCATGGAAGTAACCTGCAAAGCTTTAGAGGTCCAAGTTTACTCTAAGGGCTCTTTCACACACACAAGCGTTTTGACGGGCTCCACTGCTCAGCGGGGATCTGTCCGTTTATCCCCTCTGAGCCAGCGGATGACAGGACAGTCTCTGCACTCCGTAGAAAACACACACCGTCTGTCCGTGCTCATCCAATCCGATCCGCCAGGCAGATGGAAAATAGGGCTTCCATCCCTCTGTTTCTGGCGGATCGGAGCGGATCGGGTGTCAGCGGACATGTCACTGCTGACATCCGCTGCTCCATAGAAGTACATGGAGCGTCCGTTTCAGGCGGACCCAAACGATCCGTATGTGTGAAAGAGCCCTAAGGCAGTGGTTCTCAACTTCTGCCCTCAGGACCCACCAACAGGCCAGATTTTAAGTATTACCTTGGGGAGATGCAGACTAGAATATTGCAATCACTAAGCAGCAAATGATATTACCTGTGATGTATTTCAGTTATCCTGCAAATCTGGCCTGTTAGTGCAGTGGTTCTCAACTCCGGTCCTCGGGACCCCCTAACAGGCCAGATTTTAGGTATTACCTTGGGGAGATGCAGACTAGAATACTGCAATCACTGAGCAGCAAATGATATCACTTGTGATGTATTTCAGTTATCCTGCAAACCTGGCCTGTTAGTGGGTCCCGAGGACCGGAGTTGAGAACCACTGTGTTAGTGGGTCCCGAGGACAGGAGTTGAGAACCACTGCTCTAAGGCCTCAAACACAGGATGTTTTTTCTGCTGCTCCTAGGGGCCTCTGGCATTTTTTCTTTCTGTCTCTAAATGCCCCTGCATGTTAGCCTATGTGTCCTTGCACACATAGTCATTTAACCACTTGCCAACCGTGTAACGTAGTTACACGGCCGCAAGTGGCACCCATTGTTCTGGGAGGGTGTATAATAACGTCCTCCCAGAATCGCGCTCCCGCGCGCACCTGGGAGCATCCGTGACTGCCGGGTCCATGAGACCCGGCGCATCACGGATCACGGTAAATGGCCGCTTGGAGCGGCCGTTCACCACGTGATCGCTCCGTCAAATGACGGAGCATCACATGTAAACAAGCCGGCGGAAGTGCCGGCTTGTCTCTCCCCTCTCCGCACCGATCGGTGCAGTGTGACAGTAGAGGGGGGAGAGAGGAGATGCAGCGGTGCTGTGGGCAGGATCTGAAGTGCCCACAGCACCGCTATGTGCCAGGCAGGGACCCCTCATCACCCATGCACCCTCATCCGTGCCCACCCATCTGTCACCCATACATTCATGCCCACCCATCCGTCACCCATACATCCATGCCCACCCATCCGTCACCCATACATCCATGCCCACCCATCCGTGCCCACCCATGCATCTGTGCTCACCCATCCGTCACCCATGCATCCATGCTCACCCATCCGTCACCTATGCTCACCCATCCGTGTCCACCCATCTGTCACCCATGCTCACCCATCCACCACCCATACATCCGTGCTCACCCATCTGTCACCCATGCATCTGTGCTCACCCATCTGTCACCCATGCATCTGTGCTCACCCATCCGTCACCCATGCATCCATGCTCACCCATCCGTGCCCACCCATCCATCACCCATGCATCTGTGCTCACCCATCCGTCCGTGCTGTACCCACTGCCTACTCACTCGTGCCTACCCACTCATGCCTACGTACCCACTGCCTACTCACTCGTGCCTGCCTACCCACTCGTGTCTACGTACCCACT
>BLSH010122549.1:379669-410617 GCA_018402905.1 Glandirana rugosa | reverse complement strand
GATAACGGAAAAACCGTCGACTGCACACTGAAGGTTTTTTTTACCTTCATGCATAGAATGCATGAAGGTAAAAAAACTTCAGCCTTTAGACCCACATTAAAGCCTAATACACATGGGTTGACATTCGGCCCGTGTGTATGGCAGCCAGTCTGACAGAAGCCAGGCGTTTGGAAAACCAGCAGCCAGCCGACTCCCAATGAGTGCTCTCAGCCAATGGATGGGGGGCATCCCCCTCTCAGAACACAATAGCTCAGCAGGGGAGATCTCTGTATTAACATCAGATTCTTAGTACAGCAGCTCTGGTCTGAGCTCTGACCAGTTCCTGGTTCTTGCCCTGCGCATGCACAGTGGGGTGTCCCCAAACCCCGTGAGATGTTCAACCTGCCAAAAAGGCAATAGCTCTAGCTGTTAAAAAATATATATATAAAAAATATATATATATATATATATATATATATATATATAGTACATTTGCAATTGTGTTACAGGAGAGGTTGAAGTAATTATATATAAAGAAAGAACAGTAATGGTCTGCTTTAGAAGAGAAGTATGGGATTTGTTTTTTTTTTTAATCATACTTACCTAGCTGGATGCAGCATTGGTCAGATGCTGCATTTGTCCCCCGCAGGCTCTAACATTGAGAGCCGAGTGATCAAACATCAATCAATTGGTTCTCTTGGTTGGAGCTCCATGAGCAGTCTCCTGGTGACTGTCATTCACTGCTCTCTGCTCTGGCCCCCCCCCCCCCCGCTCACTGGAGTGCTGGGCTGTTGTGGGGTGGGGACAGCTGGCTTAGGCTCTCGGCGGCTCACTGAGAGGCTGAGCCAGGTGCCAGTCCATGCATATGGGTGACTCCCGACCATTTAGTCGCAATCTTTCCCGAGCCTGAACTGGCTAATGAAGTCAGCTTCAGCCCGCTGTCAGCTGAAAAGGGTCACAGGAGTGCAAAACGAATCCATAGGAGAAGTACAGCCAAACGAGCTTTGGCTGAACTTCTTTAAAACCCAATCTAAACCCAAAAACGGTCATTGCATTAGCTTTCCTTTTCAGTTATTTTCCTAGACATGCATTTCTCCAATGCATCTTTGGGGGTAGCAATGGTTGCACCTAGGCTGAACTTCAAACATGTCTGCCTTTGTTCATCTCCCGTATACGGAGGATGATTGAATTGGTAGTTTACAGAACATAAATACAATTGTTTTGCCTTCAATTCAGCTCACAGGAAGTGACAAGAACACTGTATTTCTGGCAACATCAACAAGTCATTTCTGTGCTTGCTAATAATGTTCTTATCTTGAAAAATGAAAATGAATGCAGCCACCATATCTAAGGACTGATAAGCTGCAATATATTAGGTTTGTGTTTTTGGTTTAGTTATCTTGAAGCAAAATTACTCATATTTGTAAATTTTTACAAAGCTAGCATTGGAAATAATAAACAATTTTGGCTAACAATTCCTCATTGACCAGAAGCTATAGGAAATTTTACCTGTCAAAACTAAGGGCACTTTCACATTGAGGCAGGGAGTCGGGAGCGGGGTTCTTTTAACCCCCAAGAAGGGGTTAAAAGCGCGCTGCTCAGCGATTTCGAGGTGGTATACAGCCACTTTGGGAGCGCTGCCCATTGATTACAATGGAGGGGGCAGTGTAGGAGCAGTGTATACACCGCTCAGAGCACCGCCCCAAAGATGCCGCTTGCAGAACTTTTCTTCTTGTCCTGCAAGCGCACTGCATGGGGGGGTTTCAGGCGCTGTACAGGAGCTACTTTTAGCACCGCAGCCCCTGGAAAATGACCCAGTGTGAAAGGGGTCTAACTGTGAATATGACATATGACAAGGCCGACTTCAAGTTGCAGCTACTTCAAAGTAGTCCCTGCACTACTTTGGTCTGACTTTGATGCGATTTGTGGCCGATAGACCTCAAGATTACACAGGCATTGCTTAAATATTTCAGACCAGACCATTGCTTAACCCCCTCCCTGACCAAAGCGCTTTTTGCGATTCGGCACTGCGTCGCTTTAACTGACAATTGCGCAGTCATGCGATGTTGTACCCAAACAAAATTTATGTCCTTTTTTTCCCCACAAATAGAGCTTTCTTTTGGTGGTATTTAATCACTTCTGCGTTTTTATTTTTTTGCGCTATAAACAAAAAAAGAACGACAAAAAAAACAACAACATTTTTTACTTTTTGCTATAATACATATCCAAATAAAAAATGTAAAAAAACAAATTTCTTCCTCAGTTTAGGCCAATATGTATTCATCTACATATATTTGGTAAAAAAAATCGCAATAGGCATATATTGATTGGGTTGCGCAAAATTTATCACGTCTACAAACTATAGGAATAGATTTATGGCATTTTCATTATTATTTTTTTTTTACTAGTAATGTCGACGATCTGCGATTTTTATCGGGACTGCGATATTGTGGCGTACAGATTGGACACTTTTGACACTTTTTTGGGACCAATGACATTTATACAGCGATCAGAGCTTTAAATAGCCACTGATTACTGTGTAAATGGCACTGGCTCGCCTGCAAATCGCGTATACGCGGCCGACGTACAATGATGGCGGTTGGTCGGCAACCGGTTAAAGTCGCAACAAAATTGTGGCAACAAATCGCGGTAAAATCGTGGCAAAATTTCACAACTTTCAGATCGCACAAGTGTGAAAGGGGCCTTAGGCTTGCAGAATATAGACTAAGCATTTCAGTATAACTGGCACTCCAACACTTCCCAATACTGGACCACTATTTGCCTCTGCAGAGTGGTGGGAAAATATATCCATTCATGTGAAAAAGTAAGTACACCACATGGAAGTTGTTGACTTTTTAACATATTTGAACAAGCAAACATTCGATCCCCATTACAATGGTGGCTACTGGTGAAGGCAATTTACTAGAGCAAATTACAGCTATGCTGTATTTATTTTATCATAATCTAATATAGTGAACAAAAATATAGATTTGTCATGTAGAAAAGGAACATTTACCACCACTTCAAGTCTATGGAATTAAAATCAGGTGTTCCAGATTAGGTGCCAATGATTGGAACCTTCTTAGGGCCCTTTGAGACGGAGCGGATTCTGTGTGGATTCCATTCCAATCAGCAAGGGATCAGCTCACAGGTCCCCTGCTGCTCGGATAACACATCTGTGTCCGCTCTGCTCTATGGTTGGCCAGGATTTAACAGACTCCGCTGTCTGTTTATACCTGACTACTCGCCGATCAGCCTTTTTTTTTTTTTGGCAGACCGGATTGGAGCTGGAGGTAGGCCAGAGTAAACGGACACAAGTCTGTAGGCATGTCCTATAGACACCTGTCCATAGGGATGCATGAACCTTCCGATCAAGTCCAGTAAATGCACCTTAAATAACGAGAAATTCCCTCCAATCTGGTCACTGACAAAAACAAGTAGTTATGGTATGAGGAAGGGTTGGAACCACTGATGGCACAAATAAGAAAAAGGGCACGAAATAAGAAAAACGTGTTATTGACAAGTGAAAATAAATGTAAGCTTTCAAGGCACTTATGTCATTGTCAATCATGGCTGTAATGGTATTTTGTTGGTGGAATCAATTCCCCCAACTGAATTTTATAGGCACTAGACTTCATGTAAAGAATGGTCTATATTACCCTTATCAACCAAATGGGTTCCACAGTACCAACAGAAAAAGTTGTGCAGGTAGCAGCAGTATCCCCATTGTGTGCAGCTAATAAATGATTCCTGTCAGAGGCGTAACTAGAACTTTCAGGGCCCCGGTGCAAGAAATTATGAAGGGCCCCCCGACCCCTGGCCAGGGCCCTTCCCTCTTCCCACTGATCCTGGGGCCCTTTACTCCTATTGTGGGTCCCTTTATTACGGTACTGCAGTGGGGCCCTTTCACAAGTTCTGCAGCAGGCCCCAGGGGGGCCAGGGAAGCACACAGGGGCCCTGGGAACAGCAGAAGACAAGTAAACTGGATAGAGGAAAATGGAGGAGATTGGGTCCTCTAAATGCCACCCCCGCCATCCCTCCTATTCAGGTGTACAAGGGAGGCACATGGGCCCCCTGGACCATGGGGCCCGGTTGCAATTGCAACCCCTGCAACCCCTATCGTTACGCCCCTGATTCCTGTGATTTCCTTCACACCATTTCAGACCATAATAGTGAGTTAGGCCCTATTAAGGTTGGGTTCACATATGTGCGGCCACAGTTTCTAGCCTGAGGCCTGGCGCATTCCTGTTCACTGGTTCAGGTCCGAATGTTTCCCTGAATGCGCACCTGAACCAGACCCAAAAACGCACAAGACCCTTTTGGAATTTGCACTGGGGCCGTCTCAGACATGTGTGAACTGGCTCCATTGAGAGACGGTCACACTCGCATGTTTATTGGAATCCGTGAAAATAACATACAGTTTACATATATGTGAACCCGGCATAGGCGTGCGCACATAGGTTGGCAGGTGTGCCTGGGCACACCCTAATCACTCTACTGTGCAGTCTGGCTGCAGAGAAAGGAACTGGGGAATCTATGTCCTCAGTCTCTTTCTCTGTCTGGTTAGACCCCTGATATTTCACCAAAGCCCCCCAGCAGGGCTCCTAAAAAATTAAAAAAAATATATAATATTGTAAAATATAATAAAAAATGAAATTCTTAAAATAAAAATAAACTACTGACACCTATATCTTGTGGTGCACGCCCTAATGCATTAGGCTGCGCACACCTATGGAACCCGGCCTAATGCAGTCCGATGTGGTGAATTAGCACGCATTATTTTCAGGTGGCTAATTCAATAACCCTGCAATGGACCTAAAAATGCACCTGCACCATTTTTTGATAATGTAGTGCACCATGACATATGGTAGTATGTAGTGTTGCACTGCAACACATGTGCATTTGCAGCGCATTGCTTTAGTGTGTTGGGGTGCAACCCAAATGCACCCATATAAACAAAGGTGCATTTAGAACTTTTTTGCAAAGGAGCCTGAAAACCATTGCAACCACAATCTGTGGATCACCGGTGCAATGCTCTGGCCTCTGCAGACTCTTTGCACAGCCAGACCTTAGATTTGGACCTTTCCTTACAGGGCAAAAGGAAGTATCACTAGACAACAAGTGCAATGTCACTACGCTTGTGCTGCACTGAGAACTATAAGTTCCTCTGCTGCAGTTGCAGATGGCACTCGTGGCTTTTTTTTTTTTTGTCACAGATTTTTGTGAATGAATGATGTGACTGTTCGGGCAAAGTCACATGCAACCACATCAATATTACATTGGGCATATGCCAGCAGGGAGAAGAAGCCCCAGATTCTGTAAGAGGGGTTGGCTATTTGAGGAAGGGAGGCTGCAGACTCTGACCATGCTACATGTTACACCCCAAGTATAAAACATGCTAAGATAAGTGGAGTTAGCCATTAAATATGCAGAGGTAACTGCATTTTGTTGTATTTGCATTACCTGCTAGAAATACTACAATGATAAAAACCATGCCCAGCCATATAATCTCAATCATCTACTAACAGTTTGTTTTATTTTATAGGTACAAGGATTCCAGAATCAGTTCTGTAAGGAGGTGAGAAAATATATTATATGTAATAAATAAAAAAAATTAGAATTTTATTATGGTTGCAGAAAACTCAAATGCAGCTCTTAGTGCTATCTGTGCTATTTATAGAGTAGATGGGCTGGTATGCATCCCAAATGGTGTAGAAATATTGAATGTATTATTGCTGACCTAAAGAATCACTGTCCAGGTTGGTCATACATATCCTAGTTTCACTTCTTAACAAAGCTAATGACTTAGATCAGCCTTTCTTAACCTTTTCAACACTGAGGAACCCCTGAAATAATTCTCCGGTCTCGGAGAACCCCTGCTAAAAATGAGAAATCTACATTAGTGTGATGGTCAATGGGAAGAATGCTCCTTACACTTGTGGTCATTGGGAAGAATGACCCCCTTACAGATAGCTAAAAAGATCAATGGTGTCATTGGGAATTTATCTGAGAGGTAGAAATTGACCATTGCTCAAGGAACCCCTAGCACCCTCTGGAGGAACCCTGGTTGAGAAACCCTGACTTAGAACAAGTAAACGTGGTGCTTTGATGTTTTTTTGTGCTAGGGAATCCCTCAATGCATGAAATGATATCTGTGCTTTGTGATGCACTTTAGTGAGTTTGAGTTCCTTTTACAATGCAGCATGCGTGTTTAAAACTGTCTTAGCAAGTGTTACTGCATAGATGTGAATCCAGCTTAAATCTGGAGCTGAGAGCGTGGGATAAAAGCATGGGAGTCCTAACTGATATCTGGCATCCGGTTTCAGTGTCAAGTTACTGGACCGGTTCTTCACTATCTTTTCTTTCTGCAAAGCACAAAGAAATGGCACTTTATGTACATTTCCAAAACTCAGTCCCAGACCACACCTTTTATTTGCTAGTTCAAACATGCTAAAATTAAAAAGGAGAACTAAGCTGGCCATACACCATCCACAAAAATGAGGAGGTTGGAGGAATCCCCAGGCCGGGACATTGCATTCTGTATCTGGCCATTGTCAGAATACACAGTGGCTGTAGATAGAAAATTTTACATCTCTGCTGGACCAGTTGAATTTAAATCAGTGTATAGCGAGGTGTAATTATGGATGCACAAGATTCAGTTGAAGCCCTTTGTATTCGATGCCCATATGCTCAGCACAGAATCATGCCTATTATCCTAATTCTAAGGATCGGTGTCAACAGGCTTTGGGCTAGGTTCATATTGATGCGGGTCTGCGAGCCGCATTGTGCATGGGCACGGCATCTCATTCATTTGAATTGGCTGCCATGCCTCCTGAAACACAAGGAGAAGGTCCCTGCACCATTTCTGCAATTGTAGCCTGCACGTGAACCACAAGTGTGGTGCGGTTCCCAGTGTAGGAGGGATTTCCAGTGTGTGCGGCATGCCAATAGGATTAATGGCACCCGCGCCCATCTCCTGCGATTTTCTGTGCGGCTGCAGGAACAGGTGTGGACCCGCAGCTGGAAATAAACCCACACAGATGTGAACCTAGCTTAAATGAGTAATGCAGCGGGATTTTGACATCAGCTTAAGAAGCTTCTGAGATAATTTGCTGGTGCATTTAATCTGTGTCAGATGATTTTTTACTCCACTAGACTTGTTTGACATGGCAGAGTAGGGCTCAGTGACACAGCAGCACAATCATAGAATCAGTTGTGTACTCAAGCCCTCATTTTTCTCTTTCTGGTAATTAATAACTTTTCCAATTCCCTTATACAATTGTTTTCTATGTTGCTGTTGCCAGGCGAATGAACTGATCTCAGTAGGAATTCCACAGAAGATTGCTGACCTGGACAAGTTTCTCAGTGTAAGTTGGCTGCAACCAATACTTGTGTCATTTAAAAGAAGAGTTAACGTTTGGAGCATGTAGCATGTTCCGCTTGTTTTTAAGGTGGAACATGTTCCAGCATCGGCACCCCGCACAGCTGATCTCCCCTCCCTGTGATAGCGGGAGGGGGATCCTCTCCCCACAACAGCTGTCACAAAAAAACACCCCCGCACGGCCATGTCATTCTTTCACCGTTTCCTGTGAATTAATGCCTACAAGCACCCTCCGCCATTGCGGCTGATGGCTTGTAGTTCACTGCGCTGGTGAGCACTCTTGTAGTCTATTGAGATTCCTGCTCTCAGGTAACTACCTGTACGAGCTATGAGCAGACAGCTATGCTGAGAGTCTGCAGAAACCTAACATTACACTCACGATCTACTGATCGCGGGTGCAATGCTCTCCAGGCTCCTTAAAAAGAATAATAAATGCACTTTTTTTTACCTGCAAAAGGTGAACCTACCCTTTAAGAAAAGATGAAAGAAAGATTGGATGTTATCCTGGAAGCACATTCTAAAGCACTTGTACCCATGTATGACCAATGCTGGTGTATACCATACTTTATAACAATTGGATCATAAAGGGATTACACCGCGCTAGTTATAAAAAAAAAACAATATTAAATAAACACAGATAGAGTAATTGCATTAGATTAACAAAGTCCATTTACAAAGTCCCACAATAAAGGTGGATGTGTGTTTGGTACCTAAATGCTAAGCATAAACAGTGCCGTAGACGTGCTCAGACTGAGTGCCGTAAGTACCGTAAAATCACGTGTATTTATTGTTAAAAGACATAAAAACTACTCACATTCTGAGGTGCCTCATCTGCCTCACTCGCCGGGTGCCAGGATGATTAGGCACCTCAGAATGTGAGTAGTTTTATATGTTTTTTAACAATAAATACACGTGATTTTACGGTATTGGGCAATGAGGTCTTTTTACTTTTTTACACATACCATTCTGATGAGGAGTTATTAATTCAAGAGCAGGATACCTACAGAGACCAGCAAGGGTCACCCCACAAATGCGTTTGACTGCACTAGAGATAGTGGGTCATCTAATAGGGGTGAGTGTACATCCATGTGGGGCACCCAGTCTGAGCATGTCTACAGCACTGTTTGTGCTTAGCATTTAGGCACCGAACACACATCCACCTTTATTGTGGGACTTTGTTAATCTAATGCTATCACTCTATCTGTGCTTATTTAATATTGTTTTTTTTTATAACTAGCGCAGTGTAATCCCTTTATGATCCAATTGTATCTGCTATATTAGCAAGTTTAACACTGCAGCTGTTGTATAGTTATTGTTTCTATCTGTTGGCGCTGAAGTATCTAATATCCATACTGCATAACAGCCTTCTAGTATTTATTAGGACAGTGTACAAGGGAGGTTTGGTCTAATACTCCAGGACGTTAAAAAAAAAAAATTGTTATTGAACTATGTCAACCACTCAGAACTGTTAGATTTTTATATATATATATATATATATATATATATATACATATATATATAAAATGAAATGTAAAATATGCTTGCTAGCTATTAACAACAATTCCAAAACAGGCAGTCCCTGGCTGACTTACATACGACTCGTCAGTGGCGGCTGGTGCTCAATATTTTGGGGGTGGGCGATGAACAAGCCTGCCCCCCTCACTCGCACTAACATCACCATCCCCCCTCCCTGCGGGAGATGGACGGGAAGGCAGCGATCAGCGGCCTCACCTTAGGATGCCGATGACGAGGATCCGGGGTAGGGCTCCTGTAGGCATAAGGGGGCTGTTGCTGCCCCTCCACCTGCTGCTCCTCACTCCAGCTTGTCGAGGAAAGAGCCGGGGTTGTTGCTTCTCCTTCTGGCCGAACAGGCATTGCTTCTCCTCCCAGCCGAACAGGAAGTGGGTCCTGAGACTCGATTGGCCGGGAGTCCTAAGACGCCCTGGCCAATCGGGTCTCAGGACACGCTTCCTGATTGATCGGGAGAAGAATCAGGAAGACAATAGCGAATATTAATTCGCTATTGTCACACAACTGGGTGTGCTCAGGGCATTAGAGCCTCAGATTTAAGCTGCTTCAGGACAGATGTTCATAACTTTTTTATGACAGATGGCATGACTGTTTAATCTCTTTAGTCTCCGGAGCTGAATGTTTCCGATTTGACAACACTGCGAGCTGAGCTTGATATACCAATACCAGACCCCGAAAAAGAGAAAGAAAAAGAAAAACAGGTAAGGTATTAATCTTCTCTGCTGGCGTATTATTTCTACCATCCCTTTATAAGCAAGTATTGACACAATACATCCTGTCATGTCATAGGATTATGGTTGATTATGGTCATATAACCAGATTTTATTTGCAAACCTTGTAACCAATATTTAAAGCCCTGCTCCATCCAAATCAATATGTCAGAATACTGGAGGTATAAAACATCTATCAATTTTTTGTTTTTTTGTGTTCCCCAATGGGGAGATTCTGTTTTATTTACTTCCACCATCTGAGGCATGAGCTCTCAGATGCTGAGCCCAGAGCTACTGCATTAGAGCGAGAAACCACATGTGAGGGGGTTTGAATCAGAGAAAGCTTACTCCTTTGATGGTGGGGGTTAGAAGATTCTTAGCAATGTCCTAGCAACAAGGATGGATCCCATGAAGCCGCGCATCAATGCAGACCCACTGGTATTGGAATTAATGGCAGTCATAGCCTGGGCTCCCACCAGGCCACGCCACCAACGCATTTCACTTAATCATGGGGAATATGCCTTTAAGTTTACCATACACATTACAGTATGACTGTATAATCTTTGTATAATCTCTTTTAAATGTACTAAAACTATGTAATATGAGAACAGCCTAAATTATATAATGAATATATATATATATATATATATATGTATATATCCATTAAGGCAGGCCCCTGCCCCACATAGTTGTTGTTAGATTTAAAGGAGATTACACATGTATTGCTACCCCTCAGGGACCATTGGTAATAGTTGGTTCTTCCTCAATAATACAGAGGCTTTTCACCACCACATGCACCAGTCAATTCACTCCAGCTCCATTAACTCGGTCTAGGGGTTGTCTTTTTGATATTTTATTGCTTGAATAACTTTAAACAGGACAGGGGTTAGGGCATGGGATACTTCAAAACAGCAATGAGAGGACAATCTTCTCCCTAGTCTCTCACTGGAGGTAATTAAGGACAAAGAACAGTCTAAGGCATTACAGCTGTAGACCATAAGGCAATTTGGCATCTGTTTCCCTTGCGCCACTGCAGAACTAATGGTACCCAATGCAAATTTCAGGACACTTCACAGTAACAAGGGATGGAGTCCAGGATTCTGCTGAGGGGATTGGCCAGTACTCTGAGGCCCTATAAGAGCTGCCTCAGTCCAAGATACCTCTGGCACTTATATCTTAAAAGCACACAGACACCAGGAATCCATTCAAGGTGTTTACTCACAAGTCCCAAGGACGGTCCAGTGAGGGAGTCAATCCTTCTCCAGACCAGGTCACTTTTTTTGGTGAAGTCCCATGCCAGCTTCTCAGAAGACCCATCCAGTCCATGGGCTGCTGAGGGCAGCAGACCCTCAGGCTTTGGAACCCTCCTAGGGAGAAGGAACAATCTCTCTAGGGCCTCTGGCTATTTAACCCCCCCATCCGCCTTCTGGACACTATTCTCCAGGGATTGGTGAGGCCATGACAAAATATTCAGGCTGGCCATTTCAATCTCTCTCCCTATGATCTGGAAAATTCTTCCAGACGCAGGGGGACGCAATCAAACGCCCAGCCTGGAAACCCTGAACAGACCAGAACAATCACTACTCCCTTGACTGCTGAAGGAGCCAAAAACTAAATTTGCCTAGCATCCTATGCTAAGAGGGTGCTACATACATTAGATTGTTTGTTGAGCTTTAGAGAGGCAGACAAAGCACTGTTGTACTTTATTCATTAACTGCTATTATTTTTTTACTTAGAAGAAAGAAAAACAGGAGAAAGAAAAAGACGAGAAAAAGAAAGATGATGACGAGGATAAAGGTGATGAATATATACCTTTTGTTAATGTCTCACATATCATATCTGTTGTATTACCATGTCCATGTCCTCCCTTTACTGCAAAATGTGTCAAATAACTTCAATGTAGCAAAAGCAATGTGTACAGTAACCTATAGCAGAAATCAATCTTTAACTGCAACATACAGACATTTGTTTGCTAGGAGTTACTGCACTTTGTATCTCATCTTTGTCTTTATCCCTTCATTACGGAATAAATATCAGTATAGGGAACAACTAAAGTCAGTGAGTGATGGAAGAAATAACTTATGTGTTGCATAACAGCAGCCTAATCAGCCCTGTCATTTTTCTATACAGCGTATGTGATTTGTATGGTGTGCTATAAATTTCCGAGACTTTTATCTGCGAGTGAGACTGGGAGGGAACAGGGAAAAGTCAGCTTAAACAACCATTATGTAAATCATTTAATTACTAAAATGTACCCCTAAGTTTGTATATACCCAGGTACAGTAAATGGTAAGCCAACAAGCACTAATACTAAAAGAAAAACAAAAGTACAACTTATCTACAAACCCACAAGGCACAGTTCAGCCAATGGGTTAGTTATTATTTCTAATCAAAAATAATAAAGAAACGCATTATAAGAAAGGTAACACTTTGAATCATATAAACATCATGTATACATTCCTTTGATGAGTGATCACACCTCTCTCTTCAGGCCCTCCATGTGGCCCCGTTGCAAGCAATGAGAAGATTACAAGTCTGCAAAAAACGATCAAACATGAAATACAAGCGCTGAAAGAAAACCTGAATATGGTGAGATGAATGGCATAGAAAAAGTACTGCACAAGGGAAACATGAAATGATGGCTGGGAGCTGGGTTTGGATATTGGGAGAATGTGATGGCTAAAAATGTAAAAGGGAAAGTACTGAGATCAGCAATTCTATACTCTGTATTTCTTGTCATTCTCAGGTTACCCTTTGGCTGCAACTTCAGATTCCTCAAATTGAAGACGGGAATAACTTTGGAGTTGCTGTTCAGGTGAGCCATGTGACACTGCTGATGGATGGTGTCTGCACTTTATTTTGATTTAAACTATGCTAGCCTTTTTCTTTTCCTAGGAAAAAGTGTTTGAACTGATGACAAGTCTTAGGACCAAGTTAGATGCATCCCAAACCCAGATATCCAAGTGAGTGTTACATCCAGGCAGTAATGACTGCTCTTCTACATCATCTAGATACCTCTAGGCTGATCTTATACGTTTTTTAATGTTCTCACTCAGGTATCTCTCTGATCGAGGTGATGCAGTGGCCAAAGCAGCAAAAAGTCCCCATGTGGTAAGAACAACTCTTGTGTGCTTCCTAAAATCTGAAGCCTGTGTCTACTCTGGACTAGCTATTGGTGTTTGAGATCCTGAGGCAATTGGCATTGCATGAAGGAAAGCTAAATCAAGGTTTTGATAAATGTTAAGACTGTGTTACCTGACATAACTGCCATCTCAGTATGTTTGAGTCCTAAATTGCATGGAGACACTTTTGTTCCAGTCTAGCACTCATACATAGAGGTTGTGGATGTGGAAGTGCATACAGCACCTGTGAGTGCAGTTACCCTGCAATGTAAGGGGTGTGCAACATAAACAATCAAGACTACGGTTCACGTATTATATGTGACAAAAAGCCAATGTTTTGCTGACCTCTCATGTGTAGACCATAACTAAAAAAAGAAGCCACTGTCTGAGTTCCTGCAGTAAATGGTGGGACCCAGCTGTCAAAATGATAACCGGATCTCAAGAACCAGGCCAGCATCCAATATATTTCGATTTTTTATGGTATACCTTGCATGCCCGCAGTTCCTAACGCATTAAAGGTAATCTTCTGACAATGATGGTTTCCTGGCAATTCATTATGCAATGTATGCTCATTTTGTGTCAAAAGAAGTACAGGTTTCCTCAGAAGCTGAACCATAAGCAGATATGAAAAAATAAATAAAAATTAGGTCCACCCAAAAGTGATATTTCAGTTTCATTAAACCACTTGACAGTTTGATCAATATTTTTGGAACTTTGTTGGTGAGATTTATACCCCTGAGTTCTTGGGTCTGCACTCCTGCTGTAGTCATGTCCTGCTAAATGTATTTCTATTTTTAATGAAGAATTCAGCAGGAGGAGCCAGAATATGCAAATGTAGGTGGTAACACCTAAAAATCCCAGGCTCACAGGAACAAATTCAGGAATAATAATAGGGAGATCACAATTCTGATGTATCCAAGACACATTAGAAGCCATTGGCTCAATGTGACCTTATTTATAACTCAGCTAGTAACTTAATTTATCTTTATGATGGTACTCATTGCCAATGATTATTAATAGGAAAGAGATCATAAGATATTTTTGCCCAGAAAAGGTGACAACCTTAAAGTGACACTAAACAATATCATTCTTCAAAACAACAAGCAGTGCATGTTAGTTATAGTCATGTGCACTGCTCTATACACAACAAATACTGTGGTCCATAGTTCCTAGCTTATCTTGGGAGTGAGGAAGAGAGGGTGGCTACATTCCTACTTCTCCACTGATCTGTCTCCTGGCCCCAAAAAGTCTATAGGTTTCAACTGCACATGCATAGAAAGCTGCTGATCTCCTTTAACCCTCAGTATTTCTTGCACATACCAGTAATCAACTCCTGGCACATGAAGCCTCTCATTGCTAATACCTTTTTTGACACTCTCTTTAGTAGATCATTTGACATGTAGTAGTAAAAAAAAGTTATTAGTGATGGGAGACTTCCTGTCCTGGAAGCTGATTGACAGCAACTGCAAAGATCACTGCAAATTAAAGCATCAGCAGCATTCTCTAAACTAACAGGCCCACTCTGGACTAGTGTAGAGTCTTTGGTATAAGCCAAAATGGCATCAATACCTGGCCCATGTGCAGTTGTGGTAAGAAGGTAACAACTTTTTGTCGCTACTAAGCATGCATGGTAGCATCCATTTTTAAATATGGACCAGTGTCATACCCAGTAGGAAAACACATGCAGAGATCTGCCTCCAGCATGTTGGGCTTTGTTGCAATGGGAAATGGCCTTCTAATATTTGGCCCCCTCAGCTCACACCACCGCCCTACCCTTTGGATTTTGCAGCGGCTTATGCAGGCACTGTAATCCAGCTCACACCACCAACTACCTGCCCAAGCTCTACTGCTGGCCTGGAGGACTGCATCTGGAGTTACAACTGAGAGCATCTTGTGAAGGCACCACTCACAACATACCTACTAGCATCTCCCTTGTCACCACTGTGCCTGCACTCCCCCGCCATGTCTGAAACCACCCCCACAGCTAATCCCATCATACTCCCACTTGTTTCACTGACCCACCATCCCCCCCCCAATCTCACCACCTCTCACACATGCCCACACTTCAATCATCCCTGCACCAGCGCTTGCCTTAGCACTAGCCACAACTGTACCAATTCACACGTCTATGCTCTCTGCCACTGTAGTGATATGCCTTTGTATATGCAGCCTGGTCCATGAAAACACACACTGTTGATAGTATAATTTCTTTTAATTGTGTGTGATATATCTATACCTATCAGTCATAACTTTTAGACCACTGACAGGTTACATGAATAACATTGATTATCTCATTAAAATGGCATCTGAAAATAGGTGGGGTATATTAGGCAGCAAGTAAATATGTTATCCCTGAAGTCGATGTGTTGAAAGTGGAAAAAACAGGCAACCCAGTTTGTTGTGTACGAGGTTTTGTAGCCACCGAACGGTTACAGTTCCCATGTTGACCCGTGTCCACAGCCAAAGGTGCCTACAATGGGCATGTGAGCATCAATGCTGGATCACAGAGCAACGGAACAAGGTAGCCTGGTTTGATGAATCATGTTTTCTGTTACATCATGTGGATGGCCGGGTGCATGTGGGTCACTTACCTGGGGAAGAGATAGCAGCAGATTGCAGTATGGGAAGAAAGCAAGCTGGCGGAGGCAGTATGATGCTTTGGCCAATATTCTGTTGGGAAACTATGTGTCCTGCCATTCATGTGGATGTTACTTGACACGTACCACCTACCTAAACATTATTGGTGACCATGTATACCCTATCATGGAAACTGTATTTCCTGATGGCAGTGGCCTCTTTCAGCAGGATAACACGCTATATACAGTATATATATATATATATTATATACACTTGTCTGCAATTCATCTTTAACTAGTTTTCACAATCCAGTTACTAGTAGTCTGTTAACACCAATATCATTCAGGAATCCTTTTGAAGCTTTAAGGATGCAACTGAAACCTAATGAAATTGAAACATGGCTCTAAGTGGGAACATACTTCACTCATCTAAATATCACTTTTATAACCCCTGAGGTTTACTCATTGTCCTATTCTCTTTGTAATATTTGTTCTCACTTTTCCTTTCAGGGCGATTACCGTGCTCTAGTTCAGCAGCTTGATGAATCGCAGTACTCTGAGCTCCGGATCACAGCTCTGGAAATAAGGAACTCCTATGTAAGTTTAAGAGGGGAGGGATTTCATCTGTCAATGAGAGACTACATGTCTGTCTGGTACATAGCTGCTTGCTCTTCTAGGATATAGAAGTGACAGCTGCTAAAAAAACAGCTAGTGTCCTAATCTGTACTTATTATCCCAATGATATAATAGTAGATTGGATTTCAAAGGGGTGACCTAGCTAACCACACTGACACCATGGGAAAGACATTCGGGAGTTAAAGAAGAAATGCACGGTGGTTTCCAGCTAAGGTTTTACATAGATGGTAGAAAATTTGTAACATGCCCTTTATGTGAACATTATTGCTGTTGTTTTTATTTGTGTTGCAACCACTCTAGCAAGATATGGACTGCGTTTTGGAGCCATGTTCATACTGTTTAACTAAAACATTGAATAAACTTTTGGATTTTGCTCCTTTTCAGTGCCATCCGGCAGTTAAAGTGGAACTTCAGTCAAATCGAGTCTTCTAGTTGTGGCTAGCTTTACTCTTTCTGCCTTGAACACCATCATTATCATCATCAGAGTAGACAGTGAAAGAAAATCTAAACTTTTAAAAGAATAGGGGTAGGGAAGTAAAGCTGGATATACACGGATACATGGACAGTTTTGTTCCTTTAACCACACATGTCAAAATTTGTCCAATGCCTGCTGAACCAGCCAAATTTCAAAAGTGTGTACCTGGCTTAAGATTTCCCCTTATTAAGTGATTCACGTTCATTTCTTCTTGCCTCTGGGACACGAAGTGATGAGAAATCTCCCCATTGAGGAAATGGGCAGCAATATCTAATAATCTAACAGATGTTCTAATTCTTCCCAAATCTATCTAGAAAAAAAATGTGGGTTGGATGTCCATTTCAGGTGTTATTTCATGGCAAAGACTCCTTGTGACAGGGACATACATAAAGTCATAAAAATAAGAATATAACTGCTTATACAGTGCGTGCAATCACTCCTTGATGCCTGGACTATATACGTTCTACCAGTTTTTTTTTTTTTTTTTTAAACGACTGTATGCCCTCGCAGTCAGTCCGGTAATTCAACACTGTGCATATTGCTTCCTTTGTACTGTGCGTCCTGTGACTTTCCTGTGTTTGAGATACATTTTGAGCAAATAGTGTAGCAACTGATTTTCTCAGTTGTGGATAAAAGAACAGGATTCAAGTTGAAGTCTGAAAAGTGGGTTCACGGCAGTTTTTGAAGATTAAACTTTCATTAAAAAGTAAAAGTTTACTTTCCATTAGCCGCATTATACTGATTTGCTGAAATCTGATGGCATACTGAAGTAAAGGCCAAAGTTCCCAAATTGTGGTTGCCTGTTGTTGGCATAAGCAGCGAAGGCAATACATCAGTGTTCATATATGAATCAGTTTTGATTTAAATTATGTTTGTGCCCCCTGGTCTACAGTCCATAGATGGAACTGTCCAGAACCTAGCACTTCCTTCACAAATGTCTGCTGCTTTTCTAATGAAAATCTAATCAAAAGTCTGCCATTTCACACACACATGCAGGAAATGAGTATAGGAAAACCTGGAGAAAATGCATGGGGTGGGACATTATGATAGCCAGAACAGCAGTACAGAGGACCTGATATACAGGTTGAACTGGATGCAGGGTCAGCCCTTCATTTAGTCCATAAATTAGAATAGGTGCAGGGGTACTGGAAAACCAACCCCCTACCTTTAGGGATATGCTTTTTTCAACTGCACTCCATGCAAAAATGGAATACACAATTCAAATAAATATATGTGAGCTATCTTAACTACCAAGCTTAGCCAGTATTGAGTGATCCTAGTACCCTTGCCAGACAGCAGAGTCAAGCCCTTGACCTCCTGTGTAGTTAATCACCACATAATGGTAAAGAATTTCCCCAGCCTGTTGATTTGGTAAGGAAGAAGCAGCACATTAAAGACGTCTGAACCTACAATCTCCACATACACCTATGGCCCCATTAGTGGGCAACCCAGACTTCATCCCAGGTCTCAACCCTAATACTTTAGCATGGTGGACAAATAAGGGACTGATGCGCATTGCCGACCTTTGCGACCATAGAGGGATCGTAACAAGAAGTTCCCTCCAAGAGAAATATCACTTGCCAAACTCAGAGTATTATCACTATGTACAAATAACGCATTTTCTGAAATCTCGACAGCGTATAGCAGATTTAACCACTTCAACATCAATGGAGTATTTGTGTAGATCCCACAATAAGCACACGGGCCACATTTCCAAAATCTATAGCATCTTAACTTCCAAACCAGGCAAATTGTTCTACATGACAAAATGTGAACAAGATACGGGAGAAATATATACATCGGAGGAATGGTCCAAGATATCGCAGTGTGCATCAAGGTCATATATAAATACTTCCTTGATTGAAGCGAACTACAATGCTTAGGTGGTATATGGTGCCAACGAGAATTGCCTCGTATGTACCGGGGCCTCCCCATTATGTTTTCGAGAATGTGGTCAGGACAGAATGATGTTTCATATTTAGTGGACCTGCCCCAAGGTGAAACACTTCTGGATCCGCCTCTATAACTTTATTTACTCACTCACACAAGCGAATGTAGCAAAATCACTGCAACAAGAGCTTTTAGGTTGCCCCCCAGAGGGCATATCGAAATGAACAGGAAAATTGATTGCTTTCATCTTCTTGACAGCCAGAATAGCAGTTGGCAAATCATGGAGGTCTGCCACGATCCCTTTCAACTTGGTGAGAAATTAGTTCTCATGGATCATGGTTAATGAACGTCTCTCAGCTATTCTGCAGGACAAACAGACTATTTGATAGGATCTGGGAACCCTGGATCATATATCTCTATGACCCATTGTGAGGTCTAAAACCCTGGTTGTGTCACCACGGGGGAGTGCACTTATGTGTACTAACATTACTTTTCTATTCTTTATTTTCTCGTTCTGTTCTTATTTCTTTTCTATATTCCTTCTTTACATGACCTTCATCCCAAGCCTTTTTCGGAGGAAGACGAGGGGGGGGGGGCGGCAGGACCACCGACTAAGCATGGTGTGGGTCGGGGGGACCGCGGAACCCCACCCTAGTGAAGGGGCTGATGGTAAACTTTGAACTGAATTGATAACTTACACAAATTACCAGGGGTGGTCATTTTCTTCCTTCATTATTATATCTCCTATTCCACTCTCTTCTTTTCGGTGTAATATGTTAATTTTATTACGTTATCATTAATGGCGTGGTTCCTCTTTCCCGCATTGGGATGAGAGGCGGGGATCTGCTCGACAAGACATGTTCATTATACATTTTTGAGAAATATTGTAATACAGTTCAAAAGTCACTGTTATACATGTATTAAAAAGTTTCAATAAAAATCATTGAAACAAAAAAAAAAAGGGAAAAAAGAAACAAAAAGGAAAGGAAGACTGGTCTGTTAAAGTCCTAATTGGCCCAGCCCTCCTGTTAACAGTATGAGCACCGAATCCAGGCGATTAAATAAATCTAAAATAAAGGCAGAACTCAGGTACTTATACAAGCTAATACATTTAAAAATACATACACTTGTAGCTCAGGCTGCACAACCAAGGTCTCTAACTATACATTAAGCTGGTAGCTAAAGGTGGCACACTAATAATTTTAATGTGGTTTTAATACGTAACCAGATTATATGGAATTTTTTTATACCACACCGCAGCTTAAATGAACACATGTCCACAAATGAGAACTTTGTGTATCAGTGAATACTGCCTCAAAATGTGCCACATCCTAGTTGTATAGTCTTTGCAATATACCCCTTGGTTTGGACTTAAAGGCACTAAAAATATAACTTGATGTGTAGTCAAAAAATGTTAAATTTTCTTAAATAGACAATATCAAAGGTTAAAAACATTGGCTTATGGAATGTACATCAATTATTTATTTTTACAACATAACAGGAGAATAAAACATATGATACTCCTCCACCTGACATTTCAGAATATTTCTTTCCTCGGGGGGGTTCTGGGGATTAATCATACATATATGTTCCACTAGTGTGTAGATTAACATTCCAAATTCATTTTAACAAAGAAACACTACAAAAGAGGGATATAAAATCAGGACCAAGTCTCAAATATTCCCTCCAGTGCCCTATAGTGAACCAGTCAATGATTTATGTAATGGAATTTTGGTTGCTAGTAGCAGCCGCCGGGAAGCCAGACAACAGAAACACTGAGGTCAAAACAGATGAAGACCTGCATCAATTAGCTTTAATTGGGAGGAAACCCACTGGGGGATTGCTTTCCCACTGGTAAGATCTGTTGTATAGGCTTGTGATTATTATGCTCCGTACACACGGTTCGACGATCGCACGTACGATCGCATCGAATCGTATGTTGGCTGTTGTATGCAGCATACTGACTGCACTACACGATCGTACTAGCGGGGAAAAATGTTCAGGTGATTGTAATTAGCATCCAGCCATTCCTGACTTCTGAGCATGCGTGTTTTGCACAATACAACTTTGTTGTACCAACTGCTCTGTACACACGATACAACGGTTATATGAGAGCTTGTTGGTACGACCAAGTTTTCTAGTCTGCTCATACAACTCCCTTGTACGACCGTCATATGTTCGACTGTTCAAATCGCGCATACGAACGACCGATATCGCATACAACGGTCGTTAGTACGACCTGTTGTATGCGATCGTCGAACCGTGTGTACGAGGCTTAAGGCTTCATGCACACAGGACTTTAAAAAAACGTCCAAAAAACATCAGTAGCTTATCAGGGATGTTTTCAGCTTTTACCAGCGTTATATTACTGCTGTTTTTTTGCGTCTTTATTGTCTATTTAATAAAATTTGATTTTTTTGACTACACATCAATTTATATTTGTACTGCCTTTAAAACCTTTTGTCCAAACCAAGGGGTATATTGCGAAATGTCCACAAATCAGAATGTTTTTAAATGTGAGCCATTAACATTTTGATCTTCTTCCTAGGCCACAATATATGATGTCGTCAACAAGAATTACAATAAGATAAAAAGACCACGTGGGGACACCAAGCGTCTCATTTACTAAACAAAGCTGGCCTGTCTGCTTTTCTCTCTGGTGTAGCTTAGAACCATATTTTCTGTAATATCCTCAAACAGGATATATGATTATGTTGTTTCTACTGAAGAATTGTTTGATTTGACATTTGATTTTTATATCATTGAGTTCATGGAAGCACATATAGTAAATAAACATTACTGATTATGAAATAAATATATTTTGTCATAGTGGTATCTGGTTGTGCTCCAAAGACATGTTTTCTGAATTTACATGCAAATATTATAGTTGCATAATGGCTGAATTTACAAATGCTGCATAAGCCAAAGCTGTATAGATAACTACTATATACATACAAATATATACATACAGCAGTTACAGGTATTTTCCCACACCCCTGGGTTGATGCACTAAAAGAGTAGCAAACATTTACTAAGCTTAGTAAATATGGTAAAGCAGTACTAACTTAGAATACCAAATTATGTGTAAAGCTGATCATACACGGTTATTTTTTTTGCTCAGCCAGCGTGCTAACAGATTCTCCCATCCACACAAGCGCGGTGGATGGAGGAACCCTCCCAGCTGGGCCATTATATTCTGACAACGAGACTCTCCGCTTTCAAAATACACTGATCAGCGGCTGCAGCCACAGATTGAATGAATGTCCTCCATTGTGGCCTGTTGACAAAAGTACAGTAGATCTGCTGATCAACTTCTGTCGAACAGGGAGAGAAACACACAGATGGGATTTCGGTCTTTCCATGCTGAACCATCTGGATTTCGATCCATCTGTACCAACCTTAAAGTGGTTGTAAACCCTCGCATATACCCAGTGAAGTGACACGCCTCAGGTCATACTCAGAGATTAAACAAATCCACCTACATAAGTTTTACCTGTTCATCTGCGGCCGTCTTTTCCCTACATTCATTCAACGTGCAGAATTTACACAGGATCTCTCAGCTCTGATAAAAAGGGGGTGAAGAACTAGTTAGATCAGTGAGGAGAGCTCTGAGAGCTGATTGGAGAGAAGGGA
Source organism: Glandirana rugosa (assembly GCA_018402905.1). Taxonomy (NCBI): domain Eukaryota; kingdom Metazoa; phylum Chordata; class Amphibia; order Anura; family Ranidae; genus Glandirana; species Glandirana rugosa. The sequence continues at coordinate 388,685 of BLSH010122549.1, read as the reverse complement.
CACACACCCCTTCACACAGCACACAGAGTTGAGGCTGTCAATCAGCTGGAACTCCCTCCCCTGTCACCACTGTCAGTAGTGACACATGCTTATAGCAGAGGAACGAGGCAGCAGACAGAAATGACACTTAGTGCTCTGGATTGAAACAAGTACACACTACAGAGGGATATGCTTTGTTCATATTTCATGTCTGAGGTTTACAACCACTTTAAGGATAATGGGGAAAAAGAAAGGATATTTTCTTGTACATGTTTAACAATTACAAAGCTTCACCCTATTTACTGAACTGAGTGAACATTCAGTTTACAATGGGAACATTCATTGAACCCTGTAGATCTCTTCTCTTTACATGCTGCCATTTGCTGCTGCAGACAGTCTTGCTATTTCCACATTCAGTGCTTGATTGGTCCAGTCAGCTCTAATGTCATCCAAGTGATTGTCAAAGTCAATCAGTTGTTGATACGCTTTGGCTTGAAGAAGTTGTCTTGTAATACGCTGTGTTTCCTCCCAGTGACCCCACATTACCCTGCAGGAAAACAATGCAACTTGTAAATGTGGGCCAATGCTAGAAAACTGAAGAAGCAGAAGTTGATTTTGTTACAGTATTGTTTCATTACAAAACGTCATTTCAGTTAACAGTATGGAAAAATTGTTGTCAATTTGGGATTAGTTCACAGAAAGTATTAGGCCCCCTTCACATGGGGCGGGCTCCGTTTAGGTCAGCGATGTCCGCTGATGGCCTGTTGATCAGAACAAAGCAGGCGGAAGACAGGTCCTCTTTATGTAGAGTGGACACAGACCAAGCCCACTCTGTTCTATGGGCAGTCGGGTGTAAACAGACTCCACTGTCCTCCAATCCGATTGGCCTAGACAGAGTGGGACTGATCCCCTTCTGATTTTTTTTTTCAGCGGACCAGATTGGATTGCAGGTAGGCGGGTGTAAATGAACACAAGTATGTTTACACCTGTCGGTCCATAGGGGTAAATGTAGGGTCTGATCAAGTCCACCTGATAAACTGACAGGTGGACCTGATCAGACCCTTTGTGTGAAAGGGGCCTTAAAGCTCACATAATAAAAAATGAAATCTGATATATGAGTGCAATATGTGCACATAATACGGAAATGGGCAGGGGTTTAATGACTGTATGAAATTGTTTTATTATTTACTTTTTTATTAGGATACACATTTACAAATGGATGTTTCATGTGCTGTTCATACATGCACATGTACTGTGTTACTAATACTAGTTGTATTTTTAAATAGGAAAGTAGAAATCAGATTCTACAACTTTTGTAGATATTACACAGACTGGATATCCCTCAGTTAAACTTAAAGCGGTATTAAACCCAAAACCCAAAATGTTATATACTGCAATCATTAGATGTGGTGGTTGCATTTTAAGCTTTTCCCCCCCTCTGTTTTCACCTGATGATCTGGCCAGAAACACACCTCCTGTATTAGAGTGTTCCCACTCTGGATGAAGGAGCACAGTACAATTATAGCTATAGTGGGCAGAACATTTTGAGACAATGTACATTCCTCCATCTCAGTACAGGGGGTACGAGTGGTACTAAGGTTTGTTCTGCAAAGCATGTGTACTTTGTTAGAGTGCGCAGTTTTAACAGCTATAGATGAGTCTGGTGGGAAAAGTGTAGAAATAATTAGCATTTTAGCTTTTGATCTGCTACAAAGCATTAAGACCCCTTTCACACCAAGGCGTTTTTCAGGCGCTTTTGTGCTAAAAATAGCGACTAAAAAGCGCCTGAAAAACGCCCCCCAATACACCCCAGTGTGAAAGCCAGAGTGCTCTCACACTTGGGCGCTGCGCTTGCGGGACGGTAAAAAAAAGTCCTGCAAGCCGCATCTTTGCAGCAGTGTGGGAACGGTGTATTCACCGATCGTATACCGCCCCTGCCCATTGAAAACAATGGGGCAGCGCTCCCGAATCGCCTGAACACCCTTCGAGAGAGCCACAAACTGGCACTTTTAACCCCTGTTTAACCCCTTGTGGGGGGGGTGTTAAAAGCGCACCGCCGCTGCTATTACGAGCGGTAAAACGCTGCAAAGTAGCGGTGTTTTACCGCTAGCGCTAGGGTGGCTCCGCTTTGCTTAGCAGAGATCGATCCGCTGATCCCCACAGAGCAGGCAGATGACAGATCCGTCTCCGCTCACTGTGCAGAGACGGCCCTGGCAGTGCCTCGCTGTCCTCTATGGGGAGATCGAATGAAAACGGACCGTCTGTCTGTTTTCATCCGATCCCATCTGATCCTGTCCGTGAAATCCAGACGGATGATGACCCTATTTCCATCCGTCTGGATTTCACGGACAGGATTGGATCGGATAGCGGCGTGTGTCGGCGGACATGTCACCGCTGACATCCGCTGCTCCACAGGGCTGAATGGACCATTCAATCAGGTCCGCCTGAAAAACTGACAGGCGGACCTGATCGGAAAGCCCGTGTGAATAGGGCCTAAGAAAGCAGTAACCAAATGCTTCTATATGGTAGTTACGTAGGAAACACAAGTGATATTACTAAAATCTCTTCACATGAGCCCTAGTGGTCACCTTAGACTCCTCTTTCAGCAACAGATCACTGCACTTAGTAGATCTACTGCTTGCTGATAAAATCTATAAGTAATGTGTTGGTGTGACTGGGCCCCTATTGTAAAGGTGACAAAATAATAGAATAATATGGGGGGCAGCACAGTGGTGTAGTGGGTAGCACTTTCGCCTAGCAGTAAAAGGGTCGCTGGTTCGAATCCCAATCACGACACTACCTGCCTAAAGTTTGCATGTTCTCCCTGTACCTGTGTGGGTTTCCTCCGGGTACTCCGGTTTCCTCCCACACTCCAAAGACATGCTGGTAGGTTAATTAGGTCCTGTCTAAATTGGCCCTACTATATGTATGAATGTGAGTTAGGGACCTTAGATTGTAAGCTCCTTGAGGGTAGGGACTGATGTGAATGTACAATATATATGTAAAGCGCTGCGTAAATTGACAGCGCTATATAAGTACCTAAAATAAATAAATAAATAAATAATAAATGTATACTTTTTATCTATAGTAATACTAGGGGATCTGTTTATAAATAATTTACACAACTTTCATCCAGGATTCATACATTTATGTAATTCACTTGAACAATTTAATTTGGTGTTTGAACTGGGTGAAAGTGTGAATCTTATAAATAGGCCCCTAGTTGTTTTAAAGCAAACCCTGCTCAAAGAAGAAAAAAAGCTATTTAACATCTTTTTGTCTATAGATTGCATAGAAAATACAAATAATGTTTGTACGACAAGACAAGATTTTTGCTTGCAAAACAAAAAAGCCTTGCTTGTCCCTAAAAAAATGTTTTAGGCTCGGTTCACACCTATGCATTTTTTGGTGCTCCTTGCAGAAACGCACTACAGTCCACTTAACATGGTTTCCTATGGGACAGGTTCACATCATATTTTGTTCAGCCACTGCATTTTTGGAAAGGGTCGAGGACTTTTTTAAAAGCAAAACAATGGGGTCTTTTTTTTGCTATTTTGGTGCAACAGACTTCAATGGAGAAGCTGCAGAAAAGCATGTAGTACGTTTTCCCTGCGATTTTACCACGCTTTTGCAGCATTTTTTAATCAACCTAACAACAAACTGGCCAAACAAAACATACAAAATTCAAAGTGCAAATCACTGCAAAATTGTGTAGGTGTGAACCAGGCCTGATACCTCGTACACACGGGATGACGATCGCATTCAACAGGTCGTACTCACGACCGTTGTATGCGATATCGATCGTTCGTATGCGCGATTTGAACTGTCGAACATACGACGGTCGTACAAGGGAGTTGTATGAGCAGACTAGAAAACTTGGTCATACCAACAAGCTCTCATACGACCGTTGTATCGTGTGTACAGAGCAGTTGGTACAACAAGTTGTATTGTGCAAAACACGCATGCTCAGAAGTCAGGAATGGCTGGATGCTAATTACATGCACCTGAACGGTCTTTCCCCAGACGTACGATCGTGTAGTGCAGTCAGTATGCTACATACAACAGCCAACATACGATTCAACACGGTCGTACTTGCAAACATCGTCCCGTGTGTACGAGGCTTAAGGCTGGATTCACATCTATGCATTTTTAGTGCTTTTTAATTTTGCAGATTTGCACTGCAGAATGTGCTCCGTAGGAAACCATGTTAGATGGACTGCAGTGCAAATCTGCAAAATGCAAAAAGTGCTAAAAATGCATTGGTGTGAATCCAGCCTAACTCGATTGCCTTATATAATAACAAAGTTATTGCTCAAACAATAGTGGAAATAAACAAATGTGCTTGCCTCATAAGCATGTGAGAGCCGATGTGCTAAATAGAGGGCATATTTAACTGCGAATTTACAGTGTCATCAACCGTAAATTTTATTTTAGGAAATCACTGTCATTTTTTAGATCTTAAAGTGTGTTATAATTCTGATATCATTTCTATGCTACAAAAGATATGCTTACAAGGTTTTCTCTTTGGGGACCCACTGTTTGTTGGCATTCTGATGGAAGACTGTGAGAGGAGGGACCCCGGGATAGGATGACAGGCGCTCATTTTCCATCTAAACAAAAAGCATCCAAAAAAACAGAATAAATAGATATGGAAGACAGGACAGAGAAAGGTGGCAGAGTACAATTACACGCTGTCATCTCACCAGTATGAGCACTGCTTCCTGCTGGTATTCGGATATCAGGGAGGCTGCTTTGAGAGCCACACAATTAATGCTGAAAATAAAGAAATACTCAAGTTCAATATTCATAGTTCACCAAATGTCTTATATGTAAAGAAGGCCCTCTACAGTGGCATAAACATTAATAAAAAAAATGGAAGAGGCTGCAATTAAGAGCTTACTATCTAAAAGACAGTGATAAAAGGAAGCTGTACCAAGACTTATTTTGTTTAAAGGACGTGCCCTATCTAATTGTAAAGGAAATTGTTATATATAATAAGACATATACTGGGTACTGAAACAAATGTAAGAGGAGAAAGCACAGGTATGAGAGAAGTACATTGACAATATATGATGGAAAGTAGAGCTGCATGATTCTGGCCAAAATGAGAATCACAATTTTTTTGCTTAGAATAAAGATCACGATTCTCACGGCGTTACATCATCATTCATATTATACAGAAAAATTGGGCTAACTTCATTATTTTTGTTTTTAATTCATGAAAGTGTAATTTTTCCCAAAAAATTGCGTTTGAAAGACCGATGCGCCAATACCGTGTGAGATAAAATATTGCAACGATCACCATTTTATTCTCTAGGGTCTCTGCTAAAAAATATATATATAATGTTTGGGGTTCTAAGTAGGTTTCTAGCAAAAAAATACTCATTTAACTTGAAATCAACAAGTGCCAGAAAAAGGTTTGGTCTTTAAGTGGTTAAACTGACTTAATTTACAGACCAAAGTTAATTCCTTTGATCTAATACAACAAAACATTACAATGTTTATAGGTAACTCACTACTGAGGAATGTTTTGAAACCTGGCAGACTGCCTGTTTTTTTTTTTTTTGACAGCTCTGAGCTCTGCACATGTCACATAGAATCGAGGAAATGTCGAGTTGAGATTGTGAGAGGGGATAAATCGAGATCGCGATCTTTTAATGATTAATTGTGCAGCTCTGATGGAAAGGTAAGGATAGGCTTTAGTTATTGCAGTGTATACAGAAAACCTGACGTGAGGTAGATATGGAGGTATTGTCACGTCTCCCTCTGAAAATGCTGCCTGCCTGTTATTCTGATATTCCAAAATCGTGGAGTTAGCACAAGTATTGATATAAGGAATTCTGGCAGTTCTTTGATTTTTAAATGCTGCATTTTCGTTGCAGGTCTCTGACCTGCAGCCAGCAAATAGCATTTTTATTGTTTAGCTGAGCCCTAAAAAGTAATGTTTATCAAATGCATTTTTAACATGTCCTGTAGTGACATAGTGGAACCACAGCACGCAGCAGAGGCCGCAAGAGTGTAAAGACTGGTATCGCAGAAAGTGATGTAGAGAAGTGGGGTATTTTGAGGTGCAGTTTTTGTCTAGAGTATGCATGTATGTCTTTTAAGAGACATGGATCCTCATAAAATCCTTTTCCTAATGCTAAGTTGGTTGAGTCTAATGGTGCCTTCACGCCTGCGAGTAGATGCAAGAACCCCAGCAGGGGTTCCCACGATTACCTGCACGTGGGCAGCCCCATTGAAAGCCATGGAAGGCTGCTGGCTCTCGTAGCTAATCGCACACAGTCACATTTAATCTCTCAAGCAGAGATCACATGGGAGTGATTGGCCCTGGACGTAGACTGCTTGTGTCCAGAGCCGTACACTCACATGTGATTGGTACATGAGCGATTACATGCAAGTGGGCGTGATTAGTTGCGAGAGTTAGCAGCCTCTCGTTGCTTATAATGGGGCTGCTCACTTGCAGGTAATCGTGGAAACTCTTGTGGGGTTCTGGCATCTAATCGCAGGCAGAGTGCAGTTGCAGACATGAATGCACCATAATTCTGCTTTTGGATAACATGAGCAAGCAGAAGAAAAGGCACATTGAATGTAAAAGGTGCATCCCTTTGTTTAACTTTGACTTAAGGAGCCCATAGACGGGTCTATAGTCAAGGGGCTAAATGAAAAAAAAAAAATGACAAATTCCTTTATCCACACAAATGGGGGGGATGGAGGGATCCCAACCGCCTGGACATTGTATTCTGACAGCAGGACGCACAGCTGTCAGAATACAATGATCATTGGCTTCAGTTTTCCAACAAGTCCCTTCAACAAAACTTGATCAAATGACTAACGTTTGTCAAGCAGGGATGGCCACACACTGATCAAAAGTCACATGGTCCCTGCTAAACCTGCTGCCATTTGATCAGTCTATGTCCAATTTTACCAGATAGACATTGGCTTTGCAAAGCTTCAGTAATTTTGTAAAGTGCTGTGCAAACTATTGGCACCATATAAATCCTGTATAATAATAATAACACAAAGCAAGCGCTTTTTTTTACACCTATGTAAATTTTCGTACGACAGCCTGTCGTCCCATAATCTGACCGTTAGTACGCTCCATTCGACAGCAGATTTTCATTTATCATCCAACAAAAGCTGGATGAGCCGACCAGAAAATTTTTGTCTGCCAACAAGGCCATGTTCGATTTTCGACTCGTCTGTACAGAAGTTGGACAAACAAAATGTTCAGAACCCAGGAACGAGCCGGAAGTGTTCGGTCATGCAAACACAAAATCAGCGGAAGGGGCCCAAAGGTTGACGCACGAAAACTGAACTTCCTCTTTATACGCTCGCAGCACGTCACTACGTTTGCCTTTGTCGAACGATAATCTTACTAATGTCAGTACACTAAACAAAATCACGGACAGACAATTTTGGGAAAAATTGGACGTGCGGTCGTACGACAATCGCACCGTGTGTACGAGGCTTAAATGTGGCTTTACAAGAAGGTCAACAATTTCTCTCATGACAGTTCTAATATTAAAGTGTATGTCTAGGCAAAACTGTCTTTTTAGGTTTTGGATAGAATGGGGAAGAATTAGAATACTTGTCAGATTTTTACTGCTATCTGGCTGAATGTACACTTTAAGCCTACCTATACACAGTATAGACATTCAAAATAATCGTTCTCCTAGCATTCATTAGAGAACACAGTAGGGAAGATTTACTAAGACTAGAGTGTGCAAAATCTGGTGTAACTCTGCATAGAAACCAATCAGCTTCCAGGTTTTATTGTCAAAGCTTGATTGAACAAGCTGAAGTTAGAAGCCGATTAGCTATTATACACAGCTTCACCAGATTCTGAGTGCTCCAGCTTTAGTAAATCTCCCCCGCAGGACTTTATTCGTAGTCACTGCCTCTAGGAGGTGTGGACCCAAATCAAAAAAAGACACAGCTCTATCTAATTGCTATTCCCCTGCATTTGCTTAGCCTGGTGCCCTAAGGAGGTAGGATGCCTGACGTCAGCTTTAAACTAAACTAAACCAAGCTTCTAAATATTCTTCTATCTAGTACCTGCTGGCAGTCTCAGACCACCCCACAAGATCTTGGATGTTCAATATTGGACCACCAAATTCAGTGTCTCACCACAAGGGCACTGCCTATCCTGGGTAACTGATTAGACTGCCATAGCTTGAATTTCAGATCATTCCTGCAACACCCTGCTTGACAAAAGACAATTTTTCAATTGACTTATATGTTGAAGAAGCCAGATGGAAACCATTGGCCTGTAGGGCCGATAGGGGAACTAACTAACTATATAACTGTATATATATATATATAAATATACACAGTCAGGTCCATGAATATTGGGACATCGACAATTCTAATGTTTTTGGCTCTATACACCACCACAATGGATTCGAAATGAAACGAACAAGATGCACTTTAACTGCAGACTTTCAGCTTTAATTTGAGGGTATTTACATCCAAATCAGGTGAACGGTGTAGGAATTACAACAGTTTGTATATGTGCCTTCCACTTTTTAAGGGACCAAAAGTAATGGGACAATTTTAAGAGAGCAAATTTTACAAAGATGAGGGCTGCTATCCAGGACTTAGACTGGGAGGGAATATTAGCATCAATGAACACCGAACAGAAATGGGAATTTTTCAAAAAAACTGTATGCGAACTCACTGCAAAGTATATTCCCATGGGCAATAAATTTAAGAGGCTAAAAAGAAAACCAATGTGGCTCACGGCCAAAGTTAAAAAAGTTATAAATGATAAGAAAAGAGCATTTAAAAAATATAAAAATGAGGGAACACTACCATCTTTTAAATGTTACAAAGAATATAACAGAATATGTAAAAAGGAAATCAAGGATGCAAAAATTCACAACGAACGACAGATTGCAAAAGATAGTAAGACAAACCCCAAAAAATTCTTCAAATATATTAATAGTAAAAAGGTCAGGTCTGAGCATGTAGGCCCTTTACAAAATAATCTAGAGTGCGTGACTGGGGAAAAAGAGAAGGCAAACTTATTAAATAC
>BLSH010122549.1:357985-378061 GCA_018402905.1 Glandirana rugosa | reverse complement strand
TAGTCACTTCGTACCCCCACCAAAACAGTACCGCACCCGTACATACCGACGGTTACCTTGACCAAGAGGACATAAATAACTACTACACTGACGACTGTTATCGTCGTCCCACTTAAGACTTCACAAAGCCCGTTACAATAGACGAGTATAAGTCGGTTTACGAAGTCTTGAGTAACCTCATTTACAAGGAGCAGATAAAAGGTCCAGAGTTCATTTCAAGTGTGCTATTTGCATTTGGAATCTGTTGCTGTCAACTCTCAATATGAGATCCAAAGAGCTGTCACTATCCTGCCTGCTTGTTCTTGGCGCATTTTCCCTTCAGTTTTGTCTTCAGCAAGTGAAATGCATGCTCAATTGGATTCAGGTCAAGTGATTGACTTGGCCATTGTATAACATTCCACTTCTTTCCCTTAAAAAAACTCTTTGGTTGCTTTTGCAGTATGCTTCGGGTCATTGTCCATCTGCCGTCCAATGAGTTCTGAAGCATTTGGCTGAATATGAGCAGATAACATTGCCCGAAACACTTCAGAATTCACCCTGCTGCTATTGTCAGCAGTCACATCATCAATAAATACAGGAGAACCAGTTCCATTGGCAGCCATACATGCCCACGCCATGACAAAACCACCCCCATGCTTCACTGATGAGGTTGTATGCTTTGGATCATGAGCAGTTCCTTTCCTTCTCCATACTCTTCTCTTCCCATCACTCTGGTACAAGTTGAACTTGGTCTCATCTGTCCATAGGATGTTGTTCCAGAACTGTGAAGGCTTTTTTAGATGTTGTTTGGCAAACTCTAATCTGACCTTCCTGTTTTTGAGGCTCACCAATAGTTTACATCTGGTGAAGTCTTCTCTTGATTGTTGACTTTGACACACATACACTTACCTCCTGGAGAGTGTTCTTGATCTGGCCAACTGTTGTGAAGGGTGTTTTCTTCACCAGGGAAAGAATTCTTTGGTCATCCACCACAGTTGTTTTCTGTGGTCTACCGGGTCTTTTGGTGTTGCTGAGCTCACCGGTGCGTTCTTTCTTTTTAAGGATGTTCCAAACAGTTGATTTGGCCACACCTAATTTTTTGCTATCTCTCTGATGGGTTTGTGTTGTTTTTTTCAGCCTAATGATGGCTTGCTTCACTGATAGTAACAGCTCTTTGGATCTCATATTGAGAGTTGACAGCAACAGATTCCAAATGCAAATAGCACACGTGAAATTAACTTCCATTGTGGTGGTGTATAGAGCCAAAAACATTAGAATTGTGTCGATGTCTCAATATTTATGGACCTGATTGTATATTATGTACATTTAGGAAAGAATCCAGGCCCTTTTTAAAGCAATCTACTGAGCTTCTGTGAGACTAGCTGCCATAAACATGGGCTGAATGTCATCCAGTTTTTATCGAACCGGCCAATGTTGCCCGACATTCAGCCTGTGTGTACTGGGCTTAAGAACATAGGCCACCAGTTAGAGCTGAGCCCTTTTCAATTTGCATAGTTCCAGATCTCCTAGAGGTGGTGGCTATCCTCCACACAATGAAGAAAAATACTTCTGTGTCCTCCAGTGTACTACTGAAGACAGGATTAAAGGCAGGTACAACAATCCTAATATATAGCCCAATGAGCAAACAAATGTATCTCAAGTTGTTTCCAACCGGTGAGACTATAAGGCCCCTTTCACACAATCAGCCCGCTCGGATCCGCCTGTCCATTTTTCAGGTGGATCCGAGCGGGCTGCCCATTCACTTTCTAAGGGCAGGCGGATGTCAGCAGAGGTAAGTCCGCTAACACCTGTCTGCCATCCGATCTGACAAGATCCAATCGAAACAGACAGATGACGATACGTTCGCCATCCGTCCAGCAGATCGGATCGGATGAAAACAGACATGTAGTCTTCCGACCTTCCCATAGAAAACAGCGGGGCTCTGACAGGTCTGTCCCTGCACAGTGAGCAGAGGCGGACCTGTCATCCGCCTGCTCAGCGGAGATCAACGGAGCGATCTCCTGCTGAGCTGGAGGAGTCCGCTGAGCGGATCCACCTCGCGTGAAAGGGGCCCAAGACATTATGCATATGATGATAAGGTAAGACAATGCAGTGAGACAATGAGATGAGGGAAGATAAGTGGTCACCTGGTGTCTCTAAGGCCAGCGTTTGCTTGATAAAAACCAGCAATAACCAGTCCTTGAAGAGAACTCCATGAGTCTATCTGTGGGACAGACAAAGAGCTGAGTGTGAGGATGGTACAGAGGGAATGAAGAAGGAGCAGTGGAGAGGAAAAATAAAACTTGCAGTGAATTGGTAAATAGTGGGCAAATCATGAGAAGACCAGTACAAGTCTTGGTGTCCCATAGAACCCCCAGAAAACAATATGGTACCTGTGCCAGAGCCACTTCTAGACTCAGAGAGAGCGGCAGCTGAAGGTGACAGACGGGGACACAATCAACAAGAGTTAGGCAGGATGGTGTGTGGTGTCCCAGAAGAACCCCGCTCACTGTACTGTGTGGATAGTGTGCAGCATGGAGCACCATCTTTACATACACACGCGTGTTCAGTTCAACCTCACACATTGTTCTGCAAAATACGGAAGCAAATATAAGCACATGTTCAGAACAGAAAGCATAAGTAGATGTATTGTGATACCTTGTAAATTCATCAAAAAATAAAAAAATAAAAAAAAAAAAAAAAAAAATTCATCAAGATACTAATACAGACAAAAAAAAAACAAATGAGAAAGCATCTTTCATACCCTAAATCTTGGCTCCAGAGGAAGGCAAAACAAACCCAACAAAGCATGATACAATCAGCTCTACCAGGGAGCCTCCACACTTCCCAATTTTCTTACCTAGGAAGAATGATGTCACTGTGCTGCCCATAGACTCATGGGATATTACGGTCATGCATCCCAGGAGGCTACGGAGGTATCTACCATACACTTCGCATCAAAGGGACATCACATGCAGCACCTTAGCAGTGGATCATACCAGAGAATGAAAAAAAAAAACACTTTTGAAAGACAACCCAGCAGACAAGCTAAGATGGGAGTGAGAAAAAATATAAGAAAGGGGGGACGTTTCACTTTATCAATTTTCAACAAAATGTAACTGAATGAAAGGTAAAGGAAGAATTAATTCAGCTCATTCTTTCCTCATAGTTGAGGTCATCCATGCCCCCTAACAATTTATTCTTCGCACTCTCCATTTTTATAATATTATTTTAAATGTTGACCACCAGGGAGCCCCGTCCAGGGACCACCAGGGAGCCTGCCCAGGGACCACCAGGGAGACCATCAGGAGGCTACCCTGGGACCACCAGAGAGACAATCAGAAGGCCCCCAGGGACCACCAAGGAGACAATCAGGAGACCACCAGGGAGACAATCAGGAGGCCACCCAGGGACAACCAGGGAGCCCACCCTAGACCACCAGGTAAGGGGAATACAGTGCACTATAGGGATGGCACTGTGCCCATATGTGATGCCTGCCAGTGCCTCCCTAACAGTGCCGTGTATCAGTGCCACCTATTAGATCCTCAGAGAGTTCTATGCCATGAGGTGCCATGTTGAACTTCCAGTGACCAGTATGAGAGAGTGAGAGCGATAACACCAAATTTAACACACCTGCTCCCCATTCACACTTGAAACCCTAACACTAATGAGTCACATGACACCAGGAAAGGAAAATGGCTAATTGGGCCCAATTTGGACATTTCCACTTAGGGGTGTACTCACTTTTTTGCCAGCGATTTAGACATTAATGGCTGTGTGTTGAGTTATTTTGAGGGGACAGCAAATTTACACTGTTATACAAGCTGTACACTCACTACTTTACATTGTAGAAAAGTGTCATTTCTTCAGTGTTGTCACATGAAAAGAATAAAATATTTACAAAATATGTGAGGGGTGTACTCACTTTTGCGAGTTACTGTAAATGCCTCATCATCAGTGCCATCAGTGCCAATCAGTACTGCCTCATCAGTGCCCGTCAGTGCAGCCTCATCAGTGCCCGTCAGTGAAGGAGAAAATGTACTTATTTACAAAGTTTTGTGACAGAAACAAAGAAAACTGTAAAGGTGATCAAATACCACCAAAAGAAAGCTCTATTTGTGGGGAAAAAATGATAAAAATTTCATTTGGGTACAATGTAGCATGGCTGCGCAATTGTCATTCAAAATGCAACAGCGCTGAAAGCTGAAAATTGGTCTGGGCGGGAAGGGGGTAAAGTGCATGGTATTGCAGTGGTTAATTTACTGCTAATAAGGGTCTTATTATTAACCACTTCCTTACTGGGCACTTATACCCCCCTCCTGCCTGGACCAATTTTCAGTTTTCAGCGCTGTCGCTCTTTCAATGACAATTGTGCGGTAGTGCGACGTTGTACCCTAACAAAATTGCCGTCCTTTTTTTTCCCACAAATAGAGCTTTCTTTTGGTGGTATTTGATCACCTCTGCGTCATTTCTGATCGCCGCTATAAACAAAAAAAGAGCGACAATTTTGAAAAAAGAACAATATTTTTTACTTTTTGCTATAATAAATATCCAAAAATAAAAAAACTAATTTATTCATCGGTTTTGGCGGACATATATTCTTCTACATACTTTTGGTAAAAAAAATTGCAATCGGCGTTTATTGATTGGGTTGCGCAAAAGTTATAGTGCCTACAAACTATGGACATTGATTTATGGCGTTTTTATTATTTTTTTTTCACTGGTAATGGTGGCGATCTGCGATTTTTATCAGGACTGCGATATCGGGGCGGACATGTCGGACGTTTTTGACACTTTTTTGGGACCAATGACATTTATACAGCGATCAGAAATTTAAATGTCCACTGATTACTGTATAAATGTCATTGGCAGTGAAGGGGTTAGCCTGCAGGGGGCAAAGAAGGGGTTAACAGTGTTCCCTGGGTGTGTTCTAACTGTGGGGGGGGGTGGGGTTGGCAGGGACATGACAGATCTAACTGATCCCAGTGACAGGGATCAGTAGATCTGGCATGCCCCCCCTCACAGAACGGGGAACCGCCGTGTTTACTTCGGCGGCTCCTCGTTCCTCCTCTCCGTAAGGAGATCGCGGATCTCCGGCGGACCGGGGGCAAGCTCACGCGATGTGTGGCGGCGCTCGGGCTGCCGGCGCCGACGGGAGCGCGCCCAACGCGAGCCGAATGGGAGGACGTCTATGGACGGCCTCCCAGCATTTTAGGGCCGCACTGTAGCCGTCATTCGGCTATGGCGCGGTCGGGAAGAGGTTAATATATTATATGGTATGTCAATTAAAGATAGTGAAATTCACCTGTTTTAAAAAGAGGAAGGGTTTCACAACAAGAAGGTAAGAGAAAGCAAGTAGGAAAGGGAAAGGATAGGGGGTACCTGAAGGTAGGTTACTCCCAGAGGGTATTGCTATATCTACATATTAGAACATCATCTACCATGGTAAGGCTGGTTTCACACTAGCTGACATTTAAACAGTTCGACTTTGATCCTACTTTGCTGTGCGAATTATGGTCCTACATTGGGTCAAAGTTGGTCTGATCTTCTGTGAACAGGGATCCGACTTTGAATTTGGCGTGGAGTTCCTCTTCAAGATCCTCAGAGCACAAGTCGCATGCTAAAGTCGGATCAGTTAAGACAAGGATCCGACTTCAATGCCTTTCAATGGGCTGAAGTGGGATCAAAGTCAGACAAAAGTAGTACAGGAACCTTTTTCAATGTCGGTCCGACTTGTGTTAAGTCGGCTCTCATAGGGAATCATTGTTTTTGTGACGTAATGCGACTTGTGCGATGGTGCGATTCTCGGACTAGTGTGAACCCAGCCTAAGAGTACTTGGTCTTCAAAGTTTGGAGGAAGGCAGTGTTTAATCCATGGTTTCCATGGGCAGATGTCGTTTTTCATCCATTGGGGTGCATTGCTAATCCATTTAACTTCCTTACTGGGCACTTAAACCCCCCTCCTGCCCAGACCATTTTAGGCTTTCAGCGCTGTCGCATTTTGAATGACAATTGCGCAGTCATGCAACGTTGTACCCAAACAAGATTTTTATCATGTTTTCCCCACAAATAGAGCTTTCTTTTGGTGGTATTTGATCACCTCTGCGGTTTTTATTTTTTGCACTATAAACAAAGAGCGACGATTTTGAAAAAAGAACAATATTTTTTACTTTTTTTCTATAATAAATATCCAAAAAAAATATTAAAAAAAAATTATTCACCAGTTTTGGCCGATATATATTCTTCTACATATTTTTGGTAAAAAAAAAAAATCGCAATCAGCATATTTTGATTGGTTTGCGCAAAAGCAATCGCGTCTACAAACTGTGGGAATTGATTTATGGCGTTTTTACTATATTTTTTTTTTTTTTACTAGTAATAGAGGCCATCTGCGATTTTTATCGGGACTGCGATATTGCAGAGAGCATGTCGGACATTTTTGACACATTTTTGGGACCAATGACATTTATACAATAGAAATGTAAATGTCCACTGATTATGTATACATGTCATTGGCAGTGAAGGGGTTAACCTGAAGGGGGCAGTGAAGGAGTTAACTGTATTCCCTGGGTGTGTTCTAACTGTGTGGGGGCTGGGCTGGTCGGGACATAACAGATCTCACTGATCCCAGCGACAGGGATCAGTAGATCTGTCATGTCCCATTCACAGAACCGTTCTGCAGCTGCTAATGGTGATCGGCGGGTCTCGGGCAGACATCGTGTCCGCCCAACCCATGGGCACGCCCACGCAGCGTGCGACGGCCACAAGAGCGCGCCGCCACAGGCTACGAGTGTGCGCGGGGAGCGTGAACAAAGGACGTCCATAGACGTCTTCCGGGCATTTCAGAACCGCGCTGTAGCCGTCTTTTGGGCTGAATGAATGGGCTGCCTAAATGCAGTGTGCCTCATTGCACGACAACCCATGCATTTCCATATGCACAAGCGTGAATGTGCCTTTCATTTTATTTGTCATGTAGTTGGCCAATCAAACAAAGCATTCAGGTCAGCTTCTAAAATAAAGACATTGAGGCTTTCTTAAAAGAATAAATAAAATAAGCTTAAAACAATGAATAATATAAATATATTAAAAAAAAAGAAATAAATAATAATTATATATATAATATATATATATATATATAAATAAAATAAACAAATCTACTCTAATAAAAATACATTTCAATTAGCCAACCATTAGAAAAACAAATCCCTGTTACACTATGTTGTCAAAAGTATTGGGACACCTGCCTTTACACGCACATGAACTTTCATGGCATCCCAGTCTTAGTCCGTAGGGTTCAGTATTGAGTTGGCCCATCCTTTGCAGCTACAACAGCTTCAACTCTTCTGGGAAGGCTGTCCACAAGGTTTAGGAGTGTGCCTATGGGAATGTTTGACCAGTCTTCCAGAAGTGTATTTGTGAGGTTAGGCACTGATGTTGGATGAGAAGGCCTGGCTCGCAATCTTTGTTCTAATTCATCCCAAAGGTGTTCTATCGGCTTGAGGTGAGGACTCTGTGCCGGCCAGTCAAGTTCCTCCACCCCAAACTCGCTCATCCATGTCTGTATGGACCTGGCTTTGTGCATTGGTGCACAGTCATATTGGAAAAGGAAAGGGCCAACCCAAACTGTTCCCACATGCATGTTGGAGCCACTGTTTACAGCAGGGGTTTTGAAGGTCTGGCACTGTTTGCCGGACCTTCAGAGTGCATGCACGGTAACGTCACCGGCTGCATGCACTCTGAATATCTCCTAAACTGTGCAAGTTTAGGAAACATTCACAGCACCTACAGGTAAGCCTTATTATATCCTTGCCTGTGGGTACAAGTGGTAGAACAGAGTTTACTACCACTTTAAGAGTTCCAGGCACCGGAACTAAGGGGCCAAGCCCAACCCCTGAGAAGCAACCCACACCATAATCCCCCCTCCACCAAATGATTTTGGCCAGTGCACAATGCAAGGTCCAGTCCACAAAGACATGGAGGAGTGAGTTTGGGGTGGAGAAACCTGACTGGCTGCACAGTCCTGACCTCAACCCGATAGAACACCTTTGGGATGAATTAGAGTGGAGACTGTGAGCCAGGCCTTCTCGTCCAACATCAGTGCCTGACCTCACAAATGCGCTTTTGGAAGAATGGTCAAACATTCCCATAGACACTCTCCTAAACCTTGTGAACAGCCTTCGCCTAAGAATTGAAGCTGTTATAGCTGCAAAATTTGGGCCAACTCAATATTGAACCCTACGGACTAAGACTGGGATGCCATTAAAGTTCATGTGCGTGTAAAGGCAGGTGTCCCAATACTTTTGGTAACACAGTGTATTTTATCTGCACATGATTGGCTAATTGAGGTTAATAATTCACACATTCGTTGTGTGAAGGTAAGATTCTCAACTCCTTTAGTAAATCAGCCTCATCTTGTAGGGACTTTATGGCACTACATTGCTTTGTGTCACCATTTAATCCCAAACTCAGTTTCATTAATAGACAGGTAAATAACTAGTAGTCCCAGCACTGATCCTGTTAATCCAGATAACAGAACCTATGATCCATTGCTATTCATCTAGGTTCTGTGCAAATGCTCAGACTGTTAGATCTCTTCCAATGTACATACCTTGTCTATAGCACACATAGGTGTGCTCAGCCTATTGCATTAGGGTTCAAGTGTGTGTGTGTATAGCAGTAGGGCAATGGACAGTCTCAGTAGAGCATTGGGGCGCTTTGGTGGGGTATCAGGATTAGGGTGTGCCCAGACACACCTGATACATCCTGTGCGCACGCCTATGATAGCATATCACCAATAAGTAAGGTTATATTAGGTTTATATTTAGAAGAGATGACACTATAAAATTCTGCATGCATTCATCCCCTGCACTGCACCATCCTCCTCTCCAGCATAATACAGCCATTGAATGGGAAGCCTCCTTACACATGGAACATTCCACACCAAGGGTCTACTCCCATCATCTCCCTGCACGGATCCCCACAATCCTGCCAATATTAATGCACTCATCACACAACACACCATCAATGATTACTACTGACCTGTCACACTTCTCCACCGGTTTAATTGTCCCACCCCCTTAGCGCGCTGATTGGAGACGTCATGCAGCTGACTGCCAGCCAGAAACATTGATTGGAGGATGGCTTATTTCCGGCAGAGAGCTCCGTACTGCAGCACTGTATTCCTATCACTGAGCATGTGCGGTGCCCCCAACTCTGGATGTGACAGCTGCCCGGCCATTGCAAGCACACAGACTATAGTGCTGCTGGGGCAATGCAGAGCACACAGACTATAGTGCTGCTGGGGCAATGCAGAGCACACAGACTATAGTGCTGCTGGGGCAATGCAGGGCACACAGACTATAGTGCTGCTGGGGCTATGCAGAGCACACAGACTATAGTGCTGCTGGGGCAATGCAGAGCACACAGACTATAGTGCTGCTGAGGCAATGCAGAGCACACAGACTATAGTGCTGCTGGGGCAATGCAGAGCACACAGACTATAGTGCTGCTGAGGCAATGCAGAGCACACAGACTATAGTGCTGCTGGGGCAATGCAGAGCACACAGAATTTAGTGCTGCTGGGGCAATGCAGTGCACACAGACTATAGTGCTGCTGGGGCAATGCAGAGCACACAGACTATAGTGCTGCTGGGGCTATGCAGAGCACACAGACTATAGCGCTGCTGGGGCTATGCAGAGCACACAGACTATAGCGCTGCTGGGGCTATGCAGAGCACACAGACTATAGTGCTGCTGGGGCTATGCAGAGCACACAGACTATAGTGCTGCTGGGGCAATGCAGAGCACACAGACTATAGTGCTGCTGGGGCTATGCAGAGCACACAGACTATAGTGCTGCTGGGGCAATGCAGAGCACTCAGACTATAGTGCTGCTGGGGCAATGCGGAGCACACAGACTATAGTGCTGCTGGGGCAATGCAGAGCACACAGACTATAGTGCTGCTGGGGCAATGCAGAGCACACAGACTATAGTGCTGCTGGGGCAATGCAGAGCACACAGAATTTAGTGCTGCTGGGGCAATGCAGTGCACACAGACTATAGTGCTGCTGGGGCAATGCAGGGCACACAGACTATAGTGCTGCTGGGGCAATGCAGACCACACAGACTATAGTGCTGCTGGGGCTATGCAGAGCACACAGACTATAGTGCTGCTGGGGCAATGCAGAGCACTCAGACTATAGTGCTGCTGGGGCGACGTAACGGGGTCGTCGTGATATCAGACACACGAGACGTAACGGGGTCGTCGCGATATCAGACACACGGGACGTAACGGGGTCGTCGCGATATCAGACACACGTGACGTATCGGGGTCGTCGTGATATGTCCGTCAGGGGATCAATACTTGTAGACTGAATACTTGCTGAGGATGAATGTTTGCCTCCCTCTGTTGTCCTTCACTCTCCTTTAGAGGGGGATCCTTCCCTTTAAGTGAGGACATTCTCAATAATACCCTTTTTCCACAGAGGTGACTTCGAAATAGTGGTTCCAAACAAAGGTGTTATTGGGTTTTAAAAGTTTTAGGTTAATAGAATTTCCCTTCCTAGGGGGAGATTTCCTCTCACTTCCTGTTGTCTCCCTCCGTTTGTAAGTAGGAGTCGTTCATAAGTCAGATGTTCATAACTAGGGGACTGCCTGTATAGTGCTGCTGGGGCTATGCAGTGCACACAGACTATAGCGCTGCTGGGGCAATGCAGGGCACACAGACTATAGCGCTGCTGGGGCAATGCAGAGCACACAGACTATAGTGCTGCTGGGGCTATGCAGAGCACACAGACTATAGTGCTGCTGGGGCTATGCAGTGCACACAGACTATAGCGCTGCTGGGGCAATGCAGAGCACACAGACTATAGCGCTGCTGGGGCAATGCAGAGCACACAGACTATAGTGCTGCTGGGGCTATGCAGAGCACACAGACTATAGCGCTGCTGGGGCAATGCAGGGCACACAGACTATAGCGCTGCTGGGGCAATGCAGAGCAAACAGACTATAGTGCTGCTGGGGCTATGCAGAGCACACAGACTATAGCGCTGCTGAGGCAATGCAGAGCACACAGACTATAGCGCTGCTGGGGCAATGCAGAGCACACAGACTATAGCGCTGCTGGGGCAATGCGGAGCCCACAGACTATAGCGCTGCTGGGGCAATGCGGAGCACGCAGACTATAGCGCTGCTGGGGCAATGCAGAGCACGCAGACTATAGCGCTGCTGGGGCAATGCAGAGCACGCAGACTATAGCGCTGCTGGGGCAATGCAGAGCACACAGACTATAGCGCTGCTGGGGCAATGCGGAGCACACAGACTATAGCGCTGCTGGGGCAATGCGGAGCACACAGACTATAGCGCTGCTGGGGCAATGCGGAGCACGCAGACTATATCGCTGCTGGGGCAATGCAGAGTACGCAGACTATAGCACTGCTGGGGCTATGCAGAGCACGCAGACTATAGCGCTGCTGGGGCTATGCAGAGCACGCAGACTATAGCGCTGCTGGGGCAATGCAGAGCACACCGACTATAGCGCTGCTGGGGCTATGCAGAGCATGCAGACTATAGCGCTGCTGGGGCTATGCAGAGCATGCAGACTACAGTGCTGCTGGGGCAATGCAGTGCACACAGCTCCCTGATCAGCCGGTCTTTAACACTTTATGCAGTGATTTCTATCCATCATTCCACCTTTCTATTACTATGGGATCCAAGATGGCTAGATAGGGTTAACCCTTTATTAATATGGGATCCATAGGTGTGCACAGCCTATTGCATTAGGGTGTGCACCCCAAATTTATAAAAACATAGACAGTGTTAGTAGGGCAATGGACTTGTCAGTAGGGCAGTGGATGGTGTCAGTAGTTTTTTATTTTAATTATTTTATTTATTTATTATTTCTTACAATTTTTTGGGGAGCCCTATTAGGGGGCTTTGGTGAAATATCAGCAGGGGAATCTGCGCTGCACTGGGTGATTAGGGTGTGCCCTGGCACACCCCCTGCGCACACCTATGATGGGATCCCAGACTATTCATTACTATCAGATGCTAGATGTTTAGGTATAGGGGTACCAGGAACGGCATGTGGAAAATTCTGCCCATGCAGCCGGCTCACTGCATTTTGATTGGGAAGATGGGGTGCAACACCATCTGGAAACAGAAGGGCTGTGACGATTTCTTCCTGGAATTTAAGGAAGGATCCATTGCGTGCTAATGCTTTGTATAGCACATAATCATTCAACAAAGCCAATTGGAATAGGTATACAGACACTTTTTCTTACCAGCGTCTGGCCTTACGGGCAATTAGGTACGGTGCCAATAACTGGTCATTGTGGTCCACCTCTCCCATATTTTGGTTATATTGTTGGACACAGAGGGGCTTCTCCACGACACCAGTTGCCGTTGCAATTTGGACAGCCGTGTCTGCGTGAATGGAGGAAAGAACGAAAACATCCTTTGTATCCCTCCACGAGCAAATGACTACTTCTCAAGCAGGCTCTCTCCCCCCGTCTAAGTCGGGATTCTACCAGCCATTATGGGGGAAGCCCCAGCGATTAGATTGCACGGTGCCACGTGCACCAATTCCTTGATCAAACAAATGACTAAAAAGCGGCAAGCTTGAGTAGTAATTGTCCACGTATAAATGGTACCCCTTTCTGGATAAGGGTGACACCGGATTCCACACAATCTTGCCAGTGCTCCCTATGTAGTCTGGGCATCCTTCCGGCTCCACATAAACCATAAAACGACATGTATAACCTGTGGCCCTGTCACAGAGCTTATACATCTTGACCCTGTATCTGGCACGCTTGCTGGGGAGGTACTGTTTGAAAGCAAGACAGCCAGAAAATTTAATCAGGGACTCGTCTACGCAGACAACTTGATCGGGAATAAACAAGGCCGCGAATTGTTGGTTGAAGTGGTTTACGAGGGACCAAATTTTGTGGAGCTGATCGTATTCAGGGTCACCCCGTGGATGACAGAGTTCATTGTCGTTGAAGTGCATAAACCACAGGATCTGCTCGTATTGTGTCCTGGCCATGGTAGCAGAGAACACTGGCATATGGTGAATTAGGTCAGTGGACCAATATAACTGCAATTCAGGTTCTTTATGTATGCCCATGAGGAGGGTAAGGCCCAGAAAGGTCTTAAATTCTGGAACCGTAATTGGTTTCCAGTCTCTGGCAAGTGTCAAATGGGGGATAGTGGCAATGAATTGGCCAGCATACAAATTGCTTTGGTCCATGATAGATCTATAGAGATCTTCCGTGAAAAATAGCGAATAAATATCGATGGTGGTAAAATCAACTGTATCCACCTGAATTCCGGGTTGGTCAGTGAATGGGGGAAGTACGGGCGCTGCATCAGTGGCGGGCTGTCAATTAGGGTTTCCAAGCGCGCTGAAGGGCACTATGGGCTCTGCGGGCCTGTGTTCGTCACATTACTTGTGCTAGCCACACCAGCTTGAACTGCACTTGTGGGACTCGCCACCTCACCAAGTGTTACTGCAGTGCTGGTTTGTCTATGACCAAGATGTACTAGGCTGCTGGTGCTTGCCAGGTAACCAGAAGGAGCGGCGCTAGTACAGGCTCTCTGCTCCATATGAGAGGCCTGCGGTTCTTGCACCTTAGCGACAGCAGAATGGGATCGGGTACACCTGACTTTAGCAGGGACTGCAGCTCCGTCATCAGAGCTATCTGACAGGGTTCCGCTGCTGTCTACGGGTTTGTATGCTGAGCCTGATTCTGACAGTGAGGATTCCCCATCGCTCTCATCTGTCATGCTCAGCAACGCGTAAGCTTCTTCACTGGTGTACGTCTAGTTTGACATTGTGGGCTCAAAATTTATCTGACACTAGTGTGACTCACAGGCAAAAAAACGCACATGGTTGTCAGAGCCTGCTTCAAGTCGCTACCAAAATCACTGTCAGCTTTCGCAGGTATTGGGCGTGATCTCTGCGAATGCTGCAGATAAGTGTGTTGTGTTTTGTAAGTGTCAGCGATCTATTGATCCTGCACTTGGGTGGGCTGGGCTGGGTGGAGGGGATAAACGCAGGTGCTAGCAGGTATCTGGGCTGATCCCGCTAACGCCGCGTTTTTTATAACAGTAATCTATTGGGGACACTAATCTAGAGCTGATCAGATCACAGATAGTGATCTGTTCAGATAATATGCTAACTGACCTATCTAGGTGTATGTATGCGTGTCAAAGTACCTGTACTAATCTGACCCTTCTGGGGATTGGCGCTGACCCAAACGCACACTAAAACCTAACTAAGGTCACCGCCGGGCAATCAGGGGGTTAAAACCTATAAAAGGTATATGTGTGTGTGTGTGTATATATATATATATATATATATATATATATATATATATATATATATATTATTCTGACTCCTAACTGTTGTAATGGCGACTTATCCCTTGTTGAGACCTCTAGGCCTGGCCTGTATAAGCAGATATGATCACCGCAGACAGTTCTTATCAGATAGTGACTCACCAATTACCGATTCCTTCCATGAGCGTTTATTCATTGGAATAGCAGGTACAGCATACAACAAATGTGACAGATGGTCGAAAGATGGTAACTGCAGGTCAAAACATAGTAATGTGTCCTAGGATGCGAGTAGATTGAGTGAGGCCTTCTAGCATGTAGCCATATTCTTTACCTCATGAGAGAGAGGACACAGGAAGAGGAACTAGAATAGCAGAGTGCACCAGGAACAGGAAGTTACAGAGTAGAGTGAACTAGGAAGAGGAAATTAGCTCACAGAGGATGGGAGGTACACACTTAGAAAATACAATAGAAAGGTGTAATATCCAAAAGAACCACAAGATGGCATTATAATAACCAACTATAAAAACATTACTATAGCTGCATATTTATGTTACATGCAAATCATGTAACAGAACATATATATATATATATATATATACGGCAGGGAATCTGAGGGGGAAAAAAATACCTAAGTAGCGTCACTAGTGACACTTATATGGTAATCACAGGTGACAGCGTGGCATTCAAGGGGTTAAAACCTTTATTAGGGGGGTAAGGGGGGTTTATACCTACCTAGGCCTACTACTACCTACTATAACACTGATTAGTGTCACAAGTACAGCAATCAGTGAACGATCTGATTGATGCACTCAGTGACGGGGTGACAGCAGTGATGAGGATACCTGGGGGAGGGGGCGATCAGAGGCGATCAAAGGGTTAAAAGTGTGCCTACGTGTACTGTGTCAGTGTAGTGTTGGTGTTTTAGATGTCCTCTCTCTCTCTTTGGAACGGAAAAGAACTCCAGGAGGGAGAGTGACATCACTTGCTATGCCTCTGTTTAATTACAGAGGCAGAGGAGGCATTTCATTCACCAGGACTGATCAGCAGGTACAGATCAAAAATCATTGGTCTGTGCCTGAAGATTGATCAGTCCTCTAGCAAACCCGATCGCCGCGGACGCCGCAGGCGCCGATTTGTGCAGCAATAAATGTAGGCAACGCGATCAGCAACTGGTTAAAGGCTAAACCCACTTTTGTGAGGAAAAAAATAGCAAATAAATAATAATGTAGCATATACAATGGTGATACAAGTCATATTGTAATTGAATGTTATTAAAAATGACCTTTCCTTTTCCATCTGCAGCTCTGTAAAATGCAGTGAATTATGGCTACCTGGAGGTGTTCTGAACACAGAATGTATACAGATCGCCCCACAGAAACGACATCATTTCCTGCTTATGTGATTGGCTCACTAATGTTCCCAGAAGTCTGCATAAGACCCCTTAAACACTATCCAACTTTTGTTGTCAGATTTCCTTCAGATTTCCCAAAACCATGTAGTGCAAGTGCCTGCCTGATTGCATACAAATTGAAACTCCTAAGGTTTGACTTCATATTATATGGTTTTGGTAAAACTGAAGAAGAAAATCTGCAGAAAATTGGATAGTGTGTATCCAGCTTAACCACTTGCCGACCGCCCACCGCAGCGTGACGGCGGCAAGGTGGCTCGTTATCGTGAAACGCCGTCACAGGACGGCGGCCTGTGTTCGAGGGGGGGCAGGGAGTGGGTAGGGCGGACTCGATCGCCGCCGGCTACCCGCGATGGCCCCCCGCAGTGAAAGAATGGAGGTCCGTCTAAGTAAACACGGATCTCCGTTCTGTTAGAGGGGGAAGGGCGGTGATCACAGGCTTCCTCTATATGAAAGCCGAGATCACTCCCCTCCCCCAGCCAGGGAAGCCCACATACAGTTAGAACACACCCAGGGAACACTGTTAACCCTAAGGGCCGGTTCACACTGAGGCGATCCGACTTCGGGACGACTTTGCTAGGCGATTTGAAAAGGCAAAGCGGCGCGATTGTGAAGCGATTGCGAAGCGATATCAGGCGAATTTAGGCGATTTCAACAGGAGTACCTGGGACATGAGAGGTGTGTCTTCTGGCAAAATTATGTTTTTCTTCCTGGAATGTCGCTTCTTCATAGACTGGGATCCGACTTGGAAGCGAACTTCCATTGACTTCTATGGGCTCAATTTGCCTAGAAGCCACTTGAAAATAGTACAGGAACCTTTTTTTGGAATCGCTTTGGACTTGAGTAGCGCATATTAAGACGGCTCCATTCATTCCAATGGGATTTCTTATGTCAGGCGAATTGGGGCGACACAAGTCGGATCGCAAATCGCCTAGGATCGCCTCAGTGTGAACCGGCCCTTAGAGCACCCCCTCCAGGTTAACCCCTTCACTGCCAATGGCATTTACACAGTAATCAGTGCATTTTCATAGCACTGATCGCTGTATAAATGCCAATGGTCCCAAAAAAGTGTCAAAATGGTCCGACATGTCCGCTGCAATATCGCAGTAGCGCTAAAAATCGCAGATCGCCGCCATTACTAGTAAAAAATTTTAAAAAATTAAAAACCCAGAAATTAATTCTCTTCATCCGTAAACGCGGCAACTTTTGCGCAAACCAATCAATAAACGCTGAATGCGATTTTTTTTACAAAAAATATATAGCAAAAAGTAAGAAATGTGTTTTTTTTTTTTTTGCAAAATTGTCACTCTTCTTTTGTTTATAGCGGTGATCAGAAATGGCGCAGAGGTGAAATACCACCAAAAGAAAGCTCTATTTGTGGGAAAAAAAGGACGCAAGTTTCGTTTGGGTACAACGTCGCACGACCGCGCAATTGTCAGTTAAAGCGACGCAGTGCCGAATCGCAAAAAGTGCTCTGGTCCTAAAGTGGGAAATCCTTCCGGGGCTGAAGTGGTTAAGATACAAGTCAGATTTCAGGCATCCCCTGCAACAAAAATGTCAGTTTTGGTGAGATACTCCCAATAGGAAATTCATGTGTAATGCCTCGTACACACGTTCAGATTATCGGATGATAAAAATTGCTTTCGGAATAATCGTAGGATAGTCTGATCTTTAGTACAGAGCTTTCAACAGCTGATCACGACAGTCCGTCCAATAATATATGAAGGGACAAACACGAAAACTTTGCTCGGACGATAGCCCAGCGAACGATAATCGTTTAATCAGTACAGTATGCGTCCTCTAAAAATCGATAGACAAACACTACGCATGATCGCGATCATGAATGTAGCTAAGCAAACAGGATCATTTCAGATAAGTAGCTACGCGAACAGGAAGGTTGTCAAGAATCGTACGAAAAAAATGGTACTTTTAGTACAGTGCTTAAATGCACTGTTGCATTCAATATAATTATTATACAACTAAATACCAACGATAAATCGTATGATAATGTGAACGTGTGTACGAGGCAGAGGATTGCAGACATTGCAACTTTCGTCATTAGAGCCCTGCAGGTGCAGCAGCTGATTGATAATTATGAAACCATCTCCATTAGATTCAATTACCACATGGACACAAACACACAGGGATTTCTTCAGAATAACAAAAGGTAGGAATCTGCTACAAAGTTTGGAAGGGAACTGAGAGCAACCCCTGCAAACCCTTAGTGCTTTTTGCATTTTGCAGATTTGCACTACAGAACGTGTCCCATAGGAAACCACGTTAAATGGACTGCAGTGCAAATCTGCAAAAAGCACTAAAAATGCATAGGTGTGAATCCAACCTTAGTGAGGAAGAGAATGTACAGAAAATTGGATAGTGTGTGTTTCAATTTGTATGCAATCAGGCAGGCCCTTGCACTACATGGTTTTAGTAAATCTGAAGACAAAAATCTAAAGAAAATCTGATGGTGTGTATGCGGTCTAAGGCCTGGTTCACACCTATGCAGGTTGCAGTTTGCGTTTTTCAATACCCATTTTGATCCATTGAAGTCTATGGAACCAAAAACCCGAAAAAAAGTCCCTGGACCTTTCCATAAAATGCACAGATGTGAACATGACCCATAGAAACCATGTTAAATGGACTGTAGTGTGTTTCTGCAAACTGAAAACGCACTGAAAAATGCATAGGTGTGAACCAGGCCTAACTTCTCACTCTGGGACAGTATGAACCAGCTCGCACAATACTGCCTGTTACCCTGCTAACACTCATCCAGCTTCTTCAGGTACCTGTACCCCCCCCCCATATTAGCCATCTACACTAGGGGATACCCAAACTTATATAAAATATAGGGAGGTAGAACACTGCAATGGTGCCTTTCATCATGAAAACTGTGCGCCACCAATCAGACACTACAGAAGCGTTGTACTTTCAAGACTAAATGCACATATTCGTCAGTATACCAAGGATCCTCAAATGTTGTCCAAAGGTTTTTTTATGCAGGAAGATCCCATCACAAGTGTAACATTCTGGAGCCGCGCAGGACCCCGTTGCCAAGCATGCGATGTGATGCCTGACGAAGGGGTCCTGTGCGGCTCTGAAATGTTGCACTTTGTTTGGGCACAACGTCGCACGACCACGCAATTGTCAGTTAAAGAAACGCAGTGCCGAATCGCAAAAAGTGCTCTGGTCAGGAAGTGGGTAAATCCTTCCGGGGAAGTGGTTAATGTCCCCCCTCTAGACAATGTTGTCTTGTTTTTAAATTTCTTGCACAGGTGATGGTGTCATATAGTTTTAATAATAAAAATGTGATTTTGTTTTGTTACATCAATAAACTTGCTATTATTTATCAGCTTGGTTTCTGCATGAGATAAGCCTTGGATCTTTAATCCTTTCAATTACGCCCCAGTGTGAAAGCCTGAGTGCTTTCACACTGGGGCGGTGCGCTTGCAGGACGGGAAGAAAAGTCCTCTAAGCCGCATCTTTGGGAAGGTTTGGGAGTGCTGTATACACCACTCCCAACCGGCCCCTGCCCATTGGAATGAATGGGCAACACTTCCAAAGCGCCTGAAAAGCAATTTGGAAGCGCCGGAACACAAGCATTTTTAACCCCTCCTTGGGGGTTAAAAACACCCCCGCTAGCGGCCGAAAAGCACGGCTTAAGCAGTAGTAAAGCGTCCCTAAAACGAGTGGCGCTTTACCGCTAACGTCTACTCTACCCCAGTGTGAAAGGATGCTAAGTATAAATTTGACTCCTAGTGCTAAGCAGCTGATCCCAGACATCCCAACTAAAAACTTTCCTTTCAGTAATTCCCAAAGATGCAATTGTCAATTGGGATTACTAAATATCCCAACCTTTCCTGCAGCCCCTGTACAGCAGTTTATATTATTATATTATATTTTATTATATTATTAATTGACCTAACTTTTAGGCCTTGTTCACACCATATGCACAGAAAAAACTGCTGGAAAAAATGCACAGATTTGACTTGCAGAGACATCGGTTTACATCAGTTTTCATGTGCGTTCCAGTGAGTTTTATGCACATTGCAGATTCCTGCGCAGAAAAATCTGCACGTGATATCAGTTTTGTTGTGTAAACAGGCACATAGAGAGCAATTGTTTTCTTTGGTTCCTCTATAAGTGCCATGGATGTCCATTCGGACTAAATATCCGAATGGACATCCATTTTCACCAACAGGTCCCAACCGTTGGTGAAATGAAAATTCCGGAGTAAGTGTGGTGCACATCTCTACGTTGAAAAGACGTGTACAAGACGTTCCCGTGTTTCTTTTGTTAACGAGAGATACACGGACAAATGTGTTGTTTTGACTATAGTGCACGTCTAAAAAGA
>BLSH010122549.1:334014-352092 GCA_018402905.1 Glandirana rugosa | reverse complement strand
CCCCCATAGTACACTCATATATAGTCTTTACTTATCTAATTTCCGTTTATTCTGGTTCATGCTTTTGTTTGTGTGTGCGTCTAATGGGCACACGCTTTTTATACTCTGTTATCTGTAATGAACTCCCCCCTTTTAGCTGTTCACTCATTCTGTTTGCATCCTATTGTGCTGGCCCCATCCCATAGTCTATGGCCCCGCCCCTCGGAGTATACTCTCAAACCCGTTCATCGGCCTGTGACAAAGGAGTGCGACTGCCATGTCATCCCAGTACGCCGACTCAAGAAACGCATCCAGGAGTAGTGACGTCATCCCCTAGGGGTGCCTGACATCTGCTTCCCAAGCCTCCCTTTGGATATCCCTGTCATCCGGCCTCTACTACAGGACTCCAGTGGTATCATCCTGGCTGTGCTGCTCAACTCCTGTTGGCGGATGTTTCCACTGAAAACCCCTTGGATTACAGACATTTTCTTTTGAACGCCTGCATTATACCCATTTATGTGAGTTGCAGAGTTAATACATTCTATATGGTCTGTACTTAGAGCGCCTCTCTCTCTCTCTTTGTTTCCTTACAGTTGCAGAGCCCTGCTTCTGGCTCCCTCATGAGGCTGAACTTTGTGCTACCATGTCATTTAGCTGGCTATCAACCAGCTCCCCTTTGCTCATATGAACTTTAAGTGACTGTGAGGA
This sequence comes from Glandirana rugosa, assembly GCA_018402905.1. Classification (NCBI taxonomy): domain Eukaryota; kingdom Metazoa; phylum Chordata; class Amphibia; order Anura; family Ranidae; genus Glandirana; species Glandirana rugosa. The sequence continues at coordinate 351,405 of BLSH010122549.1, read as the reverse complement.
TTATTAGCATCCCAGGAGTTTGCACCTAATACTTGTTTTTGTTTTTTTTTATATTTTCATCCATAGGATGTGGAAACAATGCTAAGCGACTCAACTATGCATGAAAACATTGGAATTGGGGTGCAGAAAAATGGCAGCAGCTGCTCTGGACTGATGAGGCAAAATGTGAAATATTTGGCTGTAGCAGGAGACAGTTTATTGGTGAAGGGCTGGAGAATGGTACAACAATGAGTGTCTGCAGGCAACAGTGACACATGGTGGAGGTTCCTTGCAAGTTTGGGGCTGCATTTCTGCAAATGGAGTTGGAGATTTGGTCAGGACCAATGGTGTCCTCAATGCTGAGAAATACAGGCAGATACTCATCCATCATGCCATACCATCAGGGAGGCATGTGATTGGCCCCAAATCTATTCGGCAATAAGACAACCACCCCAAACATATAGCCAATGTCATTAGGAGCTATCCTCAGCGTAAAAAAGAACAAGGAGTCCTGGAAGTGATGGTTTGACCCCCACAGAGCCCTGATCTCAATATCATGGAGTCTGTCTAGGATTTCATTAAGAAACAGAAGGATTTGAGGCAGCCTACCTCCACAGAAGATCTGTGGTTAGTTCCCCAAGATGCTTGGAGCAACCTACCTGCCGAGTTCCTTCAAAAACTGTGTGCAAGTGTACCTAGAAGAATTGATGCTGTTTTGAAGCAAAGTGTGGTCACACCAAATATTGAGCTGATTTGGATTTCTCTTCTATTCATTTTCGTTCCATTTTGTTAATTGATAAAAATAAACTATTAACACTTCTATTTCTGAAAGCATTCTTCATTTACAGCATTTCACACCTGCCAAAATTTTTTGCACAGTACTGTTTGTGCTGATGGGCCTCAAGGGCTTCAGGTAGATATTACATCAAACCATTCTACTCAATCTTCAGCGTGGACAGAGTTCCAATATCCGGAATCCATGAAATAAGCAAATAAATATCTGTAATTTGCTAGTGTCAGTATCCTCCAAAACGGAGCATATATTACAAACAAATCCCCCCTATGTGTCACAGTATTTACTAAGAAAAGTAGCCTGTCCACCTTGTACTGTGGCGACAGCTCAGCTGAGCCCCATGGTAAAAAAAGTATACAAATACAATGGTTGTTGGGTGGCCCACAATCAGTTACCTTAGTGAGCCAGTGTCTGAAAACAATGTTCCCCAATGCAGGGCACCCACCCACCATGTGCCCTCCTCCTTAAATGTACCCCCAGCAGTGGTGTCGGCACTGGCCCCCCTTTACCCGAGTGTGATGTCATTCTGCTCTGGACTACACTCACTGTGATGTCACGAGCATGCACAAAACTACATCCATCTGCTCCCATATATACCAGTCCTACGGGAACAATGGCAGCCCTAACCCTCACCCAGGGTCTCCACATGCACAAAATTAGGGACTGCCCCTGAAGCCCACCCCGACCACCACCACCACCACCACCACCATAGCAAGCAGCTTGTAGATAATAATAGGACCAAATGTACATGATCTTTACAAGGTATACTAGTTTGATACAAAACACAACCAAATAATAAATAATCAAATAATTTGCAACATTAAATAGTGCAGTTGTACCGGTGTTGACCCCAATTTTCTAAATCATATAGGAACTAAAATTGTAAAAATGATAAAAACGCTTTATAGCTCAAAGTCTCGTTCAGACCTGGGGGAGTGGTAGCTTCAAATCTGTTTTTTTCTGAAGCTCTACATTATCAAGATCACCACCACAAGGGTCTTTGAAGACCCTCTCCAAAGTTACAAATCCCATATGTGATGTGTCAAAATGATGATTTTGACATGTTTTTTATGTTATCATTTTACCACTACTGGCAAAGTATCCATGATCTCAAATCCTTTGATGGTTTAGCCAACGTAAAATACACCGCAGGTCCATGGCATTAGATATAAGACGCCCATGCTATCACAGTCTATATATTGCTTGGGTACAAAGATCTCCTTGTTAGGGAGTAATGCACCTTCATATGAATGTGGGACAGCACAGTAATGTGCCAAAAGCACAACACCATAATGTGTGGAGTGCTGCCAAAAAATGGTCCATGCATGCACCAATGTGAACAGAACATCACAATGCATGTTAGTTTGCTGTGCTACAACACACCTCCATCAGAAGGTGTGTTGGGGTGCCATTCAGAAAGAACAATTGGCATCAGTGCACTCAATATGCATGGCACTAATGTTACTGGAAAAAACATAGTGTGACCAGACCCACAAGTCACAAACAATTGTGCAAACAAAACACAGAAATGTAGCTTGATGCTTCCACTCTCTGCTGATCCTCATAGCCATATAGTTACGGGTGTGAGGAAGACCTCTGCAATGGAGTTCCCTGGTCTGCACACCTAATGACACCAATTACAGAGGAGCAATTATAGGAAGCAGAATGTATTTTATATTACAGAGAACATAACTGTTGGATATTCTGTGCTGCTGAGGACTATTGTCCCAAGATTGACACTATAATTAAAAAATTATGAGAAAATCTATGCTTAGAAAAAATGTCCTATCATATGTTTTCATCATTACCCGTTCAGTCAATATTAACGTATCAATATAATTGTAGGTGCAGATTGGACAATAAGATTTACAGCTTCCCTGATCGTCTGCATCCCTGGATGACAACATTTCTCTCTCTCCAAAAAAAAAAAAAAAATTCTATATGTTCTATATTTCTCTGTTTCTATTAATATATTAATTGTTATTGCAGGAATAGATTGGGCAACAAGGTCTGGAGATTCCCAGATCATCACCCCTGCATTGCTGGAGGTCCACCTGCTTCTCTGGATGATGTGACTGACAATAGAGTTACAACGAGGGACAGTTTTCCAGATTGATAATTTTAACCACTTTCTGTCCAGGGCAAATTTTTAATCTTTTTTCACACACATGTAAAAATCAGCATTTTTAGCTAGACGGTTAGTTATAACCCCCAAACATTACACATTTTATGACAGCAGAAGCCCTGGAAGATACCATGGTGGTTGTTGCACTTTTTTATGCCGCATGATATTTGCACAGATATTTTTCAACCACATGGGGGTGGATTTACTAAAAGCAAATATTCTGTGCACTTTGCAGTTGCTCCAAAGCTTAGTAAATGAGGAGAAGCTCTGCATCCTCCAATCATGTCTAAGCAAAATGTAGTTTTTTTTTACATTTTCCTTGCATGTGATTGGGTAGTCTTTGTAAAATGAAGCTAGGTGAAGCTTCATTTTACAAAGACTACCCAATCACATGCAAGGAAAATGTTTACTAAGCTCTGGAGCAACTGCGCCTGCAGAGTGCACAGTCTATTTGCCTTTAGTAAAGCAATCCAAAGAGTACCCAATAGAGTAGTGTAATGTAATGAAGAGTAGTGTTGTATAGAGTAATGTTGCATGGTGTAGATTAATGCCGAGTACTGGAGTATAGTGTAGCGCAGGTAAGTACAGTGTAGTAGTGTAGAGTGTAGTGCAGGTAAGTGCAGTGTAGTGTAGAGTGTAGGGTAGATTCAAGGGTTGTTGTGTAGTGTAATGTAGGGTGTAATGCAGATAAGTACAGCGTAGTGTAGAGTGTAATGAAGAGTAGGATAGATAAGTTAGTGTTGTGTAGAGTAGTGTAGTGTAGTGAGGAGTAGTATAGTTAGTGTAGGGTGTAGTGCAGGTAAGCGCAGTGTAGAGGGTAGTGTAGTGTAGAGTAGGATAGATTAGTTAGTGTTGTGTAGAGTAGTATAGTGTAGTGTAGGTCTGGCCAGAAAGGGATTACTTTGATGCAGTTGGCCAACTTAAGCATGCATTACAATGCATGTGAACCAAAAATCCCTGTCTGTGTGCAAAGTTTGATAGAAATGCGTATATAGCATTGTGCAGAGGGTTGATTCAGATTTTTTGGTATTTCGGGGTACACATATATACAGTATGTATAACCCACTGGGTTCTACATACTTTATATATGTGTAAATCCAGTTAGATTTCAAGACACATATATTTTATTCTATCGCATTTTTGTGTATGCGCAGGCAGACGTTACATTTTTTTTTGTTTTATTTCAATTATATTTTTACACTTTTTCCCTTTAAAGTGATTGTAAATCTTTTTTTTTTAACTTGTTATACTTACCTGTTCCGTGCAATGGTTTTGCACAGAGCAGCCCTGATTCTCCTCATCTGGGGTCCCCTGTTGATGCTCCAGGCTCCTCCCACCTGTCGAGTACCCCCATAGCAAGCCATTTGCTATGGGTCATTAGTGTGGGCTTGATTCTGAACTGCACTGTGTGTCCTTAGACTCACACAGCGTGGCTCTGCCCCACCTCCTGCTCTCTCCTCATAGGCTGTGATTGACCACAACAGGGGCTATTGGCTCCCCCTTCTGTCTAGTGAAGAGAGAGCCACTGTTCTAAGGCATAGCGCTGGAATGAGATTGTCCTCAGGTAAGTATTTAGGTGGGGTTGAGGGTTATCCTATGCACAGAAGGATTTTTTGTCTTATTAAAGTGGTAGTAAACACTCATTTGTGATTTTTACCTACAGGTAAGCTTATAGTAAAGCTTACCTGTAGGCATAATTAATATCTCATAAATGGGCACCGGTATGTACAGGTAGATACATCACAATATTATTTTATTGGGTAATTGATTTTGGCTTCACTCATGGTGCTATTTTGCTGTTGTGGTAAACAGGATCTGAATGCTGTTTTCCTGCCCGCCCAGGAGTTTACTTCATACATATAACACACGCACATGTAAGGTGTTTATCACATGAACCAAGCTCAGCTATAAAATGCTAATTTTTAATGTACATTTACTATATGTACAATATATTTATAGTTTTTCTTTGTGTGTTCAGTTATCACTGCTAGTTTTCTCATGTGTCCTGAAGAAGCAGAAAAGGGAAACATGTTGACTCATGAGGACTTGGTTCCACAATACAGTCTACTACTAGGCAAACAAATTGTGGTTGAATAATCTATCGTGCAACAAGTACAAGTTGTTTTTATTGGCCATGAGGCCATTTGTATATATATTTTTTTAAATAAAACATTATGTGTTTTTATATACTATTGTGTGTGTTCCTCTTCATGCCAGTAAAGTCCAATGATTACTTTCTAGTAATATTTTGTGCATTTATAGTTAATAAGAATAGATATTGTTGATCCAGGGAGTCTCTGATTGCATTTAGGAAATCAGGAGGAAATTGGACCATGTTTTATAGGAGTTTTTTGGCCTTCCTCCGGGTCAACTGAGTATAGGGTTCTGTATATGGAGGTTTTCTGTGTATTTAGTATTTTTTCTATTGGTTAAACTAGATGGACTGGTGCCTTTCATCATTCTCACTAACTACGTAACTATAGGGGTGAGGAGACTGAGGAAATGTTCTACCCTGCCTGCAGCAGACTGTAAACATTATTTTAGCCTAGAAAAGGCACTAGAATGAAGCTAAAGGACTGTTTTGAAACCCAATTCTAGGCAAATAAAAAATGTATCCCTTGCAGTGGGGCTTTGCCTAGTTTATATAGGAGGGAGGAGAAACACTGGGGGGTATTTACTAAAATTGGTCCAGTTGTACATAGTAAACAATCAGCTTCTAACTTTAGCTTGTTCAATTAAGCTTTGACAATAAAACATAGAAGCTGAGTGGTTACTATGCACAGCTGCACCAAATTCTGTGTGCACCAGTAGAGGAGACTGTTTTTTTTTAAGAATCATACTTACCTAGGTGGATGCTGCATCTGTGCCTCTACATTGGGAACTGAGAGATTGAACATGAATATACTGCAATAAAACACTCCCTATCCTGCTGAAACCCAATAATGACCTTCCTATTTACACCTGACATTTCTGACAGCTTTGCTCTCCAGTGTCCAGTAGTGTGTAGTTTCAATGCTTTTTTACATATGTCTGACTTACACAGGAAAATTTTATATATATATATATATATATATATATATATATATATATATATATATATATATACACATACACACACACACACACACACACACACACACACACAGGTTTGCTCATAAGTTTACACACCCTGGCAGAATTTATGATTTCTTGGCCATTTTTCAGAGAATATGAATGAGAACACAAAAACATTTCTTTCGCTCATGGTTAGTGTTTGGCCGGAGCCATTTAATATCAATCAACTGTGTTTACTCTTTTTAAATCATAATGACAACAGAAACTACCCAAATGACCCTGATCAAAAGTTTACATACCCCAGTTCTTAATGCCGTGTATTGCCCCCTTTAACATCAATGACAGTTTGAAGTCTTTTGTGGTACTTGTAGATGAGGCTCTTTATCTTCTCTTTAGCTTCCTGGCTGATGAATTCAAATGTTCCTCCAGTCTTTTTTGATAAAATACTGCATTTATCTTGCCATCAATTTTGACCAAATTTCCTGTGCCTTTGTAGTTCACACATCCCCAAAACCAGCATCAACTCTTACAGGTACACTTGCACACAGTTTTTGAAGGAACTTGGCAGGTAGTTTGTTCCAAACATCTTGAAGAACTGAGCACAGATCTTCTGTGGATGTATCCTTCAAGCCTCGTACACACGGGACGACTATCGCACGTACGACCGTGTTGAATCGTATGTTGGCTGTTGTATGCAGCATACTGACTGCACTACACAATCGTACGTCCGGGGAAAGGACGTTCAGGTGATTGTAATTAGCATCCAGCCATTCCTGACTTTGGAGCATGCGTGTTTTGCACAATACAACTTGTTGTACCAACTGCTCTGTACACACGATACAACGGTCGTATGAGAGCTTGTTGGTGCGACCAAGTTTTCTAGTCTGCTCATACAACTCCCTTGTACGACCGCGTATGTTCGACTGTTCAAATCGCGCATACGAACGATCGATATCGCATACAACGGTCGTGAGTACGACCTGTTGAATGCGATCGTCGTCCCGTGTGTACGGGGCATTAGTCTCTTCATATAATCTTAGACAGACACCATGATGTTGAGATCAGGGCTCTGTAAGGGCCAAACCATCACTTCCAGGACTCCTTGTTCTGAAGATACTTCTTAATAATGGCTGTGTGTTTGGGGTGGTTGTCCTGCTGCAGAATAAATTTGGGGTCAATTTCAAGCCTCCCTGATGGTATGGCATGATGGATAAGTATCTGCCGGTATTTCTCAGCATTGAGGATGCCATTGATCCTGACCAAAACTCCATTTGCAGAAATGCAGCTCCAAACTTGCAAGGAACCTCACTGTTGCCTGCAGACACTCATTATTGTACTGCTCTCCAGCCCTTCACCAACCAACTGCCTCTGCTACAGCCAAATATTTCACATTTTGACTCCTCGGTCCAGAGCATCTGCTGCCATTTTTCTGCACCCCAGTTCCTGTGTTTTCATGCATAGGGCATGGAAACAATGCTAAACAACTCAACTATGCACAAAAACATAGGAACTGGGGTGCAGAAAATGACAGCAGGTTCTCTGGACCTTTAAATATTTGTCTGCATTAGAGCATTGGGATGCTATTCAATATAAATAGCACTGCAACGCTTGTAGCCTGCATTGCTATTCATTACCTCAATGCAGAAGTGTAAATGGGCCTTTAAACTTATATTTTAGAAATGGCGCCTTTGGGTTTTTCCTAATCTACCCAAAATTTGCTCTGCACATCCTTACAACTGCCAGATCTCTGATCCCCCTTCTATAATAGAACTCTATGCTAAAATAAAGTACATACAAGTAATAGAACAAATGTCATCAAGAATCATATGGGCCCTGCTCTGGTCTTGATGACGTCAGGACTGCTGGAGCGCAGGGTTGCAGAAGCTGCAGGGAGGAGGATCAAAGTGTATCTCCTTTTGTTGTTCCCCTAGGCATAAACAAGCAATTAACCATTGGCAGCCTGCAAGGGTTCATTTTTTTTTTTTATTTTAATTAAAAGATTTTATTGGGTTTTCAGGAAGAACAAGTACAAAGGTATTTCAGGCATAAGATAGGGAACCGTGACAATATCCAATATACATAATAACCAAAAACATAGGGCGGTTAAACATTTTGGAAGTCAGATTGTTGCCCCTAAGGTTACCCTTGGGGCTTAAGCTATAGCTGAGTGTGGTGACAGAAAGTCAGCATTGTCGGAGAAGATCCCCCACTGCAATACCTTGTCGAAGGTCAGACCGAACCGGGGGATGGGGGGAATTAGATTGTCGTGTCCATCGGTATAGGTTTCCTCGGTAGCCTGTCAAGGCATGAGTATCCGAGTCTCACGTTATAAGGCCTATTGAATCGGACAATATCCGATGTGACGCTTGGAGCTAGAGATTGGGGCGGGATGCAAGGGTTCATTTTTATATACCCAGAGTTGGGCCTTAACCTCTCTGGCGGTGTGATTATTTCAGATTTTTGGTGCTGAAAGCGGTACCATTATTTTGCATGGAAATTTGGCTTTTTATATTGTAGGCCTGTAATTCTTAGCAATAACTCACTTAAATCTGTCCAAACAACAGTCTAGTAGACATCCCGGGTATGAAAAAGTTTAAAAATGAAATCATAAATTATTATATAATAAATAACTAAAAAGAATTATCAAAAATAATAACGTAATAGTAATAAAATCTATTCAATAATGTATTCAAACCAAAAACACTGAAATTTACTCATTTGCAGAATTGTCTCTGTCGTCACTTTCAGTTTCTGATGATAAATTCCCCCATAAATCAGTATCACTCAATTCTGCAAATCATTCTTATTTACTATCGGTGTTTTCTAGCTGATCAGAAACCACTTTTGACGCAAAGGGACACTTTTTGGTTGCTATGGACATTCTCTTGTTTCCAGGCAGAAAGTATGACATAAATAATATAAAAGTGCATGCAGGGCTCTGGGCAAACCACTAGGGACATAGGGGATGTGAAATGTTTTCATATAGTAATGTAATCTATAAGATTACAGTGTACTGTATGTATACTGTGTGTTTCACTATTTGAATTTCCCGCCGGTCTCCGTCCCCGTGCGACGCTCGCAGGGAACGGAGCCCGGCACACAGAGACATCTGGCGGCGGACACAGTCCGCAGACACAGCGGGGGACATCGCTGGATCCAGGGGACAAGGTGAGTAGCGCTGCCTGGATCCAGCAATGCAATCCCGAGTGTGGCTCGGGGTTACCGTTCTTGGTACTGAAAATCCACCCCGAGCCACACTCGGGAACACCGCGAGGGAGGTTAAATGATCAAAGGTACAGCTTTTTTCAAGATGTTATACTAATTGTATATTGTACTAATACAATATAGTTTAAGTATTGGGACGCCTGCCTTTACAGGCACATGATCTTTAATAGCATCCTAGTCTTAGTCTGTAGGGTTCAATATTCAGTTGGCCCACCCTTTGCAGCTATAAAAGCTTCAACTCTTCTGGGAAGGCCATCCACAAGGTTTAGGAGTGTCTATGGGAATGTTTGACCATTCTTCCAGAAGTGCATTTGTGAGCACACTCCTAAACCTTTTGGACAGCCTTCCCAGAAAAGTTGATGCTGTTAAAGCTGGGTCAACTCAATATTGAACCCTACTGACTAAGACTGGGATGCCATTAAAGGGGTTGTAAACCCTCAAGGTTTTTCACCTTAATGCATATATGCATTAAGGTGAAAAACCTTTTCACATGCAGCCCCCCTTTACTTACCTGACCCCAAAATGAACCCGCGGCTGAGACAAGCCTCGCAGCTCACTCGAGCTGCTCCGTTTCTCATTGGCTGGATTGATAGCTGGGAAACCATTAGCTTGCTGTCAATCAAGTCCAGTGACCCAAGAGACAGGGTTGGGGCAGGACTCGGGAGCGGACCTGCACGGGTGACCCCAGGGAAGCGTGGTGGTCACTTGAGAAGAGGAGGAGCCCTGAGGACTCCAGAAGATGGGGTTAGGGGCCACTCTGTACAAAACTGCTGCACAGAGTAGGTGAGTATGACATGTTTGTTATTTAAAAAAAAAAAAAAAAAAGTGAGCCTTTACAATCACTTTAACCTCCCTGGCGGTATGATTATTTCAGATTTTTGGTGCTGAAAGCGGTACATTATTTTTCATGGAAATTTGGTGTTTTATATTGTAGGCCTGTAATTCTTAGGAATAACTCACTTAAATCTGTCCAAACAAGAGTCTAGTAGACATCCCGGGTATGATAAAGTTTGAAACATGAAATCATAAATTATAATATAATAAATAACTATAAATTATTATCAAAAATAATAATATAATAGTAATAAAATGTATTCAATAATGTAATCAAACCAAAAACACTGAAATTTGCCCAGTTGCAGAATTGTCGCTGTCGTCACTTTCAGTTTCTGATGACAAATTCCCCCAAAAATCAGTATCACTCAATTCTGCAAATGATTCTTATTTACTATCGCTGTTTTCTAGCTGATCAAAAACCGCTTTTGACGTAAAGGGACACTTTTTGGTTGCCATGGACATTCTCAAGTTTCCAGGCAGAAAGAATGACATATATAATATAAAAGTGCATGCAGGGCTCTGGGTAAACCACTAGGGGCAAATGGGATGTGAAATGATTTCATACAGTAATGTAATCTTACAGATCACAGTGTACTGTATGTGTTATGTGTGCTTCACTTTTTGAATTTGCCGCCGGTCTCTGCCCCCGTGCGACACGACACTCGCAGGGAATGGAGCCCGGCACACAGAGGCATCGGTCGGCGGACACAGCCCGCAGACACAGCGGGGGACATCGCTGGATCCAGGGGACAATTAGAGTAACGCTGCCTTGGATCCAGCAATGCAATCCCGAGTGTGGCTCGGGGTTACCGCTAATGGTACTGAATTTCCACCCCGAGCCACACTCGGGAATACCGCCAGGTAGGTTAAAGGTCATGTGTATGGAAAGGCAGGCGTCCAAATACTTTTTATATACCGTATATATATTTTTTTTAATGAATAATTTCTAGGTTTGACCAAATTAAATTAAAATATGTATAAAGCCTCTACACATTATGTCATTGTGTACTGTATATATATATATATATATATATATATATATATATATATATATAAATAATTTAACCCTTTTCTGATTTGACCTTTATGATTGCTTAGGTGGTCCTATACTAAAGTTATCCAGTGTATATCACATATGAAATAATCATATTTCAAAATGAATGTCAGTCTTCTGAAGCTCATTTTATTGTATTTGTTTACAGTGTACAAATAGGGAACAGAACATTCTGGGAGGATATAGTACGTAGGAGGCATCCTGGATTAAGGTCAATACATTGGGCTTTTCTCCTCTCCTTTAGGGTTTGTGATTTTCTCAAAGTTTTTGTAAATAATATCAAAAATTTCAACCTGAAACAGAAAAAAATATTTGTATTATCTACAAAAAAGGTGTTTAGAAACAGTATTTGATTATTTTACACAGCACCTAAATTAAATCCACAAGTGGTTGACGTTAAGACTTCAAAATGAAAAGCAAAAACTTTTATATAATCTGTAGCTATCAATAACATTAATCAGTAATAACTTTTAAATGATTGCTCTTTAGTCAGTATGCCTGACATATCAGACCGTGAATTTCGGGTAGCAATTTATATGGGTGGAGTTAATACATTTCAGTTTGAATGAGTGAACCATTAGGCTGGATTCACACCATTGCGGTGCGAATTCCAGCCTGTTTGCTGCTGAGAAGGGGCGGAGCCATCGTTCGGCAGCTCCTGTCCGTTCTTGCAGCGCGTCAGCTGCTCGGGGAGTGGGGGTGCAGTGAGGAGGGGAAAGATCCCCGTAAAATCGCCGTTCAATGCGGAGCACATCTGGGGGTCAGGGAGAACATAGAGCCCACAGGAACTCTTAACAGGTATTAGGAGGCCGGGTATACAGCGGTTGATGGTTCCTCAAGCCAACATGCTCACTCTTTGTCAAATTTTCTTTAGCAACCCTGGTTTTTGTAAGTATCATGGTATAGATAGAGGTTCGAGTTAACCAAGCATTTCCATAAAATTACAGAAGGGAGATAGATATTTAAACCACTCACTCCAGTGCTTAAGGCTACATTCACAAAAATTCCAAATACCAAGCCATTGACTGATTTAAAGCACCTGTGCAAGATAAAGGAGAATCCTTCAAACATGGCCTGTTGGGGATACCCGAGGACAGGTTTGAGAACCACTGCTGTAACACACCCATAAACAGTTTACTGATCACTAGGCAAGGAACAACAGTTTCTGCATAAATGATCAGTAAATAGATCAATGTTTAATGGAAAAAGTGTTTATCATGTCAGAAATTCAGAGCTATCCTATGTTCACTTCCTGTGTTATCCCAAGGAGTCTAATAATTATCCCCTCCAGTTGTTACCTTGGACTACCTGGAAAATCAACAGCAGGGTCTTTAAAACGTATGAAATATGGGGAACTGTGCATGTGTTGCTTACTTTTGTTTTTGCACGTAAAAAGTACTCATTGAATGGGCCCCATGCCCGTTAGCCTGCTAGCGTTCAAAGGACACACTGTTCTTGTTTCATACAGCAACAAAACATTATTTCCCTTTTATTCTACCAGTACAGGACTGGTGAGGACACAAGCCAGAATCTAATTAATTGTCATCAGTAACAACAAAAGATGCTTTGATAAGTATGTAAGAAATGAATCAGAGCCTTTATTAGAAAAATATGAAACTCACGTAGATATTTCTCACTTCAATGAGAGCCAATCTTAGCTCTACAAAGGCACCTTCATCTTTGTCATGAACCAGGGTTCTGTAGTCCATCTAGAGAAAAAAAGAGATCAAGAAAAAAAAGACTCAGAATAAAAATAATACAGGGGATAAAAATGATTCCAAATGACAGAAAGATTAACGTAAAATAGAGAAAAGGAGAAGAGCAATGTTTGAAATATACAGTCTCTCACCACATGTGTTTCCTTTGAAGCCTTAGCAACAGCATCTCCTCTTTCTGTGAAATACCTAAAAGCGCAAAACAGTAGACAAGTCTTTCCTTGATTTATATTTTTCTAATAGATACATTTGGGGAATGGTTATATGGTTTTATAAACTGATGGATTTTGTAGTCCATAAACAATTAAGAATGTACTAAAAACAACCCTTTTTTTGCCAAGCATACTAAAACCCACTGTTGAATATACCGACTATTCAGCTTACAAACAACAAACTCAATGAGCAACTATATCTAGGTCCCAGGACTAGGATACCGGGTGCTGCCATCTGGCCATTCACATAGCACAAAGAAGTTGAAGCCAGGCTGCAAGTCAAAAGATGCAATCATGTGTCACAGCTCTACCAACTACTAAAACAAGTCAGGTATCATTTTGGGTTAGATGGCTTTAAAATTATATACAATGCCACCCCCCCCCCTTCCATTTTGGATAAAATGTCCCTACTCTACTGTGGTTAAATGTTTTTAATGGTTAAAACCCAATGGCAGCTTGCCCATAGGAGGACGCCCGGGCGCTGCCCCCCCCTATCCATGCGTCCTGCCCCCTGATCTACATATCAGGGCGCCAGACTGTGGATTCCAATGGGAGATGGGGTGCTTTTTTGAAGCACTTGATTAGAGCCAGAGGCTCTAATAGGGTGGGTTTTGGGGCGCAGAACACTGCGCCCCGATCCCACCCAGTTGTGTGAAGATAGCAAATTAATTTTCGCTATTCTCACAGTACAGTTCCTCCCTGCCAATCAGGAGGCAGGTCATGAGACCTTTTTCCCCCAATTGGCCAAAGCGTCAGGTGATCCTATTGGATGCCTAGCGCTTAGGACAAACAGGGAGGAGACACAGCCGAAGAGGTTGCAGGAGGAGCGGACACCAGAGCTGCTGCCCGCACCCCATGAGAGGAGGAGAGGACACCACAGCCTGCCAGCCTTGGGTAGATGCCAGCCTCAGGTAGGACCCCACAGCCTGGGGGGGGGGGGGGGTTTGTCAGCACCTTGCCACCGGCTTGTTCACCATCCCCCCAAAAGGAATATCCACCAGCTGCCACTGTTAAAACCACTGTCAGCCTTTTACGTTCAAGTCTCATTTGTCGTGTAGACATGACTGGAAGTGAGGGAAATGCTGCCTTAGATATTTGTCCCTGGAGCAAGAAGTGGAAGATTTCCCATCTATTTTTGTTCTAGAACTCAAAACTCTGAATTTTCCCTCACTTTTAGCACAGTGGTAATGGTCCCCAGAAAAAGAAGAGTAAATCTTTCTAGCAGGGACATGAACAGCAATAAAACCTGACAGATTTTAACCCCTCACAACTCTATTCAAACATAAAATTACCAAAAAATTGGCTTTAGATCCCACAGTGGATATTGAATTTAATATGTAGAAACATACACAACAAAGTCATCTGAAAGGTGTTATTTTACATTATAATACTGAAGCCATTATTGTTCATGCTTCTAAGCCCTAACCAATGAGATTGTTTACCGTTTAACCATCCTATCTAAATAATTTTCTAATTCTTAATGGCCCCGTACCCACGATCCGAAAATAGGATGAAAAATCCCGAAGCGATGGTATGATAATCGGTCCGTTAGTACAGAGCTTTCGAGAGCCGATCATGACAGTTCATCCGATATTATTTGATTGGACAAACACGAAAATTTTTCTCGTACGATACCTGATAGGACGATTTTCGTTTAATCAGTACAGTTGTCGTCCGAAAATACAATACAAGTACACTACAACACATGACATAACTTCAGAATTTTTATTCTGTCGTACGAGAATTTTCGGGACTTTAGTACACTCTTCCGATTCGATCTGAGATTAGCATGCAAAAAAAAATGGACAATCTGTCATCGGGGCTTAATACATGGATTCGGCCATTATGCAGATAGCAGATCATATTTTTTTAACAATATATTAATATATACACAGACTTAATAATGCATACATGTACAGGATATGTGTGTACATTAATATGTGTGTATAATAATATATAGTTACAAATGCTCTGTGTACATTAACAGATAATACAAAAAATAACACTTGGAAATAAATGAGTCCTGTAATTACAATTAGGTTGGCCATTGTTTCGGGTTACTAAAATATATTTTTGTAGATGCTATTATTCAATTTTTCTGGTATGATAGAATTATGACCTAGCAGCGTTAACTGCAGGTCCACGAAAATGCCCTAGGTCTGTGGACATAGGGTTGCACCATGGAAAGGTGGGACTGAGGGCAATCTTATGCCCAATTTCAGTTTGCAAAAAAAGTAAGAAAATTAAAAAAAAAAAAAAAAAAAAGAGGGCAGGTGGAAAAGAGGGGAAAAAAGAAGGGGGGGGGGGAGGGAGAGGGAGGAAAGAGGAGTCCTGCAGGCTGGGGAGATGTATGTAAAGAATTAGGAGAGGCCCAAGCCATTTGGATGCAGGGTGGGGAGAGCATAAGACCCCCTGGGTGACCATACTTCAAGAAATATAGAATGAGAACCAAGTAGTTTTCTAGACATTTTTCACTGATCATGAGGTTGGTCAAAATGCTCTTCACCATGGCAAATGGAACAAAAAGCTTCTCCAGGTTCTGGCAATTGCCCATTTAGCGGCTATGAAAAGGTAACTCGTCAACCATTATTGCTTCTTTGACCGTGGATGGTTTGTGCAAAGACATGCTTAATTAGAATTTTCGGTGATCTTCAGTTTGCTACTAATACTCCCCTACACTTCCCGAAGAAGCGGGATCCCTGCAAAATGCGTTAGACTCACACAGAAGATACCCCAAGTGGAATTGACTTGATCTGTAATGATACTTATTATCACTGGGGGTTGTATACCGTGGGTACTATGTAAAGGAGGGCAATGTGAAATACTATTCCTCTGTATACTGTAGTTTTTATCATATTCTTAATCTTTTTATATATTGTAATAAAATAGTATATTTTCAAATTGTTGGTTAACATTTAGGCCCCTTTCACACCAGAGGCTCTTTACAGGGTTTTTTCCTATAAAACCAGCGCCTGTAAACCGATTCTAAACTGTCTCCTAATGCACCCCAGTGTGAAAGCCTGAGTGCTTTCACACTGGGGCGGTGCGCTTGCAGGATGGTAAAAAATCTCCTGCAAGCCGCATCATTTGGGCAGTGTGGGAGCGATGTATACACCGCTCCTCCACCGCCCCTGCCAATTGAAATGAATGGGCAGTGCTCCCGAAGCGGCTGTACAGCGCTTCGGGAGCGCCACTGTCCGGCAGTTTTAACTCCTTTTTAACCCCTTGTGGGGGGTTAAAAGCCACTGCCACCCGAATAGTGGCGCCAAAGCGCAAATTAGCAGTGTTTTACCGCTAACACTCGGGCAGTACTGGTGTGAAAATAACCTTATGGAAAATTTCTAACTTGAGCTTTCTTTTGGCAAGCAGTTGGTCTAGCTCTGCTTTAAGCAACTGCCATCTCATCCTTTTCAAGCTCTTGACTTGGAGGCTGTAAAGCTGGCCAGCACAATCAGATTGTAACCTGCCATGTCTAAAATATTTACCAGCATCATGCTTGGTTGGTGAAAAATGTAGCACTTATCATTCACATCATTTAGCTGCTTATGGCAACTTAATATTAAATTAAAGCTCTGATCCTATGATTAAGGATGAAAGACTAGAAGGTTACAAAAGGTGAAATTAAGTTTTAGGAAATACTTACTTGTTGATGTTAGTCTGAGTGGTTTCTACTTTGGTTTTTATGGCTGTAACACGTTCTATGACTTTTTCCTTATGTGTGTAAAGAAAGGAATAACATGTAAGAACGTTTGTTAAATGACCAGATATTTGTAAATGTTTCAATAAAAAAAAAAAAAAAAAAAAAAACCTGTAGATTGTTGAATAACACATTTTATCTATATGTCATTGCTTATTAACTTCCACCTTTTAGGCTGTATTCACACAGGGGCGACCCGACTTCAGCGCGACTTTACTAGCCGATTTCAGCATGACTTTCAGTGCGACTTCAGGTGACGTATAACCAGGGCCGGTGCAAGGATTTTTGTCTACTTAGGCGAAGGTGCATTTTGGTCCCCCCCCCTCCACCAACCGAGGACGTCCAAAATTTACAAACATCATCAATTTTTTTACTGTCAAAATCATGAAATTTAATGACAGAGACACTTCAAAAAAAGTACATAATGGCCGATTTCAGTGCAAATATCAATATTTAAGCGATTAGCAATGCGTTTAAGCTCCCTTTCACTAACCACAGAGTCCCGAGACACCAATCACATTTCCCCCCCGAGACACCAATCACATTCCCCCGATACACCAATCACATTCCCCCCTGAGACACCAATCACATTTCCCCCCTGAGACACCAATCACATTCCCCCCTGAGACACCAATCACATTCCCCCCCCTGAGACACCAATCACTTTCCCTCGAATTTGCGTAACGATTAGCGAATTTAT
>BLSH010122549.1:292103-312888 GCA_018402905.1 Glandirana rugosa | reverse complement strand
CCCCCCCCCCCCCCCCCCGCCTTATACTTACCTGAGTCCACACTGGAACTCATGGACAGGGGAGTACAAGATTTGTAGCTGATGACTTTTAATTTTTTTTATCCCGAGTGGACAACTGCTTTAAGGTAAAAAAAAAACAAAAAACTTTTCTTTAACCACTTCAGCCCCGGAAGGATTTACCCCCTTAATGAACAGGCCATTATTTGCAATACGACACTGCGTTGCTTTAACGGACAATTGTGTGGTTGTGGGACGTTGTACCCAAACAAAATTGATGTCCTTTTTTTCCCACAAATAGAGCTTTCTTTTAGTGGTATTTGATCACCTCTGCCGTCTTTATTTTTTGTAAAAGACCGACAATTTTGAAAAACAAAAACAATATTTTTTACTTTCTGCTATAAAAAAAACCCCAAAAAAAAACCACGTATTCATCAGTTTAGGCCAATATATATTCTTCTACATATTTTTGGTAAAAAATTGCAATAAGCGTATATTGATTAGTTTGTGCAAAAGTTATAGCGTCTATAAACTATGGGATAGATTTATGGACTTTTATTTTTTTTTTATGTTTTTACTGGTAATGGCAGCGATCTGCGATTTTTAACGGGACTGCGACATTGCAGCGGACAAATCTGACCCCAAGCGACAGTTTTTGGGGACCAGTGCTAAAAAAATACACTGATCAATGTATAAATTACACTGGCAGGGAAGGGGTTAACACTAGGGGGCGATCAAAGGGTTAACTGTGTTCCCTGGGTGTGTTCTAACTGTAGGGGGAATGGGCTGTCTGGAACACCATAGGGATCGCGGTTCCTGATCACTGGGAACAGCGGATCTCTGAAATGTCCCCTGTCAGAACGGGGATCCGACTTGTTTACATAGGCAGATGCCCATTCTGCTTCTGTATACTGCAATTGGGGGTCACCGGCAGACATCGAATCTGCGGGACCCACAGAGGGACTATTACATGCACATAAGAGTTGGATTGATGGAAAGTACCACACAATATTCTACCGCTTAAAGAGGAAGTAAACCCTGATGGGTTTTACTTCCTCTAATTCACCTACAATGTAAAAGCATAATAGGCCAGTATGCATCACATACTAGCCTATTATGTACCATTTACCTGCCATCGACGCCCGCGCTGTCCTTGAAGTAGGAAGCATCCATCTTCACCCCTTTTCCTTCCAGGGCCGCGAACTCCGGCGATGTGACTGGCCGGAGACGCGGGATGTCACTCGCGGCACGCTGTCAGTGAAGAAATGGCACGGAGGCCGTTTATTGCGCATGTGTCGAATGACGTCGGCACATGCCAGTATAGCGTATATCTCCTGAACCATACAGATTTAGGAGATATACAGGGAAGCTACAGGTAAGCCTGATTACAGGCTTACCTGTAGTTTAAAGTGGTTGTCAACAGTTGACAACCACTTTAATAATAAATATGAAAATATGAAAATAAAGTGCCAGTGCAACAATCTTATAAGTGATCAGTGCTGCAATGTCACAATAAATCACATCCATACACAAATAAGTTCTTACATAATAATGTGTGAGTTATAGTCCACAAGAAATTAATCCAATAAAGTGCTTCAAAAAGTTATCAGGTATCTTCCTGTGCTGAGTACTTCAACAACGGTGCATACACCTCCACCTTAGTGCAACTATGTGCTCACCTCCATGCTGATTAATAATCGCCTTGAACTGTAGTGTCTGATGTCAGCGATGGGGTCAGTCACCATAGGTATGTGTGCTTCTTTCCTGTAGCTCTAGTCTGCTTAAGCCGCTGAGTTGAAATCAGCAATCAGTACAATGAAGGTCATCCTGCTTTTTGCACTGTTCGGTTTAAGCTTCTGTGGTGCCAGTGGTGGTAAGCACTGCACCATGCAGTGAAAATAGGAAAAACTGACACTGGCAGGGAAGGGGTTAACACTAGGGGGCAATCAAGGGATTAACTGTTCCCTGGGTGTGTTCTAACTTTAGGGGGAATGGGCTGTGTGGTACACCACAGAGATCGCTGTTCCTGATCACTGGGAACAGCAGATCCCTGAGATGTCCCCTGTCAGAACGGGGATCCTCCTTGTTTACATAGGCAGATGCCCATTCTGCCTCTGTATACCGCGATTGGGGGTCACCGGTGGACATCGAATCTGCGGGACCCGCGGGCGATCTCCCACAGAGGAACTATCACATGCACAGTGGCGGTTGGCGGCCAGTGCGGCGGCGGTTTGCGTAATTGAGCTGACCTGCCGCCAAATATGTACAGTAGCTGGTCGGCAAGTAGTTAAAAGCACTTTAAAATCATGGGAGGTTTTTTTGCTGCCAGTGCCCATTATGGAGATTGTTTTCACTTCCTGTCCTAGACACAACAGAAAAAGATAAGACATGCCCTTTTAGTTGTCTCTAGAATACGGCCAGCCATAGATGAAGAAATTTGCTTGATTTCATCAACACAGACAGTGTTGACAGGGGAACACAGTGATTATTGCTAATGGCTATAACAGCCGCTAGCAATAATCGCAAGTAAAATCCGGCAGGCTGGTTGTACTCAAGTTGATCGATTGATCAACTAGGTACATTCAGCCTGCCCATACATGGTTCGAATCTCGGCCGGTTCCTGCTGAACCAGCCAAGATTTTAACCGTCTATGGCCAGCTTTAGTGTCCCCATTGGAAGTTTTCCACTATTCCTGTGACAACAGCCCCTGAGCCCCGATCCTGAGACCCAATTGGCCAGGAAGTCTTAGGACTCCCGGCCAATTAGGTCTCGGACCCACTTCCTGATCTCCCGAGAGGAGAAGCCCCATCTCTTCCCTTGGCAATCTCGCACTGCCTTGTGAATATACAGGGGGACCGGGTGAATCTCGGCAGGCCCCTTAAGGTAAGGCCTCTGATTGCTGCCTCTTTTCCGTCTCCCGCGGGGGTGTGGCATCAGTGCGAGTGAGGGGGGAGGTTTATTTGCCCCCCCCCCAAAATATTGAGCACCAGCCGCCACTGGTCAGGAAGCAGCAGACCTAATGGGGGACAAGTCCTTTAGCTTTCCATCAGGTTCCACCCACTGTCAGTGACAATGGCTGTTAGAAGGCTGTTGGCTGTAAAGCCAACAGTGTCCTTAACAACCATTGACAAGTGGGGTAAAGGGGGTATCAGTGGCAAACACGCCGCTCTACCACACAGCATACAAAGACTGGCACTGTTGGTCTTAATTTCCTCCAGTTTTATTATCTACGAACTGGAGACAATTGTTTTTGAAATTGGTGCAGTAATAGCACCACCTTGTAAACATGGCACTACTGACAACTACCTGAATCTGACGCACATTTTGGTAATACTACCGAAACTGACGACATAGCATTCTGAATCTAGCCCATGGCTTTTTAAAGGGCCATATCACCAGGAAACTGGAGAAGATGCTTTATTGAATTTTCCTGAAAGTCTACAGGATGATAATAGCAAAGGTGTAGCACCCTCTACATTAGGTAAGTGCTAGTGTAGGATTTTTGGTGTCAGAGTAGGTAAATTTAGTCAGGCCTGTCAGTCAGGCCTGATTGTTTTGATTCTAGGCAGGGGAATGGCCCAGGGAGGACTGGAGACTGCAGGAAGCAACACCCCTTGGTTACCCCTCTTTCTGATGTATGTTAAGGAGCCCTGACCAATTCCCAACCTGGATTGGCAGGGGGCAGGCCTCCTTAAATACTATGATCTGCCCAATGGGGGAGGAGAGTTCGGGAGGAAGTTTGGAGATGGAAAGGAGGTACTGAGGTTAAAGGAACATGTATATACTAAGTGTATATAGAGGTCTCGTGTGAAAAACTGTTGATCTCTGGGCATCCCATGATTACCGCTATCTCATCTAAATTCAAATCCCCTAATAAAAACAAAAAAAAAAAACCAGAACCAGCCTGTTTTCTGACTTCGGATGCCAGCAGGAGTGTGATTAAGGGCAGTTGTGAGCAGGTGGACCACAATAACCAGCCACTCCCAAGGGGGGCATTGGCTACACAAGCAAAGAAAAAAAATGAAAAAATAATCCTCTACAAAACTAGGTTTAACTCTTGAAATTCTAGAGTAACGTAGTTAGAGATATACAGTATGTGATGTATTGCAAACAAATAGTTAGACCCCTTTCACACTGAGGCAGTTTTCAGGCGTTTTAGCGCTAAAAATAGAGCCTGTAAAGCGCCTGAAAACTGCCTTTCCTGCCACCCCAGTGTGAAAGCTAGAGTGCTTTCACACTGGGGCGGTGCGCTTGCGGGACGGGAAAAAAAGTCCTGCAAGCAGCATCTTGAGGCAGCGCGGGAGCGGTGTATACACCACTTCTAAACTGCCCTGCCCATTGGAATAAAGGGCCAGCGCTTCGGAAGCGCCTGAAAAACACTTTGGAAGCACCACAACACGGGCACCTTTAACCCCTTCTTGGGGGTTAAAAGCTCCCCGCTAGTGGCCGAAAAGTGCCACTAAAACAGTAAAGCACTGCTAAAACTAGCGGTGCTTTACCGCTAATGCGGTAAGTGTGAAGGTAGCCTTACTGTATATAAATGTTCTTTACAAACAATGCATGTAGAGCAGCTTTAATGCATGAAGAAAGCAAAATGTCTGATTTCAATAAATGAAAGCAGTCACTCCTGTAGCTACTCAGGCAGAACTGAAACTAAACTGTCATGAACTAAGAGCAATGACTCTGCAAAGATCAGTTGTGTGCATAGGCAGGGCCATGTTCAAATGGCCTATATATTTATTCACTTCCTAATGTACTCATCTCTATTCTCTATTAAGATGGTCAAACATTTTACAATCTGATTGTACAATCTCTTTACATCTAATTGCTGTTGCATCTAACACAACTATGTATGTAATATGAGGGCCTACCTAAACTGTACATTCAGCTTGTATCCAGTCAGACAGGCCTTAGGGCCAGTTTACATAAGACACAGTGTGGTAAACCCATGTTCCGTGCCCATTTCCAGCACCACATTTAAAATACATTCCACTTCCGATCTGCAGCGGGTGTCAGTGTTAACTTAATGACACCCCAAACACAGGTCGCAGACGCAGTGCAGCCAGATCGCATGTGAATTGCACAGGAACGCACAGCACTCTCCTATGTGAGTCACAGTGTGAACCAGCCTTTGGTATTATATAGTTTATGAGAGATCAGATTGCAATGTGTATAGCCTTCTTTACTGCCATCTGTACATGGAATACTTGTTTATATTCAGTCTCCTCTCTGCCTGAATCTGTTTAAGGCTGGGTTCACACCACAGCACGCAGCAGCTCAGAGCAGGGGTCCGGTGTGTCTCCGTTTACCATTTCAGGTCAGATTTCAGCCTGAATTTTGGGCTGAATTCGGACCTGAAGCGGACCCAGAAGATGCACAGGACTCCTGTGCAAATCTCACTGGAGCCGCTGTGGAGATGTGTGAACCGGATCCATAGAGAGCCAGTCACAATCTCCTAACATGCAAATTGGATGCGGTGAAACTCGCATCCAATTCGCACTAGTGTGAACCCTGCCTAAAGCTGAATTCCAGACAAACACCTAAATACACAGATTATATATATATATATATATATATATATATATATATATATATATATATATATATATATATAGAGAGAGAGAGAGTATAACCCCTCACATTTTTGTAAATATTTTATTCTATCTTTTCATGTGACAACACTGAAGAAATGACACTTTGCTACAATGTAAAGTAGAGAGTGTACAGCTTGTATAACAATGTAAATTTGCTCACCCATGTCTTTATCATTTGGCGGAGGGGGAATTATGGTGTGGGGTTGTTTTTCATGGGTTGGGCTTGGCCCCTTAATTCCAGAGAAGGGAACTCTTAAGACATCAGCATACCAAGACATTTTAGACAATTTCATGCACCTAACTTTGTGGGAACAATTTGGGGATGCCCCCCCCTCCACCAAATGATTTGGACCAGTTCACAAAGCACGGTCCTTAATGCTTTCAGCCCCGGAAGGATTTCCCAGGTTAGGACCAGAGCACTTTTTGCAATTCGGCACTGCGTCGCTTTAACGGACAATTGCGCGGTTGTGCAACATTGTACCCAAACAAAATTTGCGTCCTTTTTTTCCCCACAAATAGAGCTTTCTTTTGGTGGTATTTGATCACCTCTGCGTCATTTCTGATCACCGCAATAAACAAAAGAAGTGCGACAATTTTGCAAAAAAAAAAAAAAAAAAACAGTTTTTCTTACTTTTTGCTAAAATACAAATACAAAAAAAAAAATACAAAAAAACATTTTTTTTCATCGGTTTTGGTCGACTTATATTCTTTCTCATATTTTTGGTAAAAAAAAAAAATTGCAATCGGCGTTTATTGATTGGTTTGAGCAAAAGTGGCCGCGTTTATGGATGATGAGAATTAATTTCTGGGGTTTTTATTTATTTATTTATTTTTACTAGTAATGGCGGCGATCTGCGATTTTTAGCGGTACTGCGATATTGGGGCGGACATGTCGGACCATTTTGACACTTTTTTGGGACCAATGACATTTATACATCGATCAGAAGTTTAAATATCCACTGATTACTGTATAAATGTCACTGGCATTGAATGGGTCAACCTGCAGGGGGTGATCTAGGGGTTAACTGTGTTCCCCGGGTGTGTTCTAACTGTGAGGGGGCTGGGCTACCATGGGCATAAGAGATCTAACTGATCCCAGTGACAGGGATCAGTAGATCTCCTATGCCCCCCACTAACAGAGCAGGGAACTGCCGTGTTTACATCGGCGGTTCCCCGTTCTTTTGCTGTGGCCGCTCATCGCGGCTCGCCGGTGGACATCGGGTCCACCCGAGCCCCGGGCACACTCCTCTGGAGTACAGCAGGCACGCGCGCCCCCTGGCGGCAACCCACAGATAGCCACTTATTTACGGCGATTCGCGGGATGCATCCACACTGCCGCCATGAATATACGTTAGGCAGTGTGGAAGTGGTTAAAGACATGGATGAGCGAGTTTGGGGTGGAGGAACTTGAGTGGCCTGCAGCCCAACCCGATAGAATACCTTTGGGATGAATTAGAGCAGAGACTGCAAAACAGGCCTTCTCATCCAACATCAGTGCCTGACCTCAAAAATGCGCTTCTGGAAGAATGGTCAAACATTCCCATAAACACACTCCTAAACCTTGTGGACAGCCTTCCCAAAACAATTAAAGAGGAAGTAAATAATAAAGCTTACCTATAGGTAGTGTAAATATCCCCTAAATGTGCACCATTTAGGAGATATTTTTTGTACATGCAGCCAGTGACATTACACCCATGCCGTTTCTTCAGAGGCCTGTGCCATCATAATATAGTGTGATATATACAGTATCTCACAAAAGTAAGTACACCCCTCACATTTTTGTAAATATTTTATTATATCTTTTCATGTGACAACACTGAAGAAATGACACTTTGCTACAATATAAAGTAGTGAGTGTACAGCTTGTATAACAGTGTAAATTTGCTGTCCCCTCAAAATAACTCAACACACAGCAATTAATGTCTAAACCACTGGCAACAAAAGTGAGTACACCCCTAAGTGAAAATGTCCAAATTGGGCCCAATAAGCAATTTTCCCTCTCTGATGTCATGTGACTCGTTAGTATTACAAGGTCTCAGGTGTGAATGGGGAGCAGGTGTGTTAAATTTAGTGTTATCGCTCTCACTCTCTCATACTGGTCTCTGGAAGTTCAACATGGCACCTCATGGCAAAGAACTCTGAGGATCTGAAAAAAAGAATTGTTGCTCTACATAAAGATGACCATGGCTATAAGAAGATTGCCAAGACCCTGAAACTAAGCTGCAGCATGGTGGCCAAGACCATACAGCGGTTTAACAGGATAGGTTCCACTCAGAACAGGCCTCGCCATGGTCGATTAAAGAAGTTGCGTACACATGCTCAGCATCATATCCAGAGGTTGTCTCTGGGAAATAGACATATGAGTGCTGCCAGCATTGCGGTTGAAGGGGTAGGGGGTCAGCCCGTCAGTGCTCAGACTATACCCTGCACACTTCATCAAATTGGTCTGCATGGCTGTCATCCCCAAAGGAAGCCTCTTCTAAAGATGATGCACAAGAAAGCCTGCAAACAGTTTGCTGAAGACAAGCAGACTAAGGACATGGATTACTGGAACCACGTCCTGTGGTCTGATGAGACCATGATAAACTTATTTGGTTCAGATGGTGTCAAGTGTGTGTGGTGGCAACCAGGTGAGGAGTACAAAGACAAGTGTGTCTTGACTAGACTTCTGGGCTCAACGCCTTCATGCATACCGATGATTCCATGGGCACCTGCGCAAGTTTCAAACAGGATTGAGCACAGTTGAGAACAGTGTCACTCAGTATGAGTAGCGGTCCACGGTGATGGAAAGACCTTGAGGAAGCCATGGCCCTTTTGAACCATTACACTGGATCATTGTTATGAATCATGTCGGCAAGAGAGCCTGGGAGGCACACTGTGAGGGACTGTCAGTCAAGGCAAATGGACATTTCCACCCAAGGAGGGTAGTCTTGAATGTGCTGGAAGTTCAAACAGCCTTTTTAGCACTTTGGCCTTGCTACACAGAATCAAGGGAAGACCAGTCTCCTTGCAGTTGAGCAACAGGGCAGCAGTTGCCTATATTCAGCTCCAGGGAGGAACTCTCCCTATCAGCAGTATGCTATTGAGAGAGGTGAAACCCATAACATCTGGGACGGAAGATCACTAGCAAATTCAGGAAGCAGTTTACCTCCCAGAAGACTTTTGAACACAGGCAGACCGACTATCATGCAAGCTTCCTAGAGCACAACGAGTGGGTCTACGTCCTAGGTCTACTCTGAGCTGGTCCATAGGTGGGGCCTACCACAGACAGACCTCTTCACTACCTACAGTAATCACAAATGTTGGGTATGTCTGGCCTTGTTTCCGCACCCCAAGGCGCAGGGGGCATACGCTCTGGTCTCTCCTTGGGGCTGCAATCTAGCCTATATATTTTCCCCCCAACATCTCTCGTAATGAGATTCCTCTAGAGTCTGTCAAGGGAGCACATGGTTGTCATAGCCAATCCTCCATATTGGCCATGAAGCCCTCGGTTTTCCTTGGCCATTCACTTCAGAATACAGAAGACATTTCCCCTATGCACATATGCATACCGGGACTGCAAGCAGGGTGCTAATAGGGGAGGTAGGGTGGAACTCCGGTTGCTCCAGAGCAATCTCTACTTTGTTGAGTGCTAGAAGGCACTCTACTTACAACATCTATGCCTAAATCTGGAACAAGTTTGCGTTATCTCGGTAGGGTGAGAAATTGATCCTACTGCCCCCAGCTGTTCTATACTTCCTCTAGGCTGGGTTGGACATGAGCCTTAGCCTATCCTCACTGAGCTTGCAAGTGTCAGCTATATTGGCAATAACAAATTTAAATGGGCCAAGAATCCTTCAGTCTGTATGACTTTTGAAGGCAGTCGTAAGGATTCAGTCACAAATGGAAAGGAGTCTTTCCCAGTGGGATCGATTGGTGTTGCTGGATCTCCTATCCGTTCAACCGTTTGCTCCAACAGAGCAGTGTTTGGTTCGGGCCATTACCTACAAGACAGTATCTATTGCAAAAACTTTAAGCAGAAGTTTGTCTGAGATTCAACTCTTGGAGCTTCAAAAAAAAAAAAAAAAAAGTTTTCTTTACAAAAAGAGTAGAGTGATGTCTTGTAGGTCATCTTGTATCAAAGGTGGCAATAGCCCTCTATTTAACAGACATCTGGGAATTGCCTACATTTCCAGAACATCACACAGGAAAGTCACATGACCTGGACGTTTTCAGAAAGAAGCACCTGTACATAATTGGTCTTTTCAGATCATCTAATAAGCCTTTTTCATTCCAGCTGGGAATCATCAAGGAAAAGAGGTTACTGCCTGGACTCTAGCAGGCTTGGTGGTGCATATAGGGTGAGGGGGCATGAGCCTCCGTCAGCGGCGGTGCACTCTACCAGAGTGATTGCAGTCTCATAGGCAGCCCATTTGTGAGCATCTATAGTATCCATCTGTAGAAGTATCATGGTCATCCCAGCATACCTATTCAAACTTTACGGAGTAGACAAAGGTGCCTTGTCATCAGTGGACTTTGTAGGAAGGACTATTCAGTCCACTGTCCCATCCTGATTAGAATATTGGTTTGGCAAGTAGAACCCACCGTGTCAGCTAGTTATTTATCACTGGTATGCTGCCATGTTGGCGTCAGGAAAAGGGAAAATTGTATCAAATACTTACCGTAATTTTCCTTTCCTGGCGCCAAACCATGGCAGCATACGGGCCCACCCTGTGCGTTTCGGTATGTAGCTCGTGACAAAGAATGGGGGGGCAGCTAACTATGCCTTTTTTTTTTGCAATTCACTGGTCCTGAGGGAGTGGTCAAGAGGCGGTGCTCTATCACTAGTATGCTGCCATGGTTTGGCGTCAGGAAAGGAAAATTATGGTAAGTATTTGATACAATTTTCCATTTTTGCATCCAATCAGGCAGTCCCTTGTACTATATAGTTGATGGTAGATCTAAAGGGGATTGCATAATCAGATTGTGCAGTGTATGGGCACACGGGTGTCTCAGTTTTGCGGAATCCGCTTGCTCAGCACGGGATCGATCCGCTGATCCCCACTGAGCAAGCGGATGACAGATCAGTCTCCGCTCACTGTGCAGAGCGGACACGGACAAAGACCAGATCTCCTCTATGGGGAAATCGGGTGGAAAAGGACCACCTTTCAGTTTTCATTCGATCTGCCAGACAAATGGAAAATAGGACCACCATTTGTCTAGATTTTACAGGCAGGATTGGATCGGATGGCAGCGGATATGTGTCCACTGACATCCACCACTCATATGGGAAACTGCAAGGTCCGATCAGGTCTGCATGAAAAACTTACAGGTGGACCTGATCAGACAGCCCGTTCAGGTCCGCCTGTCCGTTTTTTAGGCGGACCTGAACGGATGCCCCATTCTCCTATATGGAGTGACGGATGTCAGTGGCGATATGTCCGTTGACATCCAATCCGCTCCGATCTGCTCCGTGATGCGTAAAGTCTAACGGATGGAAACCCTATTTTTCTAGTCATCTGTCAGCTCAGCGGGGATCAGCGGACATGGAATGGCCGTGTGAAAGGGGCCTTAGAGTAATATGAAGACAGACCTTAGCAATGTATTTAATTGATAGCAAATCAGGAAGGCTCTTGCACTACATAGTTGATGATAGATCTAAAGAAGATTGTACAATGAGATTGTATAGTGTATGGTCCCCTGCTGGCTCAGACACACATGTGGAGGAGCTGCACTATGCAGGAGGATTTGTTTGTTTTTACACAGACATTTAAGACTTTCTCTTGGTGGCCAATGATTTTGGCTCCTTCTTTCTGACCCCATTATGGAGATTAATAATCTACAATTGAGAGTGTTGCGTGTGTGCCCTGTCAGTGCAGAGATTCATATTGCCTCAGCTCCCGGGACAGACAAGTTTTTCAAGCCCTGGCTCCACTACTTTATCCCCAATCCACCCCTGAGGAAGTGTTCTTACACGAAATGCGTCAGTTGTAGCATGTAATTTCATGCCTTTTACAAGGATGCACTCCAATCCATGTTTTATGAGTCATCTTTTTATATCTTGTTTATACTCTATTAATAGCTCCCAATCATCTTATCAATTTCCAATATCCAATCTGCTGTGTATTGTCAAGATGCTGTGTGTAAATACATGTATTTTTTATAAACATGCTTTGTGAGTGTATACATATGACATTATCCAACACATGGAATTACTTTTTTATACATATTAATATATGCTATTATGAAGTCTTTGCATTGCCACAATCGTGTATGGTTTACCCAACACATGTAATCACCTTTAAATATGCCATCATTAATTATTTGCATTGTTATAATCATGCATGTTCAATAAATATGTCATATGTTATCCCACTTTTAGTCGACTGCCTCGTTCAAAGTCCCAAATTCCCTTCTTTTTTGTACATGAACAGGGATGGAGATGCAATACCAATGCACCTCACTTAAAGTCCCAATACCCCCCCTATTTTTCATCCATAATTAAGGATAACTGAATAACTCTTTATTTCACATGGATTATTAAGATTCTGCTTCGGTATCACGTAGTACTTGTATGCCTCTTCATTGTCTTGTTCCCATGTCTTTAGACACGGACCAATTAATGGATCAATACAATGTTTGTTCTGCATTGTATTGATCCATTTTTTTCAAAGACTCTGTATATCAGGATTTATTGCTTAACTGTTTGACATTCTTTATTGTTACGGTACTTTCTTAACCCTCAATAAAATATCACTGAAAATAAAATGTCCGTGTGTAAAGGGATGAGTCAGCAAACCTGTTCCTCTCAAAATATGAACTATATGCAGATTACCTTTTATGACATTACTTTGTAGGTGGGCTTCTATAGGCATTGCCAGGTGTGGAAAGCCCTGAAAATGCCAGTCATTGTACAATCAGCCTAATCTAGGCCTGCTTTATTTACTTAGTGCACGGCAACTTCCTGGTCTACTGTAAGTACTGGGCCTGAAAGGCTTGCCATAGATCACACCGATAGGTGAAATAAAACATTGCCAGGGCACTATTTCTATAAAATTCCTAAATCTCTTCTGTTTAGATAAGCTCTGAAAGCTCCCACTCTCATACATGTACTGCTGGCCTGAAATCTGCATTAACACACACACTCACCTTTTCCTTGTTGGTAGGACTGATCTTCAGAGCGCATGCTTTAGACATGTCTGCAGGTTTTCTAAGGCTTTGTGCCTGTCTCTGTACCTGTCCCTGGACTGTCACTGGTCACTTCTTTCACCGAGAGCCCTTTTGTTTTCTCCTTATTTTTTTGGCTTCGGCCCTTTCCTACACTCTTCTGATCTGCCTGTTCTTGCTCGGTCTGTGATACTTTCAGTTTCTCTTTAAATGATCTGTGCTGTTTAGAAGAAGGCGGGTATGGGAGTGCTTAACCAAAGGGACTTTCCAGCTCTAAACGGATTATACATACGCTGTGCATGCATATCATGTAATGGTCTAGGAACAGTAAGGAAAGGATAAATAATAAACCAATTTTAGGGGCTCAATTACACTTGTGGTTGGGGCGTGAAAGACAGGAGGTTAAGTCACGTTTTTACATCTCTCCTAAGCTGCTAAGGCAGACAGACAGGGGTGTACATATGTCACAGCAAAAGTTATCCCCTGTTGCATTAGGTGGGCAGTTAAAATGATTGGGCACACACCTCAAAAGCACATATAATTCACACGGTTGCAGTGTGGTGGTGCAGAATTTACAAGGTTAAAACAGGGCATGAACATATCACTTCCTCATTGCCTGTGAAGCAATGCCTCTGAAAAGCAATCCACTGCAGATTTCGTTTCAGAGGGGCGGCAAGCAATGCCGCATATGTATGCCTCCTCATTGCTTCTGAATGCATTTTTTACTTTGAATAGATTTTTATCCAAAAAATGTTAAGGTACAAAACATGGCATATGAGAACTTTGAAATGGTCAATAAGATAGTAGACAGCTAGAATGCAGCTGCCGAGAATGTAAAAATATCCAACAATATATTTTGCTTAATAAACAAAACTTGTAGCTTGTAAGTTAAGGCCCATACACAGGGTACAATTATTGGTCAACAACAGTCGTCCAACAGCCTGTTGGCCGATTATCCGACCGTTAGTACGCACGATTCTACAGCCGATTCTCACTTATCGTCCAACAGAAGTTGGCTGACAAGACTAGAAAACTTTGTTCGCCAACAAAGCGTTGGCCGATTTTCGGCTCGTGTGTACAGAAGTTGGCCCAACCAAAAGTTGGAAGCAAACACGCATACTCGGAATCCAGGAAGTGTTCGGTCGTGTAAACCTGTGTTCGTAATTCACAATTCACATTCACCTGAACTTCCTCGTTATACGCTCGTAATACATCACCACGTTCAGCTTTGTTGGCCGATTACTTGACTACCGTCAGTACACTAGACACAACCGCCAACAGCCAATTTGGACAAAAGTTGGACGTTCAGTTGACCAACAATCTGTGCGTGTGTAAGAGGCTTTAGAGTAGGAGCTTCTGCTTGCATTTTATAAGAAACCGCAGTGCAAATACCTTTTTTTAATGAATTTCTATGCAGTAACAGGACTACAAAGCTCCAGCTCCTTTGTGAAACATGAAGGGTCAACATTAAGTTTGAGTCATAGATCTGGGACCTCACCCCCCAGCATCCATAGCTCTTTGTTGTTGGCGGGGAAGAGAGTTCACAGCCACCAGCTGCACAGAAAAGGGAGTGAGGTGGAGTTTTGCAGTTGCGTAAACGCATAGAAAACATTTTTAAAAAAAGGTATTTACATTTAAGGGTAACACCTCTTTCTTGGGAAAAAAAAAATAATATAGCATGTACAATTGCTACACAAGTCATATTGTAATTAAAGTGGAAGTTAACGTCCAACATTCAATTTTACCTATAGGTAAGCCTATAATAAGGCTTACCTATAGGTAGTGTAAATATCTCCTAAACATGCATAGTTTAGGAGATATTTAGTGTACATGCAGCCAGGAGTCCGTGAAACCGGAAACAAGACGGGTGAAGATGAAAGCAGCCTCCAGCGATCACATTGCTAGAATGCTTTGTTTTCAAGTAAGTTTCACATAATGTGCTAGAATGTGATGCATTTATCATGGCTTTACCTTGCAGGTAAGCAAAAAAAAAATCCAGTGGTTTACACCCGCTTTAAAGTTTTTTAAAAATACCTTTTTGCCGCTCTGTAATTTTCTGCAAAATGCAATGCAAAATGCCAACCTGGAGGCGATCTGTACACAGTTGGTGTATAGAACGCTCCCCAAAACTGACATTCCTGCTTGTGTGATTGGCTTACTTATTTTCCCTGAAATCTGCACTGAGATACAAGTCAGATTTTGGGCATCCCCTGCAACAAAAACAATTTTTGCTGACATACCCCTAAAGGGAAATCATGTCTAACGGGATGCAGACCTTGCCACTTTCCTTATTAGAACCCTGCAAGTGCAGCAGCTGTTTGATAATTATGAAATCACTCCCATTCACATTTATTTTGTACATGGACACAGACGAACAAACAGCTATTTCTTCAGAATAGCAAAAAGGTAGAAATATGCAACAAGATTTGTTAAAATCCCTGCAATGTACATAATCACCCATAGGGTGTTTTTTTTCTCAGCAAAAGTGGAGTTACTCTTTAACCACTTCAGCCCCGGAAGGATTTCCCAGTTTAGGACCAGAGTACTTTTTGCTATTCGGCACTGCGTCGCTTTAACTGACAATTGCATGGTCGTGCGGCGTTGTACCCAAACAAAATTTGCGTCCTTTTTTTCTCACAAATAGAGCCTTCTTTTGGTGGTATTTGATCCCCTTTGCGTCATTTCTGACCACCGCTATAAACAATAGAAGAGCGACAATTTTGCAAAACAAAACCAAATTTCTTACTTTTTGCTAAAATACAAATCCAAAAAAAAAAATGTAAAAAATAATTTTTTCATCGGTTTTGGCTGATTTATATTCTTCCTCATATTTTTGGTAAAAAAAAAAAAATCGCAATCGGCGTTTATTGATTTGCGCAAAAGTTGCCGTGTTTACGAATGATGAGAATTAATTTATGGGGTTTTTATTTTTTTAATTTACTAGTAATGGCGGCAATCTGCAATTTTTAGCGGCACTGCGATATTGCGGCAGACATGTCAGACCATTTTGACACTTTTTTGGGACCATTGGCATTTATACAGTGATCAATGCTATGAAAATGCATTGATTACTGTGTAAATGCCATTGGCAGTGAAGGGGTTAACCTGGAGGGGGCGCTCTAAGGGTTAACAGTGTTCCCTCATTGTGTTCTAACTGTATGGGGGCTGGGCTGGCTGGGGGAGGGGAGTGATCACAGCTCCCATATACAGGAAGCCTGTGATCACAGCCCTTCCCCCTGTGTCAGAACATAGATCCTTGTTTACATACACGGACCTCAGTTCTTTCACTGCGGGGGAGCCATCACGGAGATCGAGTCCGTCCTACCCGCTCCCTGGATCCCCCGGAACACGGTGAGCGCTCCTCCGGCGGCGCGCGCTCAGAGTGCACGATTTCACAGCCGCCGTCATTTGACGATAACAAGCCACCTTGCCGCCGTCAAACTGCGGTTGGCGGTCTGCAAGTGGTTAAGATATATTATAAAATGTATGTAGGGCAATGGGAAGGCAACATTGGTTGGTTTATTGTTTAGCCTTTGATTCTGAGGCTGTTGACAAGTATGAATACTATATATATTTAATTTGGTAATCGTCACTAAACATTCAGAAGCTTAATGCAAGAAAATAAACTTGTCATGACAGAATTAAAGTACCTGCTATTGCTGACGTCCTTCTGAAAATACTAGTTCTCTGGCCCACTAGCTTTGATACCTTCTGAGTCACTTACCTGGAACAGATACGCAGATTGTGAAGTCAGTCCATACTTGCATGGTTCTTTGGTTTCATATTTAAAAGCTCATGTCAGAACAGGTTTCCTTTAATATTGGGTATTCTAGTTAAATAGCACACATAGCTAGAACTATCACACGGGTGGGGTGCTGCACTGAAAATATACAAAAATTCCCAAGAACTATATGCAGTCAGCACAAAAATCCCTTTCAACATTCTTGTCACATTAAAGGAGAAGTATGGCCAAGGCTTTTTTTAGCCATAATTCTCCTATGGATCACAGGAGTGCAGTTCGATCTGCGTTCCTGTGACCCATTTTTAGCCGACGGGCAGGCTCTTACATCACTCAGCCGGTCCAGACTCGGAAAAGATCCCGACCGCCACCCAGATGCCTGCACCGGCACCTGGCTCATTCTCTCAGAAATCCGTGGAGAGGCTGAGCGAGCCCCTACATGCCCCTCTACAGCCCAGCACTCTAGTTGTGCGACTTTGAATACAACATCCCAGCACGACTTCATTGTGGCTTGCATACAACTTCTTTAACAGAAGTTAATGCAAGGCATGTTGAAGTCGCACCAAAGTACTGCAGGAACCTTTTTCTAACTCATAGGGTCATAGGTGTGCGCAGCCTATTGCTTAGGGTGTGCACCCTAAAGCTCAAGCACACGTGCGTCTACATATTTATGACACTGACAAGGAGATCAATCTCTCCTCCAGCACAGTGAAAGAGAAGTGTGAAAGGGCTTCTCGTATGGTAGCGCTGGTAAGATGGAGATCTTTCCCATCTTCCTGCTGGCACACAGAGCGATAATGCAAATGTGC
Organism: Glandirana rugosa; assembly: GCA_018402905.1. Lineage (NCBI taxonomy): Eukaryota > Metazoa > Chordata > Amphibia > Anura > Ranidae > Glandirana > Glandirana rugosa. Next base: position 295,603 of record BLSH010122549.1, on the reverse strand, counting down.
AGGGGGTGATTAGGGTGTGCCCAGGCACACGCTGTGTGCACGCCTATGCCTAGGGTTATAATCCCTGTCAGTTTTTTTGCCATCTGTGTACCATTAGGGAGATTTACACTTCCTCAGTTCAGCGATGGGGAAAGGGGAGACAAGCAGGCTGGGACAAGGACACACAGCCCACTCTGTAGCACAGCTCACAACACAGCAGCATCGATGGGACCCCAGCACTCCTGCTGCTGGCAGGTACCCAGCTACACTCGTCCAATTCTATAAAGCATGGTGCAGCGGCAGTAAACACCCAGAGTCCAAGAACAGAACTGTATTGCAAATGTAGTTCAAACCAGTGCAACTATCCAGCAGGACCCAACCCAACCAGGTGCACCCATGGTATGTTGCAACAAATAGTGTAGCAGCAGGTTTGGGAAGCATGGACAGCGTCTGTCTCGAGGGATGGAATACGGCCTGGCTGGTCTGTGCCAAAATGGGGAGGTTTCCAGGAAGGATAGCGTGTCCCTGCTCTTTCCCTATTCATCTGGAACCTCTCCCAACCACTAATACTGTCCCTGACAGATTGATGATCTGTCCCTTGACTACCCCCATGTGAAATGCGCGCCAAGCCCGGGAGCCAGGGTCCGAAATAAACTATGCCTGAACTAAGATGGCCACCAGAATCACATGGGATGGCAGTATCTAACCAGATAGCTTCCCCAGTGACCCAGGAAACCATAGAGGAACCATGTTCCTCTTTATTTTCTCTCCCTCTGCAATGCCGCAGCAGTTGAGCACCACCTGCAGTGGAGAAAGTAGACTGCACCTGCCTACACTCTCTCCCTTTTTGACAGATACTGTCCTTGGCATTGAAACATAGTAAAGAACATGGGAACTGCAATGAATATAGTTAAGGCACAACAGGAACAAGTTCAAACAACAGAATCAGAGTGCTTAGCAGGGAGCTGCCCGCGGTTGGACCACGAAGGACAGTGAACAACAATGTCCTCTGTGGAGTCAAGTTGCAAGTAATCACCTTTTGATTGTAACTCCAAGACCACAGGTAGATGGGGGTCAACTGGGCCCTCTATAACGCCTTCACCCGGGTCCACGACTGATTCCTCAGACTTGTCTGAACAATCTGTTGAGCTTGCAGGGGTTGCTGGGCTATCCGTAGTTGCTGTACTGGGGCTTCCTGCTTCTGAGTCTGTAGCAGCCAGAGGCTTGAGCAAGAGAAGAGGCAAGTACCATTCAACAAGGACCTCCTGCACTGGTGGGACATTCACAGGGTCGAGTACCCCTCTGTCTCTGGCTGGTCTGGCGGAGTCACTTAGCACACAGGGTCACAGCGGGTTCTGGTGGAGATGTCTCTTGATGGGTTTGGGTCTCTCTGAGACTACATTGTATACAGAAGTTGCAGGAAAGGGCTGTTGTTCATTACCAATAATTTTTATTGAAAAGTATTTTACAAGAGAAATGTATAAAATCACATCATAAGATAACATTGGCATAAGGACAAGCCATACATCTCCATAACCTTACAAAAATAAAGACAAATATGATCACATATGGTAAGGAAATAAGGACCTAATGAAGAAGTCCATGGTTGCATTGAGCCTAGCCTCATACATAAGGATAACAAAATCTTACCACCATGGTACTTGCAAACTTAAACAAGCCTAAGGTCAAATTAGCCACTTTATCATAGCAGTAAACCGCTGAGGCACAACTAAGCCTCACAATCAGTATGGGGACCTCGACTCCTAGGAAAAAAAAAATGGGGGCAGGCTAAAAAGAACTAAAAAGAAAAGAAAGGAAATAGAAGATAAGGAAGGATGTGCCAACTCCTTCAACCCAGACCACTATCTAACCCAAGTGAGCCCAGGTGTCTCCTGACAGATATCGAATCCGGGGGCTCCAGGTTATCTCAAACAGTGTTACTAAACCCAAAACTGTAAAATCATGCAGCATAGCATGCTTGTTATACTCACTGTGGAACTTAAGGGGTTAATCCTCTGCATTGTGTAAAAAGGCTGTTTTATCCTGTATGCATAGATTCTTCCCTCCCTGCACTGTCTATCTCGGGAAGGCCAGCTTAACACAGGTAGGGTAGTCCTCCTGCACATGCTCAGTTGTGCATTTTATGCTGGAGAGAACATTTGCATGTTCTCAGAGATAGCCAGGTCACATGATATTGACATCGCACATGTGGGCGTGTATACAGGCTGTAGTGGAAATCTCCTACCTGAGCACATAGCTCTGGAGAAATTGTACAGTGTATCACTGACCGTGGTATACAGATCATCCAAAAAGGTATATAGTGGCAGTATTTTAATGTAAAAAGAAGATTTATAAGCTGTGGGCTTATTGTTTAGTATTGCGGATAGCCGTTCATTAACCATAATCCAGGACAGTTTAGCCTGTACCAAGTCTATAGGTATCACTGCCAACTTCCATGATTTGGCTATCTTTGTCAAAACAAAAATAAAAGAGATCAACCTGCATGCATGTCTCGGAGCATTCTTCACAAAGCCGCATAACAATGCCTGTTTAGGAGACTTCAGATTCATTTGAGTGATAGAATAAAGAAAATTATAGATTCTGAAACAAAAATGCTTCACCTTGGGGCATCGCCGCCATATGTGGAAAGCAGTCCCCTCCTGACCACATCCTTGAAAACTAAGTGGAGGAGCCCCTGAGACATAAGCGCCGCTTCTAGCTGGCACCATATACCATCGCAGGAATACTTTATCATTGGCTTTGATTATAGAAGTGTTAATGAGCGACCTAGATGCTGCTTAGAGTCAGCTTGTACCAATTATCTAATTTCAACTCCACCCGTATCCTTCTCCCATTGATGCATATAAAACTGTTTCACATTAATAGAGGTTAATATGGAATATATTTCTGATATATAGCCCTTTAACTTATCATATTCCATACTCAGGTATTCCATAGATGTCATTGTTACAATATCCAAGGAATCAGTGCTGCCAACCTACCGCAGCGTTTTTTACTGGCAAAACATGGAAAATGTACTAACGGAGCACATTTTTTACTGGCAACCTGAAAAATAAGTGAACTCCTATTAAAAACAAAAGACAATTGATATTTAAACAACATGGAAACACTGACAATACCCATATCAAGTAGTTTGCCTGGTTTACACTTAAAAAGTCAGCACAGCATGACAAATTATCAGACCCTGATATTTATAGACAGTTGTAAAAATCACTGATTTTTGTAAACTGTCAGTAAATTTACTGGCGGTTGGCAACACTGCAAGGAATGCTTTAAGCAGTTTAGGTAATGTTTTATTTGGGCATAGCAGAAAATTTCAGCCTTAGGCCCCTTTCACACATACCTGTCCATTTTGATAGACTCCGCTTGCTCACCAGATATCGATCTGTTGATCCCCGCTGAGCTGGCGGATGACAGGTCCGTCTCCGCTCACTGTGCAGATTCAGACCTGTAAGAGCCCCGCTGTCCTCTATGGGAGAGCGAATGAAAACAGATCTGCC
>BLSH010122549.1:276103-292093 GCA_018402905.1 Glandirana rugosa | reverse complement strand
AAGTGTTAATGAGCGACCTAGATGCTGCTTAGAGTCAGCTTGTACCAATTATCTAATTTCAACTCCACCCGTATCCTTCTCCCATTGATGCATATAAAACTGTTTCACATTAATAGAGGTTAATATGGAATATATTTCTGATATATAGCCCTTTAACTTATCATATTCCATACTCAGGTATTCCATAGATGTCATTGTTACAATATCCAAGGAATCAGTGCTGCCAACCTACCGCAGCGTTTTTTACTGGCAAAACATGGAAAATGTACTAACGGAGCACATTTTTTACTGGCAACCTGAAAAATAAGTGAACTCCTATTAAAAACAAAAGACAATTGATATTTAAACAACATGGAAACACTGACAATACCCATATCAAGTAGTTTGCCTGGTTTACACTTAAAAAGTCAGCACAGCATGACAAATTATCAGACCCTGATATTTATAGACAGTTGTAAAAATCACTGATTTTTGTAAACTGTCAGTAAATTTACTGGCGGTTGGCAACACTGCAAGGAATGCTTTAAGCAGTTTAGGTAATGTTTTATTTGGGCATAGCAGAAAATTTCAGCCTTAGGCCCCTTTCACACATACCTGTCCATTTTGATAGACTCCGCTTGCTCACCAGATATCGATCTGTTGATCCCCGCTGAGCTGGCGGATGACAGGTCCGTCTCCGCTCACTGTGCAGATTCAGACCTGTAAGAGCCCCGCTGTCCTCTATGGGAGAGCGAATGAAAACAGATCTGCCTGTCCGTTTTCATCCTACCTCATCCGATCCGCCAGACGGATGAAAAATAGGGTTTCCATTAGACATATGTGGTTAGTTTTGTTCCGAATTAATATTCAGACGGATTTTTCATTATTCTGAGATTCGGATATAGCAAAGTTTACCGAATGTTCCAAATAATGAAACAAAATTCGTCTGAATTTCAGAAATTCGAATTGGAATTTGAATCAAAGTTTACATCTCATTCCATTCGAAATTGAAATCACACTTCTGAAATCAAAGACTGTGTGTTATTACCATTTCGAAATAATGTTGTTTTTGTTAAGCCAAATGTGATTAAAATGGTCATTGTAATCACTTGATGAAGATTTTCATTTGTTTGTTCACTTTGCTGCATTTGAATCGAAAAAATATAACATTTTTGTTTTGACCGATTCAAAAATTTATCGATTTAAAGTTTCGAATCAAATAAAATCTTTAAAGTCGAAGAACATTCGAAAAATTCTGAATACGAATTCCGAACACTAATTCAATGACTCAACCGCATTTAACTAAGCAAAATAACTAGATTAACGAATTGAAACAAAACAAATGTTTCCGTCATGCACATGTCTGGTTTCCATCCGTCTGGATTTAGTGGACCGGATCAGATAGCAGCGGATATCAGCGGACATGTCCCCGCTGACATCCATAGAGGTGAATGGAGCGTCCGATCAGGTCCGCCTGAAATACGGACAGTCGGACCTGATTGGTCCACATGGGTGAAAGGGGCCTTAGGCAGCTGGTACTTTCCTATCAGAACTTGCTTTGATAACAGTCCCCTATGATCAAAGAAGTCTGCTATTCTCATAAACCCTTTGTTAATCCACCAATCAAAGGCTTGGGGGGGTGAGGCTGGGTTCCCAAAAAGTGGCGCCAGGGGATTATGAGGGGATATGAATTTGTAAGCCATGGCTAGCGTATCCCCCATTCCAAGGGAAAACAAAAAGGATGAACATAAAATGGTAGGTCTGTCTTTAAAAGGCATCCATATCAAGTGCGAGATTGATCAACCTGGACATAATCAGGATTCTGCTTGCATCCCCAGAGCATAGGGCCCTTTTGTATTAAATCGGATTAGACGCGTCAGTTCAGCCACATAGAAATATTTAGCTAGGTCTGGAATTCCCAAATTCCCAGACCCCCCTTCCTTGAAACGTATAGGGTGCGCTTATTCACCCAAAAGTTTCTTAGCACCCCAAGTGCATGATAATATTTTCTTCTGGAATGTCACAGGAATAGTACGGAAATAATACAACAATCCTGGAAGAACATTCATCTTCCAGGAATACAGTCTGCCAGACCATGACGGAGCCATTTGATCTGATCTTCTGAGAGCGTTTTATATAAGCATGGATAATTCTTTGAGTATAAGGTGTACAAGGAAGGCGAGAGGAAAATACCCATATACAGGAGAGACTCAGATTGCCACTGAAATGCATAAGCCTGCTTAAGGGCATTCACTGTTTTTTCCTCCAACTAAACAGTTAGGGCATGAGAGTTAGCTAATTAATCTGAAGACCTGATATCTGCGTGAAAGGCCGCAAAATCGTTGGCAAAGTTGGGAACAGAGGTAATAGGAGAAGTATGCCCAGTTTGTATGTTCAGCATTAGGAGCGTGTGGTGGTCAGCGGGTGGTAGCCGTCACGTACCTGATCCCAAGCCAAGTGCAGAGAGGGGCTTCCTTTGCAGCTAAGTGAATTATACCCCTGAGGGTGAGATAGAGGGTATGTCGCACAAAGAAGCACAGGTCGCCGACAGGAACTGGATAGCCAGGCAGGTGCGGGAGGCGATGACTGTGACCAGGAACAGATGTACAGGAACTCCGGAAGCACTGGGGTATGGCAGCAGAAGTAAAGGCCTGGCTGAGGGTCACCACAGCAGGAAGGTGCGGCAGGTCACGCAGAGTCCATAGGGTCACCCGAACAGGTGTTTGTGGACCAACAGGTAAAGACAAGTCCTTGAGTATAAGCTGAAGGCCCAGTTCCAACACCCAGGCAAGGCAGAGATCGCTGAGCAGGCTGAGGGTCAAACACACTGGTTCAGGCAGAGAGAGTCCAAGTGGTAAGCCGAAGTCATACACAGTGCGTCAAGCAGAAGTGGAGTCCGTAAGGCAAGCCGGGGTCATGCACAGGGAATCAGGCAGAAGCAAAGTCCTTACAACAAGCCGAGGGTCAAACACAAGCAGATAGGCAGATGGATGGTCAGAGGTACAAGCCAAGGGTCAAGCACAAATACAGGGTTCAGGAACGCAGGAGAGCTGACGATAATCCAGTATTTGAGTCAGGCAGACATAATCCTTGTATAGCCCAGGTGAAGTTCCCTTCTGTCACATTGTGCGTGGGCGCGCACGCCGATGCAAACGCAGATTCGCACCATTGCGCATGCGTGCGTGCCTATTCTCATCATGCGATCGCAGATTCGCACGATGTGCATCGGGATTCGCTCATGGCATCCATTATGATTGCTGGCAGGATCGCCATCTCTACGGCCATTTCCCTGACAGTAGCTTCTATGCTTAGTCATATTTTTTTTCTGACCAAGATTTCATCATCTACATCGATCAGTGCGCATGGAGGAATGTATTAGGCTCTTTTTTTCGTTCAGCCCACAGACTGCATGAATAAAAAAAGAAAATGACCTGTATGCCAACATTAGAAGAATGGATGGATGTGTGGTGGAAGCTTATAATGTTGGGCATAAAATTCCCGGACAGTTCAAACGCCCCCTAAATGACTCCTTTTTGCAAATTCGACACCCCAAGGCATTTGCTGAGAGGCAAGTTGAGTCCATGGAAGATTTTATTTTTTTGCCACAAGTTTTTGGGAAATGACCAATTTTTTTTTTTTTTTGTACACAAAGTTGTAATTTCAATTAGATATTTCTCACATATGCCAAGAGTAAGACCCCTTTCACACCAAGGCATTTTTCACGCGCTTTTGCGCTAAAAGTAGCAACTAAAAAGCGCTTGAAAAACTCCCCCCAATACACCCCAGTGTGAAAGCCAGAGTGCTTTCACACTGGGGCGGTGCGCTTGCGGGACGGTAAGAAAAGTCCTGCAAGTGGACACGCACCCTGGTCACCTCTCTGAAGTCCGTACCTCCCTATTTACCTTCACTACCCCCCCTTGTCTTTTCTTTCTTTCCCGCTATGTTTCTGCTCCTTTCTAGGAAATAGAGGATGGTTATAGGCATAGTACATCATTGAATTATGCTATTTAGGTGACTGATTTGTGAAATGATGTGAGTTTGTATTCGCTGCTCCGCTATATACATATGTTGGATTTGGAGCCTATTCCTGTACCCGTCTGTTTCTCTTTGTATATGTGTTACTAACCCAATAAAAATGTATTGTTCAAAAAAAAAAGTCCTGCAAGCCGCATCTTTACAGTGGTGTGGGAGTGGTGTATTCACCGCTCCTATACCGCCCCTGCCCATTGAAAACAATGGGGCAGCGCTCCCGAAGCGCCTGAACACCGCTTCGGGTGCGCCGCAAACCGACACTTTTAACCCCTGTTTAACCCCTTGTGGGGGGGTTAAAAGCGCACCGCCGCTGCCCGAATAGCGGCGCCATAACTGCCTAACTACAGGGGTCACCTGACCTACCCGACCCTAGCATGAGCCAATAGGGGCTATTCCCGCATTTTCTGGCCTAGGGGAGCTAGAAACTCCGCTGTCGCTATCCCATGAGGAAAAGGGAGTCTTGAAACCGTTTTCCCCCCTTTTCCTTTCATTCTGCTACTTCTCCCAAGTATGGGAATACACAAACCTTTAAGACAATGGAGGGTGGTATTGGGAAAATAGGTTGACAGTTCAGATACCTTCAGCACATATTTTCCAGACCCTGAAAAAAAGAACGTGGACCATGGTGTATTGCAAAAATAAGGACCATCAGACAAACACCAGCAGCACTGGCAGGGGGTATCTTCTTGTATCCTCCTTCCAAGGGAGTACCAAGATCCCCTTAGGGCAAACTCCATTCCCCTCCTGCAAAACTTCTTCCCCTGGCTCTCTACCCTCCTTGAGTAGGAAGGGCAGCTTGAGGATTTTGTGCTACACCCAAACAAGCTTCTTGCCTAGCAAGCACAAACTACTGCACACAACGCCTCCTGCAGCATGCATCACTGGCAACAAACCTAGTGTGCCAGGGGGCACATAAATATTCATAACTCACCATTACTGTAGCTCCCCTGTCTATTGCCAAAGGTATCAGTGACACCTACTGGCAGTAGCCAGGAACATCAGTAATAATGAGTGTGCCAAGTTGGGGATTTGTCATTGGGGGATTGGTAGTGCCAAACAGACAGTCTCTGGCAACCAACAGTTTCTTTTTTGGCATGAAAGGATCTGGATTCCACAGTCTTCTGCCCACATCCTCCACCAATTGTGACAAGTTGGGGATTTTGTAGATCATTGGTAGTGCCAAACAGTGAGTTTTCTCCATGCCAGAAGTACGTTTTCAGGGATTTTTTTGTCCACTTTTATTTAAAACAAAGTAAAAGTTCACAAATAAATGTCTTCCCATGGGGGTTCTCACCATCAATGCGACAAACAGAGTTCAGCCTTGTGGCTCTCGTTGCAGCTTTACTGCTCAACTTAGTAGTTTTGGTCTTCCTGACCATCATGCAGGCTCAGGTAAGTATTGGAAGGGCTGCAGGAGAAGCTGCATTTCCTGCAGGTTTTTATTGCTTAGAATGCATGAAGGTAAAAAAAAAAAACTTTCAGGCTTTACAACCACTTTAAATTTCAAACGTCTAAAGACTGATTGTAGTCACTGGCAGTCCATTGAGTGTCTTGGTGCAACTGTAGGACAAGTTACCATTAAAGTGGAACTCAACCCATTGATTTAACAATTTCCTAAAACAGTTACATTGAAGGCATGCCACAAATGATAACTGCCACATTTGCTTGTGATCACAACTAAACTGTCAATCCAACAAATGATTAATGTGGTAACTGATCATATATATATATAGCACCATAACAACTGCAGTGACCCAGTTGAAACTTGCAGTGCCGCTAAGATAGAGATCTCCCCGTTGGTTGCAGTGAAGGAAGCTTGCGTCAGTGCACCAGCAAGAAAGAAAAGAAAGGGCGCCGCTCACCAACCCAGTGCATTAGTATGTAGATGTATGTGGTCTCAGCCAGTATTGCTCCAGTCATATCCCCCTGACATGTTTCGCCCCGCTCACATACCCTTAAGGCTCCATTTACACGGGACGCTCTTTCAACCTCCCCTGAACTATTTTTTTTGACAGCTAGAAGCCGGCTTCTAAAAGGGCTGTTTAGCCGCATTTAGCTGCGTTTTGCCACGTTCGCATTTGAGCGTTTTTAATTTATTTTTTTTAACCACTTCAGCCCCGGAAGGATTTCCAGCTTTAGGACCGGAGCCCTTTTTGCGATTCGGCGCTGCGTCGCTTTAACTGACAATTGCGCGGTCGTGCGACGTTGTACCCAAACAAAATTTGCGTCCTTTTTTTCCCACAAACAGAGCTTTCTTTTGGTGGTATTTGATCACCGCTGCGTCATTTCTGATCGCCGCTATAAACAAAAGAAGAGCGACAATTTTGCAAAAAAACCTAAATTTCTTACTTTTTCCTAAAATACAAATCCAAAAAAAAAATATAAAAAAACATTTTTTTTCACCGTTTTTGGCCGATTTATATTCTTCCTCATATTTGCGATAAAAAAAATCGCAATCGGCGTTTATTGATTGGTTTATTGAGTGGTCGCGTTTACGGATGATGAGAATTCATTTTTGGGGTTTTTAAATTTTTTTTATTTTTTACTAAAAATGGCGGCGATCTGCGATTTTTTGCGGTACTGCGATATTTCAGCGGACATGGCGGAACATTTTGACACTTTTTTGGGACCATTGGCATTTATACAGTGATCAGTGCTATAAAAATGCACTGATTACTGTGTAAATGTCATTGGCAGTGAAGGGGTTAACCTGCAGGGGGCGCGCTAAGGGTTAACTATGTTCCCTGGGCGTGTTCTAACTGTATGGGGGATGCCCTAACAGGGGAAGGGAAGTTATCACAGCCTTCACGTAAAGGAAGGCTGTGATCACAGCCCTTCCCCCTCACACAGAGTGGAGGTCCGTGTTTACATACACGGACCTCCGCTCATTCGCTCCGGGGGGGGCATCGCGGGTGGCCGGCGGCAATCGAAGCCGCCGCACCCGCTCCCTGGCCCCCCCTGGACACAGTGAGCGCGCGGGCGCGCCTCCGGCGGCGCGCGTGCGCTCACTATACACGTTCCCGCAGCCGCCGTCGTATGACGGCGATTTGCGGGAACGAGCCACTTTGTCGCCGTCAATCGCCGATCGGCAAGTGGTTAAATGGAAACGCCTGTAAACAAAACGGTCCTAGACACGAGTTACCGCGTTTAGGCGCGTTTACAAGCTGTTTGGTGTTTCAAATGCCTCTGAACTGGAGTCTGAACCCATTTTTTGTGTTTCAAAAAAATCCTCTAAACTCAACTGCTTGGAAACGTCCTTAACCACTTCAGCCCTGGACAGATTTCACACTTTAGGACCAGAGCACTTTTTGCGATTCGGCACTGCGTCTCTTTAACTGACAATTGCGCAGTCGTGCGACGTTGTACCCAAACAAGATTTGCGCCCTTTTTTTCCCCACAAATAGAGCTTTCTTTTGTTGGTATTTGATCCCCTTTGTGTCATTTCTGATCACTGCTATAAACAAAAAAAAAAAACAAATTTCTTACTAAAATACAAATCCAAAAAAATAAATAATTTTTTTTTTATTGGTTTTGACCGATTTATATTCTTCCTCATATTTTTGGTATAAAAAAAAATAAAAAATTGCAATCTGCGTTTATTGATTGGTTTGCGCAAAAGTTTACGGATGATGAGAATTCATTTATGCGGTTTTTATTTTTATTTTTTACTAGTAATGGCGGTGGTCTGCGATTTTTAGCGGTACTGCGATATTGCAGCGGACATATCAGACCATTTTGACACTTTTTTGAGACCATTGGCATTTATACAGCGATCAGTGCTATAAAAATACACTGATTACTGTGTAAATGCCATTGGCAGTGAAGGGGTTAACCTGGAGAGGGCGCTCTAAGGGTTAACTGTGTTCCCTGGGTGTGTTCTAACTGTATGTGGGCTGGGCTGGCAGGGGGAGGGGAGTGATCACGGCTTCCATATACAGGAAGCCTGTGATCACAGCCCTTCCCCCTCTATGAGAACGGAGATGTGTGTTTACTTACACGGACCTCCGTTCTTTCCCTCCTTCCAGCTGCCGTGTCATGATGGAGAGATGGGAACGGGTCGGGAAAATTTGTCATTTACCGGCTCCTTCCTTTTCTGAATGAACAGAGTCAGTGATTGGTACCAATTGGTTCATTCATGACTGAAGCATAGTAAACTGTTTTTACTATACTTCCATTTCTGAATGAATGGGAGGCTCAGTGCACAGCTATTCCTGTGCATTCATTCTGTGCAGCTGAGGCTACACAGATGGAGATTGAGAGCTGAGGTTTGTTTAGACCCCTGATATCTCATCAAAGCCCCCCAACAGAGCTCCTAAAAAAAAAAAAACGTAAAAAATTGTAAAAATAAAATTGTAAAAGAAATAAAATGAAATGGTAAAAAAATAAAATTAAAATAAAAATTAAAAACTACTGACACCAGTGAGAGAACTATCAGGATTGCAAAGGTTGCAATTGTGACTGGGCCTGGCATTTCACCACCATGGGGAGGCCCGAAGATGGCAAAAAGGGGGCCCGCTGCAGAACTTGTGAAAGGGCCCCGCTGCGGTACCGTAATAAAGGGACCCTCGATAGGAGTAAAGGGCCCCAGGATCAGCGGGAAGAGGGAAGGGCCCTGGCCAGGGATCAGGGGGCCCTTCATAATTTCTTGCACCGGGGCTCTGAAGGTTCTAGTTATGCCTCTGTGCAGCTCTGTAAGAAAGCAAAGGCAGGATCCACTGGAGGCCGAAATGGTAAGTATTATTATTTTCTGACATTGATATAGTCTGCTCCCACAAAATAACATCACTAAAGGAGTGTAAACAGGGCAGCCATCAGAAAATTTGGGGCCCCTTACACAGCTTTAGACCTGCCCCCCCTTCTGACCACCAACATTCCCCAGGGCCTTCCCACTGGGTCATTCCACCACATCCGCCCACATCCAGGGGTGTACACATGTCGCAGCCCCAGTAGGAATTATACACCCTGTCACACTTACCAGATGTAGCCTGCCAATAGGGTTGCCACCTCGTCCCTTTAAACCTGAACACATATGAATTACACAGGTACTGTGGCTGATTAAGGTGGTAATTAAACTCACGTGGTGCCTTATCTGCATTAAATTAGCCTCAGAACCTTTGTAATTCATATGTGTTCGGGTTTAAAGGGATGAGGTGGCAACCCTACCTGCCAAGCGTGACCCAGTGAAGTGTGCAATGCATGCTAGTGTGAAATCCAAGGGGTTAAAAAAACAGTGCACAGGCAGCACAGCCTCACCAAATGCTTGCAATAAGACCTTGTGCCGAACCATAGGTGCTAGAGGTCTCAAACTAGAGTTGCCACCTCATCCTTTTAAACCCAAACACTTATAAATTACACAGGTTCTAAGGCTAATTTAATGCAGATAAGGCACCAAGTGAGTTTAATTACCTCCTTAATCAGACTCAGAACCTGTGTAATTCATATGTGTTCGGGTTTAAAGGGATGAGGTGGCAACTCTATCTCAAACTTGGACCAGTTGTGGTCCAGGGGCCCTCTTCATGTGGCCCAAGTTTGGTATTTGTATCGCCTATGGTTCGGGAGAACGGTGTCCCCAAACTGGATGCCCCCCTCCCATAGATTCCAATGTTAACTCCGAAATTCACCCAATTGCCGGTCAATGACTGGTCACTTTGAGGACCTGGTACAGCCGAACCATAGATGCTGGAGGGCCCAAACCTGGTCCAGTTGTTGCCCAGGGGGCGCTCTCTATGTGACTAAAGTTTTGTATTTTTATTGGCTATGGTTCGGGAGAACAGTGTCCCCAAACCAGGTGTCCCCCTGCCATAGACTCCAACTACTAAAGTCTTTGTTGTAAGGGCCCCTTGAGACACTGGGGCCCCTTACAACAGTACTGCCTGTACCCCCCTGATGGCGGCCCTGAGTGTAAATGTTGTAGAATTTCTGAATTATTTATAATGAACATTAACTAAATATATACTGTATATACTGGGGTACAGTTCAGCATACCATGCCCTGGCTGCCCTGAAATAGGTAGTGTCGGGCATGGTTCAGTTGGACTCTGGCACAGTACATATATATGTGTACAGCACTACCCCCATAGGAGACGCTGGTGATTGTTGATATCTCCCACCCAGCACCGCCAGGCACACAAATTTTCCAAGCACACTGTAGTCAGAAAACAGTCCTTGCAGCTTTGTTTTTGTATTTTATTAGGGGAATTGAACTTGGATAGGGTTGAGGGTATTATGGGATGCCCACTTGATCAATGTAGTAAAGTCTTCAGGGACAACTATATACATCCAATATATACACTCCTCTGCATCTTACACAAACTTGCTTGCAGATCTACTCCTTCTCGTCCAGCACAACTCTTGCTCGTGGAACTACAACAACCAGAACCAGCTGGCACTGTTGGGATAGTCTAACACAGGGATGTCAAACTTGATTTCATTGTGGGCCGTATCGGCATTATGGTCGCCCTGATAGGGCCGGTTGTATATGTAAGACTAGATGTCCAAAGCACCACCCCCCTTACATCAGATGCCAAGAGCCCCCCCCCCACCATCAGAAGTCAAGGGTCCCCCACCCGTCCTTGCATCACAGTGGAGACGGAGCTGGGAAGCAGAAAGTGCAGGGTCTAGAGGAGGACCAGAGGAGAGCTGGAGTCTTCTAAATGCTGAGACCAGGGGAGGTGAAGATGAGGGGGTGCTGCAGCTGCACATAGAGGAGCAGGATCTGAAGGAGTTCTGTCCTCCCCTCAGTGGCCAACTGCTGAGACAGGGGGTGGTGGAGATGAGGGGAGTGCTGCAGCTGCAGGAAAGGTGTGAGGGCCACATGAAATGACCCGGAGGGCCGGATTTGGCCCCCGGGCCTTGTGTTTGACACCTGTGGTCTAACACAAGCCTCAGACTAGTAGGAAATGCCCTTTACAGGCAGGGACAGCAGGCCCCTTTGGTGTGCAAAGAAAGTCCCAGTGCACAAGCTGTCCTTTCTGTGGCTACTGCTCCCAGTACCAGCTCTTCAGGCACTGGCAGCCCACCTGGCTGTAGCTGCCCATTCCACCACAGTCCTCTCGGCTGACTCTGCATCCATCCCAGACTGCTCTCTCCCAGTACTCTCGGGCATGCCTCTCAGTTCTCCCGACTGTGTCACTCACGAGCCTACTTGGCTGTCTAGCTCCCTGGAGATTTGCCTGGCAGTCTCCTCCTGCTGTCCTCTCCTTGCTCCCGTGCCTCCTGGTCAGGATCCCCCTGTGTGTCTTGAAGAGGGGTCCCTTCTGCACTCAAGCCCAGGCCTGAGTTTACCCCCCCCCCCAAACAAGGGGGTTACTCTCAAAGGCCTCCAAAGGCCTAACACTCCATCTCCAGCTTCCACCCAAACTCCACTGCCCCCAGCTGGGCTGACCCAGAGTATTTGAGGGGGCCTGCCCCCTGCCAACCCATCTGTTGGGGATTGGCCAGGGCCCTCATGAATACTCCATGCAGCTCCTCCCCCCTCCACTCCCATCCTTCTAGAATCTTCTGCATGTTTCTAGAAGTAGGGGGAGGTCTTAGAAATGCTGCCTGCGAGTCATCCAGCCCTCCCTGAGTCACTCAAACTCTGACCGAGAAAAATACACTCAAATGCAACCTGACTTGCATTCTAGCAATGCTAGGGGGTACTACATGTGTGATTGCTTACCATGTGCGAACACAGAACTCTCACTGCCGGTTCGCATTGTCCACATACTAAACCACAGCACTTTAGTGTGCAGGCAGCTCTTTGTTCCAGCTGCCGTGAGCCGGCAGTAGGTCCCAATGTGATGCATATTTCAGTGCATCACAAAATTCCTTTTTTTGTGTGCCTCAACCATATTTGAATGCACAAGGGAGACTTCATTCGCGTCACTGCACAGCAGCGAGGTGTGTTGCACTGCAGTACAGTAACATGAGATCACTCCCTGTACGCTGCAATAAAATGCAACATTTCTGCATATTATTGCAGCTTACTACACCACACCCCCAGACTGTGTTGCAGTGTGAACAGGACACATAAAGCAATTGTTTTCTGTGCGTCCTAGCAGTGACCTGCATTCATCCAGTGTGGTAAAACGCAGGTCATCGCACTATGTGAATGGATCCCTGAGCACTCATGGAGCACAGAAGCGGGGATCACTGTAGTTTGGCTAGCAGAGGTGATAACGCAAGTGTTCACAATGTGCATACAGTACCTGGGCACATTACAAAGCAACAGTGCCTTGTGTGAGTACACCCTATATATACTGTAGATTTGGTTCCAGGAACCTGCCTCCATATTAAATACCATTATACCATTTTTACCACTTAAAGACCACTGTGACAGGGCGGCTTTATTACTGAAAACAACGTACCTGTACGTTGTTTCATGTAATTAGATACTGTGGATGCGCGCGCATGCTTGCTGCAAAGGGGGGGTGCTATCGTGCGGGTCCGGTGGACCTTATGTCCACCGGTGACCCGCGATCGATCTCTGGAGAGGGAGAATGGGGATCTGCCTATGTAAACAACGTAGATCCCCTTTCTGATAAGGAAGTACACTGAGATCGTCTGCTCTTAGTAATCAGGAACAGCAATCTCTGTTCTTCCTGCCAGTCTATCCCCCACACAGTTAATAAACACACTGATGGAACACAGGTAACCCCTTGATCGCCTCTGATGTTAACCCCTTCAATGCCAGTGTCATTTATACAGCGATCAGTGCATTTTTTTTCGCACTTATCACTGTAATAATGTCACTGGTTCCCAAAAAGTGTCAACGTCGCACAACCGCTCAATTGTCAGTTAAAGTAATGCAATGCCGTATCGCAAAAAATGGCCTGGTCAGGAAGGGGGTGAAACCTTCCGGGGCTAAAGTGGTTAACAAACAGCAACATGTATCTTTTTTTTTTTTCCTTGCCATGTTCACTCTAAAAAACAGCTACATGTTGACTAACTGTGGGCAACACAGTGGTGTAGTGCAGTGTTTCTCAACCCTGTCCTCAAGTACCAGGCCATGTTTTCAGGTTTTCCTTTAACTTGCACAGGTGCTTTATGTAGCGCTTACCCCCGTAGGAGCGGCTGGATTTGATGATATAATTTACTACTCTGACAGTGCAACCCTTCCACGCTCGTATCTGTAGTTGTCTAGGGGTATATTGAAAGAAGTTGAACACCAATCACTTTTCTGATGCTTGAACAGGATAACGTTTATTCTTCACACAAGAACAAGGAGAGAGGGGTAGGGAGCTCAGGACACCCTTTCAGCGACAATCAAAAATATGAATAGGCAGGCAGACTCCCAGGCAAAAATACAGTGAGACAGCATAACAGGCCGCAGCCTCTTCTGAACACTCTGACACATGGCTTCTGACACGTGACTGTCTCACTTAGCAACCCCAAAAACGAATGTTACACTTGCGGATCTATAGAACTCCCTCTTAGTTCTCTAGGCTTCAGTGGATCCCAATTTAGCAACAACGGAATGTACTCACAAACATGTAGAACTCTCTCACAGTTCTTTGGGCTTGGGTGGGTCCTGACATAGAAATGAATAGAGTACACTCAGGGGTCCATGGAACTCTCTCAAAGTCCCCTTTCTGAAGC
The DNA here is from genome assembly GCA_018402905.1 of Glandirana rugosa. Lineage (NCBI taxonomy): Eukaryota > Metazoa > Chordata > Amphibia > Anura > Ranidae > Glandirana > Glandirana rugosa. The sequence goes on along the minus strand of BLSH010122549.1, from coordinate 278,504 downwards.
AGATCCTGGGCAGGTGCACCGCAACACTTTACATCTTCCGGACAGGCATGGGTCTCCTGGCAGCCAGAACCCCTGGATAGGCCTAAGGACTCAGGCCTAGCAGCCACGAGGCTTCTGTAATGCAGGCCCCTCCCAGCGAACTGGGAGAGCGACTGGGGCCTACCCCAGAGGAGCTGGGCTGGACTCTCCCTTCCCCAGATGAGCTGGGCTGGACTCTGATCACATGACTTCCTCCCAATATATGGTCTCCTCCCACCTACCCACAATGCACTTGCACTGAGTGGATTGGCTGGGAAAAGAACGAGATCACTCCAGAATGTTCTGGAATATTATGACTTATCTCACCCATATCTTAGGCAGCAGTGCCACCTACTGACATGGTGGAGACATACATTGGAGAAAGTTTAGTGGTCAGGAATACAAATCACAGCAAGACCAGTAGTGTCTTGCAAATATATTTTGCCTAACAAATTTAGCACCTCGCTACATTTAAATCAGAGTCAATGGCTTGGTATTTTGGACAGTTCTTTTATCCAAGAGAAATTCCTAAAACATGGCCTGTTGGGGGTACTTGAGGACAGGGTTGAGAAACAGTGGTGTAGTGGATAGCACTTTTGCCTGGCAGCAAAAGGGTCGCTGGTTTGAATCCCAACCACAACACTACCTGCCTGGAGTTTGCATGTTCTCCCTGTGCCTGCGTGGGTTTCCTCCGGGTACTCCGGTTTCCTCCCACACTCCAAAGGCATGCTGGTAGGTTAAGTGGCTTTGGTCTAAATTGGCCCTAGTATATGTATGAATGTGAGTTAGGGACCTTAGATTGTAAGCTCCTTGAGGGTAGGGACTGATGTGAATGTACAATGTATATGTAAATGGTTGCATAAATTGACAGCGCTATACAAGTACCTGAAATAATAATAACATCATAGTAGCCCACCCACACACTGTCATTTACAGTTAGCTTTCCCTAATGCCTTTTCTGTTCCAAGCTGTCATGGGAGGGGTGATGCAGTCATGGGATAGGTGTATTAATTCCTCCGGCCACTAGGTGTCGCAGTGTCTCAGCTGACCCGTATGACTTGCTGTCACTACTTGGAAAGAGGAAGTAAGAGAAAAGAGAGGAGACTAGGAGAGAGCAGGTAAGTGCGGCCGCAGCCTGGTGGGGGTGGGGGGAATAATATACACGCACAGGAGGTAGGTGGCTGTTTGGGGATATAGATTGAAGACTATGCGTGTACAGAGCTGGGGGAAGCTGCTGACAAAAAAAATGAAGCAGGGCTGTGCGAATGTCAACAACTCTGTAGGACTACAGGTTCCAGCGTGTGGAGGCAATGAGGACATGGAACCCCTGACCTGGGGGTATCCTGCTATCTGTGTGTTCTCAGTTGTCCTCCTTCCTGGTGTGAAGACATTCATATAACAGAAGTGTTTTTATTACTCTGTTATCCAATCACTGAGTCGTTCTATCTCTTCCCACACTCTCTCTGGAACATAGAAATCTTTTTACAGCCTGACTAACAATATAACAGAAACATATTTCAGGGGAATACCAGCAGGACTAACTGATCACTGATCCTCAGTGGTGTGCCATGGATACAGTATGTACTTACCGCTAAAAGTTCCTGCCCCATCATGTCATAGCTCTATACCAGCCTCTCAGCACAGGGGAACCCTTTACATAACTTTCTCATCCCTGCTATTAATTACTATTTCTACAACTTCTAATACATAAGTGTGGTCAGTGGTAAGAATGCTCCTTACACTTGTGGTCATTGGGAAGAATTACCCCTTACAGATAGCTATAAACATCAATATTAGTGGAAACTTATCTGAGGGGCAGAAATTGCTCATGGAATCCCTAGCATCCTCTGGAGTAACCCTAGAGTTCCACGGAACCCCGGTTGAGAAACAATGCTCTATATGACCAAGGTTGTAACTACAAGCCAAGTGACCCCATAGCCCAGTAATGATGGGGAACTCCAGCAGCTCTCTCTGACAGCTAGCTCTGTCAGTACATGTCATTGACCTTAAAGCTGAACTTTGTCCACAAAAACGTTAATTTAACGTGACATTAAAGCGGAGTTCCACCCTAAAGTGGAACTTCCACTTTAATGGAAGGTGACCCCCCCGACATGCCACAATTGGCATGTCTTTTTTTGGGGGGATGACCAGGGACCCTGTTTTCACAGGGTCCCAGGTCCACTTCCTCTCCTGGCGCCACGGCTCAGGGAAGGAAGTCCACCTTCCCCCCTCCCTCTCGGCGATCTTCTGGGCCAGTCACAAGCACAGCATGACTCGTGCATGAGCAGTGCATGCCCAGCTTTAAAGCTTATGATGCCGCCGCCACCGCCGAGGGGAGGGTGCGAAGAGCGAGCCCTCGGGCAACCGCATTGCTTGAGCGAGA